>OZ020186.1:21283044-21883044 GCA_963971135.1 Stenus bimaculatus
TGGAGGTAATACGCCAGTTATAACAACATAACTAGTTCATTAGTTTGTGATGTCAGAACTGGTGCATTCATTAGTGATGTCACGTTAGTTTCGATCATCACAACTGGTGCATTTTTTTGTAACATCACAACTGATTTATTAAATTTTAACCTCGTAACTGGTGCAACTATTTGTGATAACACAACTTCTACATTCGTTCACTTACATTACAACTGATTTATTCATTTGTGGTGTCACTGGTGCAATCATATATGACGAAAAAACAATTTGGATAATCACAACTGCTTCATTTATTATAACTTCATTACTTCTGCGTTTATTTGTGACAATACAACTGGGGTATTTAAATATGACATAATAACCGGTGCTTTAAGTGACATCACAGCTGTTGCATTTGTTTCTAATGTCACAACTGATGCATTATTTTGTAACATCAAAACTGGTTTATCTAATGTGACCTCATAACTGGTGCATCGATTTATGAGAACGTATCTCCTGCATTCATTTGTGATGTCACAACTGTTACATTAATTTGTTACATTACAATTGATTTATTCATTTGTGATGTAACAACTAATGCAATCGTATATGACGACTGCTTCATTCAACATCATAACTAGTTCATTCGTTTATGATGTCAAAACTGGTGCATTCATCAGTGATGTCACGTGAGTTGCGATTATCAAAACTGGTGCATTCTTTTGTAACTTTTGTAACATTACAAAGATTCATTTATGATGTCACAACTGGTGTAATCAAATATATATATATATATTAATCACAACTGTTGCATTCATTTGTGACATCACAACTGCTGCATTCATTTGTGACACTACAACTGGTTGATGGTGACATTATAACCGGTGACAATACAATTAATGTATTTATTTGAAACGTCTTAACTGTTACATTCATACTAGCATCATTACTGGGTCAATCATATTTGATATCATACCAGTTGTGATCAATACAATTGGAATATTCATTTGTGACATCACGACTGCTTCATTCAATTGTGACATCACAACTCGTTTATTCATTTGTGAAGTCCGAACTGATGCATTCATTCTCAACATCGTAACTAATACAATCATATGTGACGTTACACCAGTTGTGATCATTGTAACTGGCGCATTCATTCTTAACATCATATCTGATTTCACATTAGTTTTGATCATATAAAATGATTTGTATTATTATTGTATCATAACTGTTTCATTTGTGATAAGTGATAATACAACTGCTGCATTCATTTGTGACGTCACATCAGTTGTGATTATCGTAACTCCTGTATTGATTTGTGACCACACAACTGCTTTATTCATTTGTGATGTCACAACTGGTACATTAACTTCTTATATCACAAATGGTGCATTCATTTTTAACATGTTAACTGGTGCAATCATATTTAACGTCACACCAGTTGTGATTCATTTATGTCATCACACTTGCTTCATTCAATGGTGACATTTTAACAGGTATATTAATTCGTGATAACAACATTGCTGTATTAATTTGGGACGTCACAACTGGTTCATTCATCTGATGCATTAATTCTTAACATAATAACTGGTGCAATCGTACGTGACGTCACACTGGTTGTTATCATCACAACTGGTGTATTTATTTGTTACAACACAACTGGTTCATTTAACGGTGATGTCGTTTATTGTGATTATCATAACTGCTGTATTGATTTGTGACAACACAGCTGCTTTATTCTTTGGTTGAGTTACAACTGCTACATTAACTTCTTACATCACAACTGGTGCATTAATTTTTAACATGTTAACTGATGCAATCATATTTAACGTCACACCAGTTGTGTTTCATTTACATTTACATTAACTTCTTATATCACACCTGGTGCATTCATTTTTAACATGTTAACTGATGCAATCATATTTAACGACACATCAGTTGTGATTCATTTGTGTCATCACAACTACTACATTCAATTGAGACATCTTAACAGGTACATTAATTCTTGATAACAATATTGCTGCATTAATTTGGGACGTCACAACTGGTTGATTCATTTGTGACGTCACATATGATGCATTAATTCTTAACATAATAATTGGTGCAATCGTACGTGACGTCACACTGGTTGTTATCATCACAACTGGTGTATTTATTTAATACAACACAACTGGTTCATTTAACGGTGATGTCGTTTATTGTGATTATCATAACTGCTGTATTGATTTGTGACAACACAACTGCTTTATTCATTTGTTGACTCACAACTTGTACATTAACTTCTTACATCACAACTGGTGCAATAATTTTTAACATGTTAACTGATGTAATCATATTTAACGTCACACCAATTGTGCTTCATTTGTGTCATCACAACTAGTACAGTCAATTGTGACATCTTAACAGGTACATTAATTCGTGATAACAACATTGCTGCATTAATTTGGGACGTCACAACTGGTTCATTCATTTCTGACGTCACATATGATGCATTAATTCTTAACATAATAACTGGTGCAATCCTACGTGATGTCACATTGGTTGTTATCATCACATCAGGTGTATTTATTTGTTACAATACAACTGGTTCATTTAACGGTGTTGTCGTTTATTGTGATTATCATAACTGCTGTATTGATTTGTGACAACACAACTACTTTCTTCATTTGTTGAGTCACAACTGGTACATTAACTTCTTACATCACGACTGGTGCATTTGTTTTTAACATGTTAACTGATACAATCATATTTAACGTCACGCCAGTTGTGATTCATTTGTGTCATCACAACTACTACATTCAATTGTGACATCTTAACAGGTACATTAATTCGTGATAACAACATTGCTGCATTAATTTGGGACGTCACAACGGGTTCGTTCATTTGTAACGTCACATCTGATGCATTAATTCTTAACATCATAATTGGTGCAATCGTACGTGACGTCACACTGGTTGTTATCATCACAACTGGTGTATTCATTTGTTACAAGACAACTGGTTTATTTAACTGTGATATCACCACTCGATTATTGTGATTATCATAGCTGATGCATTGATTTATGACAACTCAACTGCTGTAATTTGTGACGTCACAACTGATGCATTAGCTTTTAGCATATACCCTGATTTTTTCATGTTTACCTAGGTTTAGTCATGTTCACTTCTTTTAAAAGATTTTTTTTTCAAAATGTTTTCAATAGAAAACAAAAATGGCATTTTGTCACATATTTGCTGATGTTTGTACATGTATACCTATATTTGTATCTTTTAAAGGTCTTTTCGCTATATTTTTAAGTGATACTCGTGCAATTGGCCCTAAAAGTGACATCTAATTTAATTGACTGTTTTTTTCGTGACTTTTTATTAAGAGGATAGTTGGCAAACTTGTGTAATTGGGCGTAAGTATCACTTAAATTTTTAAGTGACAGATTTTTTGCATTTAAATGGAAATTTCTATCAATATTTGGTTGTAAGTGAAAATAATTTTGATTCTGTAATAAAAATATATAAAAATTAGTTGTTTATTTTTGTAAATTGAATGATTACAATGATTGAAACAACAAAAATAATTCGAGTCATATTTAATTAAGCAAACAAAGAGGAGGGCGTACAAATTTAAATTTTAAAACGGCAGCAGCGGCGGCAACGTTGACAATTTATAAACACGCAAATATTTGCAGAGCTAAATATTTTATGCAATATTTGCGAAGCGCCGTTTTTATTACAAAGTCGCTTTTATTAAATTACGCCCAGTATTCGGTTTTAAAGCATTACGCGCGATTGATTGCCGTTTTAATATTTAACCCTTGTATTGAAATTTACAATTTTTATGAATCCGCTCGAGTGAGCATGCATGTTACAAAATTGCGACACAAAAATTCGCTTTAATCGTTTACAAAGACGCCAAACGTCAATTGATTGATCTAAATTTCAACCGCATGCAAGTTTTAATCAAGTTATTTAAACGTAAAGTCGCGGAGTTGAAATAAAATTAAGCGTTAATCACAAAAGAAAGGTTGAGGAGTTGCGAGCTCTTCACCTGTCCGCAGCTTTGCTTAATTAGAATTCACAATTAAGCTGCGGGCGACGCTACGTTGAAGAAAAAACAAAAAATGAGTGAGGATTAAAACGAGGCGACCGTCACTAATTGCACAGGGTGGTTGGCCCCGTTTCTTTCTCCGGCATCCGGTTTTTGATATACGACGACGCGATAAAAAACCAAGGAATTTATATGACTAATTCCCAGCATACCTCCATAATCAACTCACCTCAAACGCCCTTCCAAATTAAAACAAACTAATACACGAGAATTACACTACACGACGTTACACGGTGCAACTCTCAACCCAAAGGACATGACTTGGTACTCGAAAGGAGGTAAGATGTTGCATTAATTGAAATTGGAGTTGGTAAATATTTTTTTTTGAGAATTTAGTTGGGTAACCAACGGTAAAATTAACTTTTAAATTGGAGATGAAGCAGTAGGAGATGAAAAATGAGCTCACTTGAGGATGTTAGAGTAAACCGCAACTCGGCACTTTCAAGAATGGGGTGAATACATTAGGATAGGCCGTGAGCCGGGCCTTCAGGCTGGGTACTGTTCCTCGTTTCATCACACTTCACAAATACTAATTACAAGTAGGCCAGCGCGATACAATTCCGAGGAATAAATGATGAAGGGATGCAAAACGGAGGATCGATTTAGTCATCAGGCGAGCATTAAATCGCGAGCTGTCGTCGTCATCTGCAAATCTGAAATGACGTGCCCGCTAATAACATGGTTATTGTGATTGCTTCACGTGGAAACTTTAATATTAATTGATCCTAGGACGGACTAATTGCTTGTTAGCTAGACTTAGCCGAGGTGTAAGCTCTGGAATAACGTTTGTTCGCTTTAATTAAGCACTTCTATACATAACTATCAGCGAATTTTAATTAAAACATTTTTAACACTTAAATATTATTTCACCCTTTTTCATCTCCGACGAATTAAAATTACTTCACGACGTGCATTGAACCCATGAACTACTTTTTATTCAACCCGTTTCGTACCACCCCATTCTCACTTACATTTCAAAACAACCCTACACCAACCTACAATCAAAGAAACTACATTTTTTCCAACAAAAAACACAAATATACAAAAACCTCACTTTAAATACGGATATAGTCGTCTAATATGAGCAAACATCGACGAACATTCCCAAATGAATGTAAATATATCTTCAAATTAATCTAAAAACGCCTATTAAGATAAGCAAACATGTGCGAACATGTATAAATATGGGCGAAAGTGCTGGTATATTTAAGAAAAAAGCCATTTAAAACATGCAAATATGAGTAAACATTAAAAAACATGTGCAAACATTAGCAAACGTTCACAAACATCGACAAAAATGCTAAAATTAAGTTGTTTATCATTAAAAATATACGAAAAAGGGCTGATTAAAGATACAACGTTAAGTTAACCTACAGCGAACACGAGCAAACATCATCAAACGTTAGCAAACATGCTAAAATAGTCTTTTTTTTTTCATTCAAATTATAACCTCTTAAATCTAAAAGGCGAACATGAACAAACATATGAAACAATCCGAAAATATAGACATAAAAGTTAGAATATACAGGGTGATGATAAAGTTTGGAACCTAATTCATAATTTTTTTGAGAAAATCGCTCGGACAGGTCAATTTTAGTTTTTAAAATCCCATCTCTTGGTATAATATATTAATGACGTCACTGGTGATTTAGCAATAACGTCATCATCGATTTTTTTAAATGGAAACCCCCACGTTTTTCACTGATTTTTGATAGACATTTATGTCACTTAAACGATGATATAAAAAAATTGTTGCATTTGTAAACAAATTTTCGTTTAAAAATTTTTAATATAAACTTAAAATTAATTTGAAAATTTTAATGTTGTATAAGATTTATTTTGGCCGATTTCAATAAATGGTAAATTTAAAATTTTATTTTTTGTAAATTTCCTTACATTTAAATGGAATCAAACAATTAGTTTTTCAAGACTATTTATTAAAATTTGTTAAACACATTTTACATTTGCATTATTTAAACATTTACTTTGTTTTGTTTTTATTGGTAATTTCAAATTCATTTTAATTTATTTTTATAAAACCTTTTTCGTCAAAATAAAAATTTCCTTTTTTGAATTAAAAAGATTTTTTATTGAAAAATTTGTTTGAAAATTTAATTGTTTTTTATATCATTGTTTAAGTGATATGAATTTCTATCGATAATGAGTAAAAAAAGTGGGGGCTTCCATTTAAAAAAAACCGCAGTAAAAATACGGCAGTTATGAATAAGGTTCCAAACTTTATCATCACCCTGTATAATGATGTAATGGGCTTTAAAACAAGTAATTAAAATTTTCAAATAAATGTATTTTTTTGATTTTTATAAGATTTTTGTCTAAAAAATGGCCCTGGAAGACAAATCATAATTTCGATTAAACAATTTTTGAAATTTTCATATAAAAACGTTCATCCTGCAACTATAGAACCCCTACTTGTTTTATTCTGCCCAGTAGTTTTTTCAAAATTATTGTTTTTTCAAATTGCCATAAAATAAATTATAATTTTAGAAGTTAATGACACTTTTTTGAAGATAACTCCTAAAGTAAAAAAGATATTAAAACGAATCTTTTTTGAAATTTTCATATAGAAACGTTCATCCTGCGACTATAGAGCCCTCAATTGTTTTATTCTGCCCAGTAGTTTTTTCAAAATTATTGTTTTTCCACATTGCCATAAAATTATTTTTAATTTTAGGAGTTAATGACACTTTTTTGAAGATAACTCCAAAACTAAAAAAGATATTAAAACGAGTCTTTTTTCCAATTTAAGAAGATTTAATGGGCTTTTAAACAAGCAGAAGTACATTAAAATATGATGATAATAAAAGTGATAAAAATTTCGAAATAATTGCTTTTTTTTATTTTTATAATATTTTTGTTTAAGAAAATGGCCCTGGAAGGCAAATCATAAATTCGATGAAATAATTTTTGATATTTTTATACAGAAACATTCATCCTGCAAGTATAGAGATCTTAATTGTTTTATTCTGCCCAGTAGTTTTTTCAAAATTATTGTTCTTCCAAATTGCCATAAAATAATTTTTAATTTTAAGAGTTAATGACACGTTTTTGAAGATAACTCCAAAACTAAAAAAGATATTAAAACGAATCTGTTTTCCAATTTAAGAAGATTTATGGGCTTTGAAACAAGCTGAAGTACATTAAAATATGATGATAATAAAAGTGATAAAAATTTTGAAATAATTGCATTTTTTTATTTTTATAATATTTTTATTTAAAAGAATGGCCCTGGAAGGCAAATCATAAATTCGATGAAATAATTTTTGATATTTTTATACAGAAACATTCATCCTGCAAGTATAGAGATCCTAATTGTTTTATTCTGCCCAGTAGTTTTTTCAAAATTATTGTTCTTCCAAATTGCCATAAAATAAATTTCAATTTTAGAACTTAATTGAAGATATACTTTTTTGAAGATAACTTCCAAACTAAAAAAAATATTCGATTAAATAATTTTTGATGTTTTTATATAGAAACGTTCGTCCTGCACCTATAGAGCCCCTAATTATTTTATTCTGCCCAGTAGCTTCTTCAAAATTATTATTTTTGCAAATTGCCATAAAATAAATTTCTATTTTAGGAGTTTATGACACTTTTTTAAAGATAACTCTAAAACTAAAAAAAATATTAAAACGATTCTTTAAATATGATGATGCTATAAGTGATAAAAATTTCGAAATAATTGCACATTTTGATATTTATAATATTTTTGTTAAAAAAAATGGCCCTTGAAGGCAAATCATAAATTCGACGAAATAATTTTTGATATTTTTATACAGAAACATTCATCCTGCAAGTATAGAGATCCTAATTGTTTTATTCTGCCCAGTAGTTTTTTCAAAATTATTGTTTTTCCAAATTGCCATAAAATAATTTTTAATTTTAGGAGTTAATGACACTTTTTTGAAGATAACTCCAAAACTAAAAAAGCTATTAAAACGAGTCTTTTTTCCAATTTAAAAAGATTTAATGGGCTTTTAAACAAGCTGAAGTACATTAAAATATGATGATAATAAAAGTGATAAAAATTTTGAAATAATTGCATTTTTTTATTTTTATAATATTTTTATTTAAAAGAATGGCCCTGGAAGGCAAATCATAAATTCGATGAAATAATTTTTGATATTTTTATACAGAAACATTCATCCTGCAAGTATAGAGATCCTAATTGTTTTATTCTGCCCAGTAGTTTTTTCAAAATTATTGTTCTTCCAAATTGCCATAAAATAATTTTTAATTTTAAGAGTTAATGACACGTTTTTGAAGATAACTCCAAAACTAAAAAAGATATTAAAACGAATCTGTTTTCCAATTTAAGAAGATTTATGGGCTTTGAAACAAGCTGAAGTACATTAAAATATGATGATAATAAAAGTGATAAAAATTTTGAAATAATTGCATTTTTTTATTTTTATAATATTTTTATTTAAAAGAATGGCCCTGGAAGGCAAATCATAAATTCGATGAAATAATTTTTGATATTTTTATACAGAAACATTCATCCTGCAAGTATAGAGATCCTAATTGTTTTATTCTGCCCAGTAGTTTTTTCAAAATTATTGGTCTTCCAAATTGCCATAAAATAAATTTCAATTTTAGAACTTAATTGAAGATATACTTTTTTGAAGATAACTTCCAAACTAAAAAAATATTCGATTAAATAATTTTTGATGTTTTTATATAGAAACGTTCGTCCTGCACCTATAGAGCCCCTAATTATTTTATTCTGCCCAGTAGCTTCTTCAAAATTATTATTTTTGCAAATTGCCATAAAATAAATTTCTATTTTAGGAGTTTATGACACTTTTTTAAAGATAACTCTAAAACTAAAAAAAATATTAAAACGATTCTTTAAATATGATGATGCTATAAGTGATAAAAATTTCGAAATAATTGCACATTTTGATATTTATAATATTTTTGTTAAAAAAAATGGCCCTTGAAGGCAAATCATAAATTCGACGAAATAATTTTTGATATTTTTATACAGAAACATTCATCCTGCAAGTATAGAGATCCTAATTATTTTATTCTGCCCAGTAGTTTCTTCAAAATTATTGTTTTTGCAAATTGCCATAAAATAAATTTCTATTTTAGGAGTTAATGACACTTTTTTGAAGATAACTCTAAAACTAAAAAAGATATTAAAACGATTCTTTTTTTAAATTCAAGAAGATTTAATGGCCTTTCAAACAAGCTGAAGTACGTTAAAATATGATGATACTATAAGTGATAAAAATTTCGAAATAATTGCATTTTTTGATATTTATAATATTTTTGTTAAAAAATGGCCCTGGAAGGCAAAACATAAATTCCATGAAATAATTTTTGATATTTTTAAACAGAAACATTCATCCTGCAACTATAGAGCTCCTAATTGTTCTATTCTGCCTAGTAGTTTTTTCAAAATTATTGTTTTTCCTAATTGCCATAAAATAAATTTCAATTTTAGGATATAATGACACTTTTTTGAAAATTACTCCAAAACCTAAAAAAGATATTAAAACGAATCTTTTTTAAATTCAAGAAGATTTAATGGGCTTTCTAGCAAGCTGAAGACATTAAAATATGATGATAATAAAAGTGATAAAAATTTCGAAATAATTGTATTTTTTTATTTTTATAATATTTTTGTTTAAAAAAATGGCCCTGGAAGGCAAATCATAAATTCGATTAAATAATTTTTGATATTTTTATTCAGAAACGTTCATCCTGCAACTATAGAGCCCCTAATCCAAAATCCAAAAAAATTACCGAAACCCAATGAACCTAAAACTAGTAATTTAAAAAATTTAAGTGTCACTTAAGATGAATTGCATAATTTCCCCTTAAAATTTAAGTGCCACTTAAAATAACTAATCTGTAACTTGATTATTTTCGTAATTTGTGATGGAGTAATTTTTGAAATGAAATTATTGATTGAAAAGTTGTGGAGATAAATAATAAGAAATGTTAATGAAGATATAAATTTAGCAAGTTATGAAGCAGGTTGATGAATCATTTGGGTGTTGTTGATAAACGAGACGGGGTAAACTTGAACTAATTTGTTCCGTGCATTAATCAATTAGGGGCGATGAAAAGCGGCGCGCTTTTGTGCGGAAAATCCAAAACAAAGCGAAGTATAAAAAAAATCACTGAAAGTTATTAAAGTCGGTTAAAAGCTATTAGGCCCTTTAATAAAGTTGGGGACTCTTGAGGGCACACACATGAGATTTCCTGGAAGTGAAGGGAGGTTATGACGACGCTCTTAGAGCAAGACTTTCTTGCTGTATTAATATTTAACATATCGTAAAACCCATCTGTGTGAACGATGTAATTAGCCTTGCTATTAGCAGCTCCTTATGGTGGCTGGCACCGGTTGTGACTAATTAATTAATATTCACTCTACTAATTACCCCTTCACCTTGAGCCATGTGCGCGAATGATAACAAAGAACCAGATACATCCAAAGCGCCAGGTAATCACTTTTCCAAACTTCATCTCATCTCAAACCTATTCAGATACCCACCAATTTGATATCACCCCAATTTTACCCTTAAGACATTTCATCAAGTTTTAACTAGATATTAGAATTAAAACACCAACTCATCTGCAAATTTAATTGAACCTTATATTTCAAAATCACCAAAAATGCAATCTATTACTTAGGGTCCATTGTAAAGTTGCTCCCAGCTGGAAGTAGGACAAAGAATACGCGATCGTGATTACTTTTGTCCTACTTCCAGCTGGGACCAACTGTACTACTTCTGCTTAAAGTTTAAGCGACGCTTAAATTCGAAAAACGTTAATTTTCTTTGGTAACTTCACTAAAAAACTTAATATTTCAGAAACGTTTTGGTCGATTTTAAACGTCCCGGGATTGGGTCTCCTACAAGAAAATGTTATAAAATACAAAATTGTTTAAAGAATGCGCCCTCTAGGAGCGATTTTGCATTTAAAAGTAGTTAAAATCTTATAATTTTTTGTAAAAAAACTAATTGTTCGATTTTTACAAAATAAATTCTAAAATACGTGTATTTAAGGCATTAAACTCCAGTAAAAAATTCAACTCGTTATCAGGTATACTTCTTTAGATAAAAAATAAAAACGAAAATTGAAAAAAAATCGAGGATTCCTAACCACAATCTCACAAATTTCACGATCATCCCAAATACCAAAATCAACAAAAACACTCCGAAACATGTGTGAACATGAACGAATATACTCGAACGCCAAGTTTAAATTTTTTAATTTAAGTGTCACTTATGCCCGTTTTCACCAACGATTCCTAAAACTTAGGCATTGCTTATAGCGCTAGTTGCTAGGTATTTTTTATTAAATGATTGAAAATACTTAGCAACCAGCGCTATAAGCAATGCCTAAATTTTAGGAATCGTTGGTGAAAACGGGCATTAGGAATTTAAGGAGTAGTGGAGCAACTGGTTCTTAAGAACTGTTTTTAATAATTTTCAGAGTTTCCATTTTCTATATCTCGCAAACTATTCATCCTAGAGAAAAAATAAATGTAACCTTTTTTATAGAGTATTTTATGTAGTTTAATTTTGTACATTAACACTTTTTCGCTATACACAGCCGTTTACAAGTTATTTCAGAAAATCGCGAAAAAGTGTATTATATATTAAAAATATAACTTGAGCGAACATGAAAAAAAATGAGCAAACTTGAGCGAACATATTCATTTTAATAAATTAGAATAAGATTTTAGCAAAATTTAGTTGTGGGTAGTAAAAAAAATTGAGTGAACATCAGCGAACTTGGGCGAACACGACTAAACATACCAAAACTTGCTTTATGAATCATTTTATATCCATTTGTCTTTATTCGATTTTAATGTAATATAGCTTATTTCAAAGTCCCTTTAATCATCTTTACTTTAAAAAAAGATTCATCGTGATATGATTTTTTGTTTAAAAGTTACGGACGAAAATGTACCAAAAGCTCAAAGATGTCATGAAATGTGAAGTATTTTTTTTCCTATTTTACTAAAATGTTAATATTTTCAAAACCCGTTGGGAGATTTTGACGTTTGAAGGTTTAAAAGAACCAGGATTAAGTGATCTACAAGAAGGCTTTATAAAATAGATCAGATAATGTGCCCTCTATGGACAATTCTACTAAAATCGATCTCCTACCTAAAATGTCACAAATTTTACGACCATCAAGTCAACAAAAATACTTTGCCACATACGCGAACCTCGGCGAATATGCGACAACGCCAAGTTTTAAATTTTTTAATTTAAGTGTCACTTAGGTATTTATGGAGTAGTGGTGCAACGGTTTTTCATAATTTTCCATCTCCTGTATCTCACAAACAATTCATCCTAGAGAAAAAACGAATCTAACCTTTTTTATAGAGAATTTAATGTAGTTTAATTTTGCACGTAAACACTTTTTCGCTTTACGGAGCGGTTTACGAGTTATTTAAGAAAAACGCGAAAAAATGAACTACATATACAATATTAAAAATATAACTTGAGCGATCATGAAAAACATGCGCAAACACGAGCGAACATATTCATTTTAATACATGACAATAAGATTTTAGCAAAATTTAGTTGTGGGTAGTAAAAAACATTGAGTGAACATGAACGAACTTTAGCGAACACGACTAAACATACCAAAACTTGCTTTATGAATCATTTTATTTCCATTTGTCTTTATTCGATTTTAATGTAATATAGCTTATTTAAAAGCCTATTTAATAATTTTTTACTTTAAAAAAAGATTCATCGTGATATCATTTTTTGTTTAAAAGTTACGAACGAAAATGTACCAAAAGCACAAAGATGGCATGAAGTTTGGAGTATTTTTTTTTCGACTTCACTAAAATATTAATATTTCCGAAACCTATGGGGCGATATTGACGTTTGAAGGCTTAAAAGAAGCAGGATTGAATGATCTACAAGAAGGTTTTATAAAATATATTATAGATCAGATAATGTGCCCTCTATGGGCAGTTTTGTACTAAAATCGATCATCGCATACACCAAAGTCAACAAAAATACTCCGACACATACGTGAACATCAACGAATATACGCCAACGCCAAGTTTTAAATTTTTTAATTTAAGTGTCACTTAGGGATTTAAGGAGTAGTGGTGCAACTGTTTTTCATAATTTTCCATCTCCTGTATCTCACAAACTATTCATCCTAGAGAAAAAACGAATATAACCTTTTTTATAGAGAATTTCATGTAGTTTAATTTTACACATATACACTTTTTTCGCTCTGTGCAGCCGTTTACGAGTTATTTAAGAAAAACGCGAAAAAGTGAACTATATATTAAAAATATAACTTAAGCGAACATGAAAAAAATGCGCAAACACAAGCGAACATATTCATTTTAATACATCACAATAAGATTTTAGCAAAATTTAGTTGTGAGTAGTAAAAAAAATTAAGTGAACATTAACGAACTTGAGCGAACATTACTAAACATACCAAAACTTGTGCTTTATGAATCATTTTTTTCCATTGATCTTTATTCGATTTTAATGTAATACAGTTTATTTAAATCGCCCTTTAATCATCTTTACTTTAAAAGAAGATTCATCGTGATATCATTTTTTGTTTATAAGCTACGGACGAAAATGTAGCTGAAGCTCAAAGATGGCATGAAGTTTGGAGTATTTTTTTTCCACTTCACTAAAATATTAATATTTCCAAAACATATCGGGCGATTTTGACGTTTGAAGGCTTAAAAGAACCAGGATTGAGTGATCTACAAGATGGTTTTATAAAATATATTATAGATCAGATAATGTGCCCTCTATGGGCAATTTTGTAGTAAAATCGATCTCCTAACCAAAATATCACAAATTTCACTACCATCGCATATACCAAAGTCAACAAAAATACTCCGACACATACGCGAACATCAACGAATATATGCAAACGCCAAGTTTTAAATTTTTAAATTCAGGTGTCACTTAGGGATTTAAGGAGTAGTGATGCAACTGGTCCTTTTTAATAATTTTCATATTTTCTATCCCCTGTATCTCGCAAACTATTCATCCTAGAGAAAAAATTAATAGAACCTTTTTTGTTGGAAATTTCATGTACTTTAATTTTGCACATAAACACTTTTTTGGTATAAGTAGCGGTTTACGAGTTATTTAAGAAAAACGCGGACACGTGAAGTATATATTAAAAAAAAAGTAGTTGATGATGTAAAATAATAATTGTAAAATGAAAAAATGTTGGTTGTAAGTTTGTATAGAATAGGAATAAAGTTGAGTGGTGGTAACTGGAAGCGTTAAACCCTGGGCGGAAAGTTGGGGGCTGCCAAAGTTTGGCGAGTAAAAAGGAACCCCATTATCTCAAAATAAACTTTACAAGAAGATCTTTGTGCGTCGGCCGGCGGCTCGTAGCAAAATGGGATTTTCAATGATGTTTGTCGACGTCGTTTCACCCCTTATCGTCATCATCAATCTCGATTCAAAAACCGCGCGCAATTTTCCCACCTCAGATTAAAAATGTTAAATTTATCCAAGTTTAAAACTACAAAGGAGGAATCAATAAAGTTGGAATGGCAATAATTTAGGAGCTTCGCACCATTTGTTTTTATGGAGTAACATTAGGCAAATTTAGTTGGAGATTGAAGTCGTGTTGTTGTTGTAGGAGTCACTAATACAGCAGTACAAGTAATAAAGTGCAATTAATGCGGAACGCGCCACTTTATGGTGCAACTAATGCCATTTCCTTGCAAGGCGTTAATTTATGAAGAAATACACCCTTTTACTCCCGCATGACTCATTATCACCTTATAATTAAACACGTTTATTTTACAAGTGAGGGCACGCTTCTTCTTCATCCAAACATCCTTTATTGCAAAATCGATAGGGTTGGTGTGCGTGCCGCTTCGAAAACTAGACGAGATGGATCCTCCATCCTCTCGCTCCCCGGGGAAATTTATACCGAATGAATGGACCCCTCCGATCATGCCCACAGCTTGATTTTACAACTCCATCAAAATTTTAATTAACTCTTTTTCCATTATCTCCTCACCACAACCTTATGGTCATCCCAAACACTACCATCGTTTGAGAGACTTCTTGTCGATTGTACAAGAACAATCTCAAACATGCACGAACAGCAACGAATATACGCGAACACCAAGTTATATATCCAAAAATAACTAGAAACTAACAAAAATGGCGTTTCTAATCCAGCAAACTTGAGCAAACATGAACGAACATCTTCAAACATGCACGAACACATTCGTTTTGATACGCCAAAATATAGTTTTAGCAGAATTTTATTGTGGGTAGTGAAAAAAAAATTATTGAACATTAACGAACATGGGCGAACATGACTAAGTTTAGCTTACTTAAAAGATTTTTTAATCAGCTCTAATTTAAAAAAAAACGATTCATCGCGATATAATTTTTTTTTACAAGTTATTGACATAAATGCACCAGAAGTTCAAAAATTTTAAAAACCTGTGTGTCGATTTTAACGTTTAAAGGCTTAAAGTTTCCAGGATTCAGTGATCTATAAGATGATTTTAAAAACAGTGTTATCGTTAAAAAAATGCACCCTCCAGGGGCAATTGTGTACATAAAATCATAACATTTTTAAGTTTCTGGTACATTTTTGTCCATAAATTCTAAACAATAAATGATATCACCATGAATCTTTTTTTGAATGATAGATGATTGAATAGGTTTTTAAATAAGCTGTAAAACAATAAATTCGAATAAGAACGTAGGAAAAAGATGATTCACAAAGCAAGTTTTGGTATGTTTAGTTATGTTCATCCAACTTCGTTCATGTTCACTCATTTTTTTTACTACACACTACTGAATTTTTATAAAATTTAAATTTGGCGCATAAAAACGCATATGTTTGCCCATTTTTTAGCATGTTAGTTCATGTTTGCTGCAAGTTGTGGTATTAAAATCGCGATTTTTGTTAATATTTAGTTGAATTCGTGCATAAAACTTGGCATTCGCGTATATTCGTTGATGTTCGTGCATATTTCGAAGTTTTTTTGTTGATTTTCGTGTTTGAGATGATCGTGAAGTTTGTAAGATTGTGATTACGAGACAATGGAAATTGTTGAGAGACCCGATTTTTCTACAATCCTGGTTTTTATTTTTTATGTTAAACAGTATATTTATTAGCGAGTTGAAATTTTTACTGGCGTATGAAATACCCGTATTTCAAAATTTATAATATAAGAATCGAACAAGTAGTTTATTCACAAAAAATCGTGATACTTCAAACAATATTAGGTACAAGTTTGTTTCTGAAGGGCGTATTATTTAACCAATTAAGAAATTTAATATAAGCTTGTAGAAGACTTAACCCCGGATCTTTTAAGCCATCAATCGTCAAATTCGACCCACAAGTTTTTAAAATATTATTTTTTTTTTATTAAAACGAGCAGAATTTTGAGGCTTCCACTTTTGAGCTTCTGATACATTTTTGTCCATAACTTCTAAACATAAAATGATATCACGATGAAGATTTTTTAAATTAAAGACGATTGAAACGGCTTTTAAGAAACCTGTATTACAATAAATTCGAATAAAGATAAATTGCCAAAAAAATATTCATAAAGCAAGTTTTGGTATGTTTAGTCATGTTCGCCCAAGTTCGTTCTAATGTTCACTCAATGTTTTTACTACCCACAACTTAACTTTGCTAAAATCTTATTGTGACGTATTAAAATGACATGTTCGTTCGTGTTTGCGCATTTTTTTCATGTTCGCTGAAGTTATATTTTTAATATATAGTTCACTTTTTGCGTTTTTCTTAAATAATTCGTAAACCGCTCCCTAAATCGAAAAAGTTTTAGTGTGCAAAATGAAACTACATGAAATTCCCTACAAAAAAGGTTCTATTAATTTTTTCTCTAGGATGAATAGTTTACGAGGTACTGGGGATGGAAAATCTGAAAATTATTGAAAATAATTTTTAAGAATCAGTTGCACCTTAAAAATCCCTAAGTGACACTTAAATTCAAAAATTTAAAACTTGGCGTTCGCATATATTTGTTGATGTTCGGATATGTTTCGGAGTGTTTTTGTTGATTTTGGTGTTTGGGATGATCCTGAAGTTGGTGAGATTGTGGTTAGGGATCCTCGTTTTTTTTTCAATTTTCGTCTTTATTTTTTATTTTAAAAAGTAAATGTAATAGCGACTTTAATTTTTTATTGATATACGTGACCCTAAATACGCTTTCTTCAATATTTATTTTATAAAAATCGAACAACTGCTTTTTTCACGTAAAATTTTAAACAATTTTAGTACAAAATTGTCCATAGAGGGCTTATTTTTTGACCTATAATATATCTTATTATAGGTCACTCAATCTTGGTTCATTTAAGCTAATAAATTTCGAAATCGGCCCACAGGTTTTGGAAATATAAATATTTTAGTGAAGTGAGAAAAAAATTACTACAAACTTTATGACATATTTGAGCTTCTGGTACATTTTTGTCCATAACTTTTAAACAAAAAATGATATCAAGATAAATCTTTTTTTTAAATAAAGATGATTAAAAGAGCTTTTAAATAAGCTACATAATATTTCATAAATCATGTTTTGGTATGTTTAGTCATGTTTGTTCAAGTTCGTTCATGTTCACTAAATTTTTTTATTATCCACAACTAATATTTGCTCAAATCTTTTATTGGCGTTATGAGACGCATATGTTTGCTCGTGTTTGAGCATGTTTTTCCTTGAGCGAATATGAGCGAACATGGACAAACATATTTGTCTTCCTGACTTACACTAAATAAACTTGAGTGAACATAACCGAACGTTGGCGAACATCAGCGAACATGGTGAAACTCATCAAAAATAGGTTTATCAATGTTTTTTTGCTCAATGGTAGTTGATTTTTGTGAAAACACTTGTGGTGGTGTTTAAAATCTGGTTTTTTCTGTGGGATTTTTTATGGAATGAAATGGTGGTGATGAGAAGAGGTCGTAGGCCTACGTTAAAATCTACTAACCGTGCGGATAACGTTGCACGCTGACCTCGTGAGTATTTGTTTCACATGACACTTTCCCAAGCACACGACGTCTCTATTGATCCGACGTCCTTCTGCCGAGCGTCGCTCGCGGCCTGCCGCAGACGTGCAAACTCGCAGCCGCAACCTTTTCACTTTTCAAAACTGCATTAATTCGCGTTTTCCGCCTGCGAAAATCACACATGTATTCCTCTCCCCCTTTTTTCCCATCGAAAACGTTCTCGGACGTCTTGGTTAATGAGTTTTCGACGAGGCACGTCAACAAATGCACGAAATGCCTTATTTTAGGAAAATACGTGAGCAAAACCACCCTCCCAACTCCCAACTCCCAACCAGACCAATCAAGTCGATACAAAAAATTGTACATCAGTATTCCCTACATATTCTACATTTTATTGTGGAATCTCGAGACAAATGCATTAAAAATCTGGTTGATACTCGACACCGTATCCCGAGGTGTTACACAGGAGCTATTTTATTACAGCAAAGTGCTCGAGTAAAAAACTGTCATAGAATTGTGAGTTCTTCATTAGTGTTGGCGTTTAGCGTTTGTAACACGTAGAATGGTTAAAGGTAATACTCGACGCTTTTAATTATTCGCGCGCTTTCATTTAATTTCCTCGGGATTTGCGAAATGTAAGAAAGGGTGCTTATTTAACTTTTTCCTAATTTATTATGAAGAAAGCTGTACTAGTGTCAGGTGAGCGTTAATTTATGCCAGTTGTAAAGTAACGAATCCCCTCCACCTTTATGCAAATTCATTAGAATATCCGAGGTTATAAATGGGCCCAGTGTAAAGACACCGTATTTCTTAAGGAATTTGATCTTGTTAGGAAACAAGAAAGAACGGGGAAAGTGCTTAAAACGAATTGCGGCAATGTTTCATGGCAATTGATGCCTCGTTCGCACGGGCCTCGCATTTATACCCGCTTCGATAAAGCCACTCGCTGCCACCCTCTGATAAGTCTGATTTTTTCACATTTTTTTCAACAATCGATTGTTTTACAACCGCATGATCTACGACCTTTTTATTACAATCACCATAAAACCCTTAAATTATTAAAACACAAAAATAACTCATATCTCACCACATACCGCCGAGATTTACGCAAGTTTTAAGCCCTTATACTTTATTGTACCTCAAATACTATACGAGATAATCGAAAATTACTAAAGCGCACCTTACGAGTTTAATCGCGCGCCATTTGGACTGCTTTAATGACTTTAGTGACTAGAGCAAACATGAACGATCATGCACAAACACGAGCGAACATATTCATTTTAATATATCACAATAAGATTTTAGCAAAATTTAGTTGTGAGTAGTAAAAAAAATGAGTGAACACAAACGAACTTGAGCGAACATGGCTAAACATACCAAAACATGCTTTATGAATAATTTTTTTTTTCAATTACTTTCATTCGATTTTAATGTAGTATAGCTTATTTAAAAGCCTCTTTAATTATCTTTAATTCAAAAAAATTCATTGTGTTACTACATTTACTTTTTAATATAAAAAATGAAAACGAAAATTGAAAAAAATCAAAGGTTCCTTTATCTCTTATCCACAAATTTAACGATCATTTCAAATCCCAAAACACTCCAAAACATGTGCGAACATCAACAAATATACACTAACGCCAAAGTAGTGGCGCAATTGCTCCTTAAAACAATTTTTAATAATTTTCAGATATTTAATCCCCTGTATCTCGCAAACTATTCATCCTAGAGAAAAAATGAATACGACCTTTTTTGTAGAGAATTTCATGTAGTTTAATTTTGCACATTAACACTTTTTCGCTATGGGCAGCGGTTTACGAGTTATTTAAGAAAAACGCGAAAAAGTGAACTCTATTTTAAACATGAAAACATAGCGCAAACACGAACGAACATGTCATTTTAATAAGTCACACTAACATTTTAGCAAAGTTTAGTTGTGGGTAGTAAAAAAAATTAGTGAACATGAACGAACTTGACCGAACATGACTGAACATACCAAAACTTGCTTCTTGAATCATTTTTTTCCATTTATCTTAATACGATTTTAATGTAATATAGCTTATTTAAAAGCCCCTTTAATCATTTTTAATATAAAGAAAGATTCATTGCCTTATCATATTTCGTTTAGAAGTTATGAACAAAAATATACAAAAAGCTCAAAAATGTCATGCAGCTAGGAGTAATTTTGTTTTCCCACTTCACTAAAATATTAATATTTTTAAAACCTGTAAGCCGATTTTAACATTTGTGAGCTTAAACGAAACAGGAGTATATGGTCTACAAGAAGACTTTATAAAAATATTCTTGGTCAAAAAGTGCGCCCTCTATGGGCAATGTTTGTATTAATATTGTTTAGAATTTTACGATATTTTTGTGAAAAAAGTAGTTATTCGATTTTTATAAAATAAATATTGAAATACGCGTTCTTTAGGCCTGGTACGTCATTAAAAATTTTAAGTCGGTATTACATTTACTTTTAAAAATAAAAAAAACGAAAATTGAAAAAAAAAACCTAACCACAATCTCAGAAATTTCAGGATCATCCCAAACACCTCTGAAACATATCCGAACATCAACAAATATATGCGAACGCCAAGTTTTAAATTTTTGAATTTAAGTGTCACTTAGGGATTTAAGGTGCAACTGATCCTTAAAAATATTTTCTATTTTTAGATTTTCCATCCTATGTACCTCGCAAACTATTCATCCTAGAGAAAAAATTAATTGAACGTTTTTTGTAGGGAATTTCATGTAGTTTAATTTTGCATACAAAAACTTTTTTGTTTTAGGCAGCGGTTTACGAGTTATTTAAGAAAAAAGCGAAAAAGTGAGCAATATGTTAAAAACATAACTTGAGCGAACAAGAAAAAAATGCGAAAACACGAACGAACATGTCATTTTAATAAGTCACACTAACATTTTAGCAAAGTTAAGTTGTGGGCAGTAAAAAAAATGAGTGAACATGAACGAACTTGAGCGAACATGACTGAACATACCAAAACTTGTTTCATGAATCATTTTTTCTTTTCATTTATCTTAATACGATTTTAATGTAATATAGCTTATTTAAAAGCCCCTTTAATCATTTTTGATTTAGAAAAAATTCATTGCCTTATCATTTTTCGTTTAGAAGTTATGAACAAAAATGTACAAGAAGCTCAAAAATGTCATGAAGCTATGAGTAATTTTGTTTTCCCACTTTACTAAAATATTAATATTTTCAAAACTTGTAAGCCGATTTTAACATTTGAGAGCTTAAAAGAATCGGGATTATATGGTCTACAAGAAGATTTTATAAAAAATATTCTAGGTCAAAAACTGCGCCCTCTATGGGCAATTTTGTATTAAAATTGTTTAAAATTGTACTATATTTTTGTGAAAAACTAAACTAAAATACTCGTATTTAAGGGCTGGAACGTCAGTAAAAATTTCAAGTCGCTATTACTTTTACTTTTAAAAATATAAATAAAAAAGAAAATTGAAAAAAATCCCTAACCACAATCTTAGAAATTTCAGGATCATCCCAAACACCTCCGAAACATGTGCGAACATCAACGAATATACGCGAAAGCCAAGTTTTTAATTTTTGAAATTAAGTGTCATTTCGGGATTTAAGAAGTAATGGTACAACTAGTCCTTTTCAATAATACGCAGTTTTTCCATCACCTGTATCTTGCAAATTATTCATCCTAGAGAAAAAATCATTAGAGACTTTTTGGTAGGAAATTTTATGTAGTTTAATTCCTTAAATAAACACTTTTTTACTATAGGCAGTGGTTTACGAGTTATTTAAGAAAAATGCATGACTCCCATTACTACCGGAGGATCTTTCAAAAAACTACAATGTCACAAATTTTAGGATCATCCTATACACTACAATCAACAAAAACACTCCGAAACATGCGCGAAGATCAACAAATATATGTGAACGCGCGCAAGTTAAGCTAAAAATTGCGTTTTAGTTTCATAACTTTGAGCAAACATGAACGAGCATACTCAAACATGGGCGATCATATGCGTTTTAATATGTCAAAATAAGATTTTAGCTAAATTTAGTAGTGGACAGTGATAAAAATTGAACGAACATAAACGAACTTGGGCGAACATGACTAAACATACTTAAAGTAAGTTTTGGAACCCATTTTTTTATCATATTTCAAAAACTAGTGGTCCGATTTTAATTTTTGAAGGCTTAAAATTTTCAGGATTATGTGTTCTCCCATAAAATATTATAAAAAATATAATTGGACAAAAATTGCGCCGTACACCGGCGATTTTGTTGGTAAAATTAAATAATTTTTTACTTTTATTTTTGGGCTACATGTCGGAGACAACGACAAAAACATTTTTAAACATGAATTAGTCTTTTTTAAAGAATTTAATTTGTGAGTCAATGTGAGGTTAAACTAGAACCCTTCCCTTTATGCACATTATTTTAATAGGATCTCAACTGAACTGGACATTTATTTCGTAAAATTGTAACTACATCTTTTTTGAACGTACATAAAATTGTATATTCATACATTTATGCTTTTAGCGAAATGTTTGATGAGTCCCGCAGGGATTGCATCGTTTATGAAAACGGAGCTTCCTCCAGTCGCGCTGCATTTGCGTTTATTGATAGCCTCGACGAAAAACTCGCCTTTATTTTCCGAATCGCTTTACTTCTAACAGCAAATATTTACCCTACTCCCCTGAAATGGCTCATCTTACTGAAATTCACTTTTTTTATTAAAACTTTTTCATCAAAAAAAAAGATTATTTTACACAGAATACCACTCGAGTACACTATATTAAGTTTTTAAACTACAGTCATTAAATGATTTTCAAAAATTTAATTGATTCTTAAAAAAGAATATTTCTAGTATCATTTGTAGTAATCTTAATTATTTTTAATCACGAGAACATTCTCAAAAAAATTTAGAAAACACTATTATCGTTTTTTTTTAGTGTCAACTTTAAAAAATCGTAACATAAGTATTTTAATTCCGATAACACTAAAATTAAGTTCATTTATTTCTTTATATATTCCTTAATTTATAAAAAAATCGTCGATTTAATCTGATTTATATAATGGCCTATATGTAGAATCATTTTATTGACATTTTAAAAATATTTACAAACTCGAGTGGTTTAGGAAAGTTGTTTGTGTTTATAAACCGATTTTTGATTTAAAAAAAGTATTTGAGAGAAGGTTTAAGATCCTAAAAGGGCACGTTTAAAATTTTACAAGAAAAAATATTCATTTTTTTTAATTCAAGTTAATTGATGTAATAAATAAAAATAAAAATTCCGTAGCGGTTTTAACCATTTTATACTACTCGGATTGTAATGCACTTTAGCTTATTTTAAAGCTGCTTAAATCTAGTTTAATTCAAAAAAAGATTTGTTTTGATATCCCTATTACTTTTTGAGTAACGACCTAAAACATTACATAACGATTTTTTTTAATAATTGCTATTTAAAAAAAATCAAATAAGGGCTTAAAATTTGCAGGAGTGTTTCATATACAAGAAAATATCAAAAAACTTGATATCAAACGAAAAATATGATCTACAAATCAATTTTTTTGGTAACCAAATTAACGAATGAAAGTTGCCCCACTTTGGGCGCCAAAACTGCTGGTAAAGTAGCAATTTTTCATGAATTTTGAATTTTTTATTAAATAAATGGGACGTCATGTAGATACTTGTTGTCTCGAGCGCCAAGTTTACTTTACTAAAAATATGATATTTTTAAAAGTACATATTTAGCTGATTTTAACGTTTAATGGCTTAAAATGTGTAGAAAAGTTTTCTTCATAAGAAATTATTTCAGATTTTTTTGTATTTTCTAAGAAAAAGTTAAAAATACAGCTTAGAAACAGCTTAGTACACAAAATTTAAATTTTTGCAAAAGTTTTAAGCCTCTTTAACCCATTTACAATAATCCGAATTTAATGCACTTTAACTCATTTTAAAGCTCTATGATTTTCCTTTCGTTCAAAAAAAGAATTGTTTTAATATCTTTATTAGTCTTAAAGTTATGGCGTATATTTAAAATGTAAAAAAAAATTCAAAAGTTAGTTTTTCTAAAAAAACTTACCAATGTACTGAGTAATATAATATTTTAGAAAACACTTGATGGATTTCAACTTTTAAAAGCTTAAAATTTGCGGAAAAGTATTTTCTACATAAAACCGTGTAAGATTTTTCGATTATCCAAAAATAAATTTATAAGATATAATGTTCAAAATTCGATGAATAAAAATAAAAATTTCAAAATTGTTTATTGCGCAATTATCCTAATCCAAATTTAAATCACTTTATTCTATTTTAAAGCCCCATAATTCTTCTTTCAATCAAAAAAAGATTCATTTTGATATCTTTATTACTTTTGGGGTTATTGCCTAAAATGTTTTCAAAAAACTAATTGCACAAAAATATTAATATTTTAAAAACAACTCGGTCGATTAATACGTTTAAGAGTTCAGAAATTTCTATTTGACACAAAAAGCATATAAGATTTTTTTAATTTCCAAAAAAATTTTAAAAACTGCATATTACTTTATTGATTAAAAATTTTAAATAAACTAGTGTTTTATGTTTTTATATTAATCCAAATTTAAAATTCTGAAATCCATTTTAAAGCCCTTTCATTCGTCTTTTAATTAAAAAAAGATTAGTTTTAATATCCCTATTATTTTTTAAGTTACGACCCAAAACGTTACATAAAGTATTTTTTTTTTGTAAAAAATTGCAATTTCGAAAAAACAATAATATTTCCAAAATTTGTAGGCGGATTGAAACATTTAAGGGCTTAAAATTTGCAGGAATGTATTATCTATAATAAAATATTAAAAAAATTTTTACATTAAATAAAAGAAATCCCTAAATTATCAATTTATTTGGTCACCAAATCGAATGTATGAAAAATTCCCTACGCGGTGTTTAAAAACTGCTTGTAAAGTAATAATTTTGTCATGAATTTCGCCCAAAATTTCTAAAAATCTACTTTTTTATTTCTTTTTATTAAACGTAGATATTTGAGTTGTCTCGGGCGCCAAGTTTATGTGGATTTATGGGTGTTTTATTGAGTGAACATAAACGAACTTGGACAAACATGAATAACATAGCAAATCTTGCTTTATGAACTATTTCCTTTCCTTTACCTTTGTTCGAATTTATTGTAGTATGGCTTGTTTAAAAGTTCTGTTAATCATCTTTAATCTAAAAAAAGATTCGTTGTGATATCATTTTTTGTTTAGAAGTTATGGACCAAATAATACCAGAAGTTCAAAAAATTTATAAAATATGGATTAATCCATTTTACTAAAATTTTAATATTTCTAAAACCTGTGGATCGATTTTGACGTTTGAGAGGTTAAATGAACCAGGATCTACAAGAAGATTTTTTTAAAAATTTTATGTCAAAAAATACGCCCTCTCTGGACAGTTTTGTACTTAAAATTGATTTTTTTTTGAAAATACTAGTTGCTCGATTTTTATAAAATAAATATTGAAATACGCGTATTTAATTTTAGTATGTTATTAAAAACTTAAACTTGCTATTATAAGTATTTTTTAACATAAGAAATAAAACTGAAATTGAAGAAAACTTGAGGATCTTTCAAGAATTTCCGCGCCTAACCTAACCGACAGCAATATCATAGATTTCACGGTCAACCCAAAGATTAAAATCAACAAAAACACTTCGAAATATGTGTAAACATCAACGAACATACGCGAATACCAAGTTTTATGGTCAAATTTAATTAAAAATTCGTGTTTTTAATACCACAACTATTTTTTCTAAGAATTATTATTTCAAAAAACAAAGATATTTCCTAAAGTGTTTGACGGATTCAAACGTATAATGGCTTACAATTTGCAGGAATGTCTCATCTACAAGTTAATATCAAAAAATTAGATATCAAACAAAAAATACAATCTGCAAATAATGTCTTTTGTGTCGCCAAATCAATTGAACGAATGTTGCCCCACGTTGGGCGCCACAACATCCGGTAAAGTAGTAATTTAAAAAAATAATCACCCATAGTTTGAAAAAATCGATATTTTTTATTCAATTTAGATATTTGAGTTATCTCGGGCGCCAAGATTTCCTGGAAACATACCAAAACCATTTTTATAAAACATTTTTTGCTCATTTATTATTGTTCGAATTTGTTGTAACGTAGCTTATTTAGTAGTCCTGTGAATCATCTTTAATTTTAAAAAAGATTCATCGTGATATCATTTTTTGCATGGTAGTTATGGATAAAAATGTACCCGAAGCTCAAATACGTCATAAAATATGGACTAAAATTTTTACCCATTTTACTAAAAGTTTAATATTTCTAAAACCTGTTGCTCGATTTTGACGTTTGAGAATTTAAATGAAGCAGGATTAAGTGATATACAAGTCGATTTTTTAAAAAATGTTATGAGTCAAAAAATACGCCCTTTATGTACAGTTTTGTACCTAAAATTGTTGAAAACTTTTTTTTGTGACAAAATTAGTAGTTCGATTTTTATAAAATAAACATTTAATTTTGGTAATTTTTATAAAAATTTCAATTTGCTATTATACGTATTTTTTTAATATATAAAAAAAAATTGAAATTGAAGAAAACTTGATGAATTTCCATACCTAACCTAACCTAACCCCAATATCATAAATTTCACGTTCAACCCAAACATTAAAATCAACAAAAACACTTCGAAATATGTGCGAACATTAACGAACATACGCGAATACCAAGTTTTATGCTGAAATTTAGTGAAAAAATCGTGTTTTTAATACCGCAACCATTTTTGTAAAAATTGTTATTTCAAAAAACAAAGATATTTCCTAAAGGGTTTGACGTATTCAAACGTATAATGGCTTAAAATTTGCAGGAATGTCTCATCTACAAGTTAATATCAAAAAATTAGATATCAAACAAAAAATACAATCTGCAAATAATTTCTTTTGTGTCGCCAAATCAATTGAACGAATGTTGCCCCACTTTGGGCGCCACAACATCCGGTAAAGTAGTAATTTAAAAAAAAATTCACCTAAAGTTTAAAAAAATCGATTTATTGATTTTTTTATTCAATTTAGATATTTGAGTTGTCTCGGGCGCCAAGTTTTCCTGGAAACTTACCAAAACCATTTTTATAAAACATTTTTTGCTCATTTATTATTGTTTGAATTTATTGTAACGTAGCTTATTTAGTAGTCCTGTGAATCATCTTTAATTTAAAAAAAGATTCATCGTGATATCATTTTTTGCATGGAAGTTATGGACAAAAATGTACCCGAAGCTCAAAATACGTCATAAAGTATGGACTAAAATTTTTACCCATTTTACTAAAAGTTTAATATTTCTAAAACCTGTTGCTTGATTTTGACGTTTGAGAGCTTAAATGAGGCAGGGATTAAGTGGTTTATAAGCTGATTTTTTAATAAATATTATAAGTCAAAAAATACGCCCTCTATGGACAGTTTTGTACCTAAAATTGTTGAAAATTTTACGATTTTTTGTAACAAAATTAGTAATTCGATTTTTATAAAATAAATATTTAATTTTGGTAATTTTTGTAAAAATTTGAACTTGCTATTATACGTATTTTTTTAATATAAATAATAAAAATTGAAATTGAAGAAAACTTGATGTATTTCTATACCTAACCTAACCCCAATATCATAAATTTAACGGCCTTCCCAAACACTAAAATCAACAAAACCACTTCGAAATATGTGCGAACATTAACGAACATACGCGAATACCAAGTTTTATGCTGAAATTTAGTTAAAAAATCGTGTTTTTTAATACCGCAACCATTTTTGTAAAAATTGTTATTTCAAAAAACAAAGATATTTCCTAAAGTGTTTGACGGATTCAAACGTATAATGGCTTACAATTTGCAGGAATGTCTCATCTACAAGTTAATATCAAAAAATTAGATATCAAACAAAAAATACAATCTGCAAATAATGTCTTTTGTGTCGCCAAATCAATTGAACGAATGTTGCCCCACGTTGGGCGCCACAACATCCGGTAAAGTAGTAATTTAAAAAAATAATCACCCATAGTTTGAAAAAATCGATTTTTTTTATTCAATTTAGATATTTGAGTTATCTCGGGCGCCAAGATTTCCTGGAAACATACCAAAACCATTTTTATAAAACATTTTTTGCTCATTTATTATTGTTCGAATTTGTTGTAACGTAGCTTATTTAGTAGTCCTGTGAATCATCTTTAATTTTAAAAAAGATTCATCGTGATATCATTTTTTGCATGGTAGTTATGGATAAAAATGTACCCGAAGCTCAAATACGTCATAAAATATGGACTAAAATTTTTACCCATTTTACTAAAAGTTTAATATTTCTAAAACCTGTTGCTCGATTTTGACGTTTGAGAATTTAAATGAAGCAGGATTAAGTGATATACAAGTCGATTTTTTAAAAAATGTTATGAGTAAAAAAATACGCCCTTTATGTACAGTTTTGTACCTAAAATTGTTGAAAACTTTTTTTTGTGACAAAATTAGTAGTTCGATTTTTATAAAATAAATATTTAATTTTAGTAATTTTTGTAAAAATTTCAATTTGCTATTATACGTATGTTTTTAATATAAAAAATAAAAATTGAAATTGAAGAAAACTTGATGAATTTCCATACCTAACCTAACCTAACCCCAATATCATAAATTTCACGTTCAACCCAAACATTAAAATCAACAAAAACACTTTAAAATATGTGCGAACATCAATGAACATACGCGAATACTAAGTTTTATGCTCAAATTTAGTAAAAAAATCGTGTTTTTTAATACCGCAACCATTTTTGTAAAAATTGTTATTTCAAAAAACAAAGATATTTCCTAAAGTGTTTGACGGATTCGAATGTGTAATGGCTTAAAATTTGCAGGAATGTCTCATCTACAAGTTAATATAAAAAAAATAGGTATAAAATAAAGAATGCGATCTGCAAATCAATTTTTTGTGTCGCAAAATCAAATGAATGAATGTTGCCTCAAGTTGAGAGCTAAAACTGGGATGCCGTGTAGGTATTGGAGATGTCTCGGGCGCCAAGTTTTTGTGTTTTATTAGTTGCATAAGCATGAGGGGAATAAAGTATGCAGTGAAAGGGTAGTAAGGTAGTTGATTATGATGCAAATTTATTATCCTAGAGTGTAGTGGAGGATGAAGAAGAATTTGGGCTGCGTCCGTATGTGAAACTCTAGCTGATCCCGTCATTATACAAATTTATTCGCGACTTATGTATGCATAGAGATTGGAAACCGAAGTCGGTCTGTCGAGTCAAGGGTTGTTCCGGTGCCATTTTAATTTTCCGCAGCGGTGGCTTTGCCGGAATTATGCCTCCGGGGAGAGGGCGCCACAACTGCACCACCCAAAATCGCACTGAATTATGCATAGAATTCATAGACGCACATTTTTCAATTCCCCCACTTCTAATTTTTCACGTAAACAATAGAGTGTCGCGAAGTTTCCTCAAACTTTTGTACTTTTGTTTGTTTTAATTACTGTACTAATTTTTGGTTTTTCTTTTGTTTTAGGTAAGAAAATGGTTGATTCTAAGAGTTAATGGAAGAAATGTAAGTGATTTTTATGCATTCGATGAGTGGAAGGGTCTGTACAAAAATGTTTCCCTTGTAATAACCGACATTATCTTTGCTTAGTCAGCGTTTTCGGCGAGATTTTCGCAGCACGCGCATTTTCCGGAGTGCTGCTTGGAAAACGTAGTGCTGGTGTGTGTTGTTTTTTCTCTCTTGTTTATGTTTTAACGCCCCGCGCCTCCTCGCGCCTATTCCGATGCAAATTGGACTCGTTTTCCCGAATAAGAAAGGATTCCGAAAGGAAATGCGAGTGTTGTACAAGCAGGATAATTCCTTTTTATATATGCACTCTCCGCGCTTTCCTACGAGCTTACCATTTGCATAAATTGCTTCTGTGTTATTATCGTTATTAGAATATTTGCGCTGCCATTTTAACATCCCAACTCATACCCCCGAAAAACTCTTTAATCAAGGATTATACGAATAATCTCAAAAACTCGCTGCTTCTAGCCTCATAACGTAACTTCCTCGGATCAATTGTAGTGCCACGTTTCCTAACCTAACCTAACTTCCTGGGATCAATTGTAGTACCTCGTTTCGTAAACTTACCCAACTTCTCCAGTCTCCAGATCAATTGTAGTGTCTCGTATTAACATCATTAAATTCTGTAAAAAAAGTGATGATCCGACTAAACAAGCCGTTTGAGAGAGGACACGAGTAGAAAAACTAATAAACACGAAATCCGTAATCATCCTCAGGACACAAATCCGTCAGATTTTCAAGTCTCTTCCCCCATTATCTTAATAGGATCAAGCCGTCCCAATCCGATCAACAATGGACGTTAAAACCGGCGCTTCCTTTCTCAAGGTGCTTTGCCAGCTCTGCACCCTCCACTCCAGCACGCGCTCAGACAAAAGACAAACGCGGACCGGGATTATGTGTAATGAGACGGAGCGCGATCCTTGTTCCGCGAAATAAGTCCTGGATGTGTTGTTCCTCATTCCCGAACCTTACACGCTCATCCCTTTTTCTTCACTAGGTCTTCGTGTTCCTCGAAACACTGAGACAGTTTTATCTCTAAAGAAACTAATTCGCGTTACTCGAGTGTCACTACCGTTTTACTAAGCAGATTTTATCTTCCAAACTCCAAATTAACGCCTTTAGCTAAACTGCAAAACGATACAACAACCGTTACATAAATATCAATCATTGTTTTTACATCAACTCCTCCTTTCAACTAAAATTGCACTAAACAACCACTTTTTATCAACATTTTAGGTTTCATCAACTTAAAAACCTTATAACGTCGCCATTTTTTAGGCTATAACCACGTGGGTGATATTTTTCGATTCATAAAACATCCAAAAATATAATGCAACAGTCTTTATATTGATCAAAGTTGGTTTTGATATAAATTTGTAGCGATAAAGCTTATACCGGGTGGAAATGAAAACCGGGTCACCTCGATAACTTTTTTATTTATGAATAAAAAAATTTGAAATTTGGCTATGTTCTATGGTTCAAAAAAACAAATTTTATGTGCACTTTTATTTTCGAAATCACTTCCGGTTTCACCGGAAACACCATGAACTTTGTTTTTTTAAATATAACATCCCATATTTTTATTCATGGCTTAAAATACTTTTAAAAAAGAAGTATTTTTGAGATATTAGTTTTTATTTTTTTTGTAAAAAAATTTTTTTTCAAAAAAAAAAAAGGTTTTCGAAGTTGGTGAAAAGTACCAAAACTAATTCTAAATAATTCAAATACCTAAATAAAATTGTAATTTGAAAATAAATTTAAGTGGTTTTTGAACTATTAATTTTTAAACTTAGTTAATGAAGATTTTATCAAATATCTCACTTTTTTTAAATGCAATGATGCCGGGTCATTCGACTTTTTAAAAAGAGGAATTTATAACGATTATTTATTTTATGTATTTGAATTATTTAGAATTAGTTTTGGTAATTTTCACCGACTTCGAAAACCTTTTTTTTTTTAAAAAAAAATTTTTTTTCGCAAAAAATAAAAACTAATATCTCAAAAATACTTCTTTTTTAAAAGTATTTTAAGCAATGAATAAAAATATGGGATGTTACATTTAAAAAAACAAAGTTCATGGTGTTTCCGGTGAAACCGGAAGTGATTTCGAAAATAAAAAATGCACATAAAATTTGTTTTTTTGAACCATAGAACATAGCCAAATTTCAAATTTTTCTATTCATAAATAAAAAAGTTATAGAGGTGACCCGGTTTTCATTTCCACCCGGTATACTTTTTTTTTTAAATTTGTAGTATTAACTTTAAAAAATCATAACTCGCGTAAATTATAAGATACAAAACCCAAATTTGGCTTATTTATCCCAGCATTTATTGATTAATAAGGAAAAAATTAGTTGGTTTTGATAAAATTATTAATGAGTGTGTAGTTAAGTGATTTCTGAGACATCTAAATAACCATCGTTTACTAACCTTTTGTAAATCGCTTCGATTAACGTTATTTTTTAACCAATTTTCAAATTCAAAAGTGTTTTAGAAAGCGATTTTAATATCCCAAAGACCAACTTATAAATTTTGCGATATTTCGAATTTTTTTTTTTTCAAATTTACAATTATATTGAAATTTAAAGAAAAAAATATTTTTATAGACGATTTAAGCCAATTTACGCTTGGAAGATTTTAGTTTTTTTTAACTCATTTTAAAGCCCCTTCGATAAAGTTTTAATAAAAAAAAAATTTATTTCGATATCTTTTTGCGTTAAAAAGTTGTAGGCGGAAGTATATCAAAAATATAAAATAAGCAACTTTTCATAAAATGAGGTTTACTAAATAATTAATATTTCAAAAATTAATAATCGCAAGGAAACGTTTAAGGGCTTAAAATTTGTAGAAATGTGTGTTCTATAAAACGGTGTATTAAACTATTTAATTTTCTGAAAAATATAGAAATTATAGTCGTAATAACGATTTTGTGACGAAAAACCAAAATTTCTATACAGTTTTTGATATTTAAATTTAATCCGATTTTTAACAGCTTTAACTTATTTTAAAGCTATTTAAACGTACTTTAAATTAAAAAAAAATTTATTTCGATATCTTTTTAGGTTCAAAAGTTATAGGAGAAAATATAACAAAAATGTAAGATAGGCAACTTTTGAGCAAAATGAGTTTTAGTAAATAATTATTTCTAACAATACTAACGATTAAGGGGTTAAAATTTGTAAAAATATTTATTCCACAAAATGGGGTATAAAATTTAAACCTATACATATTTTAACTAAGGGAACACTTTTAAAATTTAAAAAAGGAAAAACGTCTCTTTCTGCTATTTTGGTTGCATAAATTTAAAAACCTTATAACGTATCCATTTTTTAAGCTAAGCTCACATGGAGGATATTTTTTAATTCCTAAAACATCCAAAAATGTTACGCACTAGTATTAGTGTTCATAAAAGCTGGTTTTGGTGTAATGAAATATTGATAAAGTTGACGTACGTTATTTCAGAATTTTCAATATCAATTTTAAAACATCATAACTCGCTCAAATTTAATCGTAAAATATCCAAATTAACCTTATTTGAACCATAATTTATCTCTTTATTAAGAAAAAAATTGATAGTTTTGTCTAGATTATCAAGAAAGGTCTAGTTTAGTTATTTTTGAGACGTCGAAAAAAAACGTCGTTTCTCAACTTTTTTTATAATTCATGTTTTGAAGTTATTGCACGATTTTCAAATTTAAAAATATTTTGGAAAGCTATTAAAAGCCTAAATGTCAAGATGTGAATTACTTGATATTTTGGATAGTTTTTTAAATTTATATATATTTTTTTAAATTTGAAGAGTAAAATTATATTTTTATAGACGTTTTTGACCTATTTACTATTCCAAAATTTTAATATATTTTAGCTCATTTTAAAACTCCTGCAATATACTTTAAATTAAAACCGAGAATTATTTCGATATCTTTTTGCGTTCAAAAGTTATACTCGAAAATATATCAGAAATCTAAAATTGGCAAATTTTAAACAAAACGAGTTTTAGTAAAAAATTAATATTTCAAAATTTTATAAGCCCAAGGAGACAATTCAGGGCTTAAAATTTATAAAAATATTTATTCCATAAAATGGCGTATATAATTTAACTGTGTGAACACTTCTAAAATTTATAAAGGGAGCTACTTTTGGTTGTATCAATTTAAAAACCTTATAACGTATTCATTTTTTAAGCTAAAACCACGTGGTTGATATTTTTTGATTCCAAAAACTTCCAAAAATATAATGCACTAGTATTAATTTTCATAAAAGTTAGTTTTTGTGTAATAATATAATGATAAAGTTGACGTAACATTTTTTAGAATTTTTAATATCAATTTTAAAAAATCATAACTCGCTCAAATTTAATCGTAGAATATCCAAATTAAGCTTATTTGAACCATAATTTATCTCTTTATTAGGAAAAAAATTGATAGTTTTGTTTAGATTATCAAGAAACGTCTAGTTTAGTTATTTTTGAGACGTCGACAAAACGTCGTTTCTAAACTTTTTTTAGAATTCGTCGTTTGAAGTTATTTATTGAACGATGTTCAAATTTAAAAACGTTTTGCAAAGCTATTAAAAGCCCAAAAGTCAAGATGTAATTTATTTGATATTTTGAATATTTTATAATATTTATATATTTTTTTTAAATTTGATGAATTAAATTATATTTTTATAGACGTTTTTGACATATTTTAGCTTCAGAAATTTTAATATATTTTAGCTCATTTTAAAGCTCCTACAATGTGCTTTAAATTCAAAAAAGATGTATTTTGGTATCTTTTTGCGTTCAAAAGTTATAGTCAAAAATATATCAAAAATCTGAAATAGGCAACTTTTAAGCAAAACGAGTTTTAGTAAATAATTAATATTTAAAAAAATTATAAGCACAAGGAGACAATTAAGGGCTTAAAATTTATAAAAATATTTATGCCATAAAATGGCGTATAAAATTTAACTGTGTGAACACTTCTAAAATTTATAAAGGGAGCTACTTTTGGTTGTATCAATTTAAAAACCTTATAACGTATTCATTTTTTAAGCTAAAACCTCGTGGTTGATATTTTCTGATTCCAAAAACTTTCAAAAATATAATGCACTGGTATTAATTTTCATAAAAGTTGGTTTTCGTGTAATAATATTATGATAAAGTTCACGTAACATTTTTTGGAATTTTTAATATCAATTTTAAAAAATCATAACTCGCTCAAATTTAATCGTAGAATATCCAAATCAAGCTTATTTGAACCAGAATTTATCTCTTTATTAAGAAAAAAATTGGTAGTTTTGTTTAGATTATCAAGAAACGTCTAGTTTAGTTATTTTTGAGACGTCGAAAAAAAAACGTCGTTTCTAAACTTTTTTTAGAATTCATCGTTTGAAGTTATTTATTGCACAATTTTCAAATCTAAAAATATTTTGAAAAGCTATTAAAAGCCTAAAAGTTGAGATGTAAATTATTTGATATTATGAATATTTTTTTAAATTTATATATTTTTTTTTAAATTTGACGAGTAAAATTATATTTTTATACACGTTTTTGATTTATTTTAGCTTTAGCAATTTTAATATATTTTAACTCATTTTAAAGCTCCTACAATGTACTTTAAATTCAAAAAAGATGTATTTTGGTTTCTTTTTGCGTTCAAAAGTTATAGTCAAAAATATATCAGAAATCTGAAATAGGCAACTTTTAAGCAAAACGAGTTTTAGTAAATAATTAATATTTAAAAAATTTATAAGCACAAGGAGACAATTAAGGGCTTAAAATTTATAAAAATATTTATGCCATAAAATGGCGTATAAAATTTAACTGTGTGATCACTTCTAAAATTTATAAAGGGAGCTACTTTTGGTTGTATCAATTTAAAAACCTTATAACGTATTCATTTTTTAAGCTAAAACCACGTGGGTGATATTTTTTGATTCCAAAAACTTTCAAAAACATAATGCACTAGTATTAATTTTCATAAAAGTTGGTTTTGGTGTAATAATATAATGATAAAGTTGACGCAACATTTTTTAGAATTTTTAATATCAATTTTAAAAAATCATAACTGGCTCAAATTTAATCGTACAATATCCAAATTAAGCTTATTTCAACCAAATTTTATCTCTTTATTAATAAAAAAATTGATTGTTTTGTTTAGATTATCAAGAAACGTCTAGTTTAGTTATTTTTGAGACGTCGAAAACAACGTCGTTTCAAAACTTTTTTTAGAATTTTTCGTTTGAAGTTATTTATGGACCGATTTTCAAATTTAAAAACGTTTTGGAAAGCTATTATAAGCCTAAAAGTCAAGATGTAAATTATTTGATATTTTGAATATTTTTTTAAATTTATATATATTTTTTTTAAATTTGAAGAGTAAAATTATATTTTTATAGACGTTTTTGACCTATTTAATCTTCCAAAATTTTAATATATTTTAGAGGTCATTTTAAAACTCCTGCAATATACTTTAAATTAAAACCGAGATTTATTTCGATATCTTTTTGCGTTCAAAAGTTATACTCGAAAATATATCAGAAATCTAAAATAGGCAAATTTTAAACAAAACGAGTTTTAGTAAATAATTAATATTTCAAAATTTTATAAGCTCAAGGAGACAATTAAGGGCTTAAAATTTATAAAAATATTTATTCCATAAAATGGCGTATAAAATTTAACTGTGTGAACACTTCTAAAATTTATAAATGGAGCTACTTTTGGTTGTATCAATTTAAAAACTTTATAACGTATCCATTTTCTATGCTAAAACCACGTGGGTGATATTTTTTGATTCCCAAAACTTCCAAAAATATAATGCACTAGCATTAGTTTTCATAAAAGTTAGTTTTTGTGTAATAATATAATGATAAAGTTGACGTAACATTTTTTAGAATTTTTAATATCAATTTTAAAAAATCATAACTCGCTCAAATTTAATCGTAGAATATCCAAATTAAGCTTATTTGAACCATAATTTATCTCTTTATTAGGAAAAAAATTGATAGTTTTGTTTAGATTATCAAGAAACGTCTAGTTTAGTTATTTTTGAGATGTCGACAAAACGTCGTTTCTAAACTTTTTTTAGAATTCATCGTTTGAAGTTATTTATTGCACGATTTTCAAATCTAAAAATATTTTGGAAAGCTATTAAAAGTCTAAAAGTCAAGATGTAAATTATTTGATATTTTGAATATTTTTTTAAATTTATATATATTTTTTTTAAATTTGAAGAGTAAAATTAAATTTTTATAGACGTTTTTGACCTATTTTAGTTTCAGAAATTTTAATATATTTTAGCTCATTTTAAAGCTCCTACAATGTGCTTTAAATTCAAAAAAGATGTATTTTGGTTTCTTTTTGCGTTCAAAAGTTATAGTCAAAAATATATCAAAAATCTGAAATAGGCAACTTTTAAGTAAAACGAGTTTTAGTAAATAATTAATATTTAAAAAATTTATAAGCACAAGGAGACAATTAAGGGCTTAAAATTTATAAAAATATTTATGCCATAAAATGGCGTATAAAATTTAACTGTGTGAACACTTCTAAAATTTATAAAGGGAGCTACTTTTGGTTGTATCAATTTAAAAACCTTATAACGTATTCATTTTTTAAGCTAAAACCACGTGGTTGATATTTTTTTATTCCAAAAACTTTCAAAAATATAATGCACTAGTATTAATTTTCATAAAAGTTGGTTTTGGTGTAATAATATAATGATAAAGTTGACGTAACATTTTTTTGAATTTTTAATATCAATTTTAAAAAATCATAACTCGCTCAAATTTAATCGTAGAATATCCAAATCAAGCTTATTTGAACCAGAATTTATCTCTTTATTAAGAAAAATATTGGTAGTTTTGTTTAGATTATCAAGAAACGTCTAGTTTAGTTATTTTCGAGACGTCGAAAAAAAAACGTCGTTTCTAAACTTTTTTTAGAATTCATCGTTTGAAGTTATTTATTGCACGGTTTTCAAATCTAAAAATATTTTGAAAAGCTATTAAAAGCCTAAAAGTTAAGATGTAAATTATTTGATATTTTGAATATTTTTTTAAATTTATATATATTTTTTTTAAATTTGAAGAGTAAAATTATATTTTTATACACGTTTTTGACCTATTTTAGCTTTAGCAATTTTATTATATTTTAGCTCATTTTAAAGCTCCTACAATGTACTTTAAATTCAAAAAAGATGTATTTTGGTTTCTTTTTGCGTTCAAAAGTTATAGTCAAAAATATATCAAAAATCTGAAATAGGCAACTTTTAAGCAAAACGAGTTTTAGTAAATAATTAATATTTAAAAAATTTATAAGCGCAAGGAAACAATTAAGGGCTTAAAATTTATAAAAATATTTATGCCATAAAATGGCGTATAAAATTTAACTGTGTGAACACTTCTAAAATTTATAAAGGGAGCGAGCTACTTTTGGTTGTATCAATTTAAAAACCTTATAACGTATTCATTTTTTAAGCTAAAACCACGTGCTTGATATTTTTTGATTCCCAAAACTTCCAAAAATTTAATGCACTAGTATTAGTTTTCATAAAAGTTGGTTTTGGTGTAATAATATAATGATAAAGTTGACGTAACATTTTTTAGAATTTTTAATATCAATTTTAAAAAATCATAACTCGCTCAAATTTAATCGTAGAATATCCAAATTAAGCTTATTTAAATCAGAATTTATCTCTTTATTAAGAAAAAAATTGATAGTTTTGTTTAGATTATCAAGAAATTTCCAGTTTAGTTATTTTTGAGACCTCGAAAAAATCGTCGTTTCTAAACTTTTTTTAGAATTCATCGTTTGAAGTTATTTATTGCACGATTTTCAAATCTAAAAATATTTTGGAAAGCTATTAAAAGTCTAAAAGTCAAGATGTAAATTATTTGATATTTTGAATATTTTTTTAAATTTGTATATATTTTTTTTAAATTTGAAGAGTAAAATTAAATTTTTATAGACGTTTTTGACCTATTTTAGTTTCAGAAATTTTAATATATTTTAGCTCATTTTAAAGCTCCTACAATGTGCTTTAAATTCAAAAAAGATGTATTTTGGTTTCTTTTTGCGTTCAAAAGTTATAGTCAAAAATATATCAGAAATCTGAAATAGGCAACTTTTAAGCAAAACGAGTTTTAGTAAATAATTAATATTTAAAAAATTTATAAGCACAAGGAGACAATTAAGGGCTTAAAATTTATAAAAATATTTATTCCATAAAGTGGCGTATAAAATTTTACTATGTGAACACTTCTAAAATTTATAAAGGGAGCTACTTTTGGTTGTATCAATTTAAAAACCTTACAACGTATTCATTTTTTAAGCTAAAACCACGTGGGTGATATTTTTTGATTCCAAAAACTTTCAAAAATATAATGCACTAGTATTAATTTTCATAAAAGTTGGTTTTGGTGTAATAATATAATGATAAAGTTGACGTAACATTTTTTAGAATTTTTAATATCAATTTTAAAAAATCATAACTCGCTCAAATTTAATCGTAGAATATCCAAATCAAGCTTATTTGAACCAGAATTTATCTCTTTATTAAGAAAAAAATTGGTAGTTTTGTTTAGATTATCAAGAAATGTCTAGTTTAGTTATTTTTGAGACGTCGAAAAATAAACGTTGTTTCTAAACTTTTTTTAGAATTCATCGTTTGAAGTTATTTATTGCACGATTTTCAAATTTAAAAATATTTTGGAAAGTGATATTTTTTGATCCTCAAATTTTAAAAAAATTTAATGCACTAATATTAATTTTCATGGAAGTTGGATTGGGTGTAATAATATATTGATAAAGTTGACGTAACATTTTTTAGAATTTTTAATATCAATTTTAAAAAATCATAACTCGCTCAAATTTAATCGTAGAATATCCAAATTAAGCTTATTTGAACCAGAATTTATCTCTTTATTAAGCAAAAAATTGGTAGTTTTCTTTAGATTATCAAGAAGCGTCTAGTTTATTTATTTTTGAGACATTGAAAAAAAAACGGCGTTTCTAAACTTTTTTTAGAATTCATCGTTTGGAGTTATTTATTGCACGATTTTTAAATCTAAAAATATTTTGGAAAGCTATTAAAAGCCTAAAAGTCAAGATGTAATTTATTTGATAATTTGAATATTTTATAAAATTTATATATATTTTTTTAAATTTGATGAATTAAATTATATTTTTATAGACGTTTTTAACATATTTACGCTTAAGCAATTTTAACGCATTTTAGCTTATTTTAAAGCCCCCATAATATAGTTTAAATAAAAAAAAGATTTATTTTGATATCTTTTTGCGTTCAAAAGTTATAGTCGAAAATAATCAGAAATCTAAAATAGGCAAATTTTGAGCAAAACCAGTTTTACTAAATAATTAATTTTTCAAAAAATAAGAAGCGTATAAAAACGAGTAAAGGCTTAAAATTTAATTCTACAAAATGACGTATTAGATTATATATGTTTTTAAAAAAAAAATTAATAGTGATTTATTGACGTGAAATTAAAATTTCGAAATGGTTTTCGGCCTTTTGGCATAATACGATTTTAATGATCTTACACTCATATTAAAGCCGCTAAAACGTTCTTTAATTTAAAAAAATAATCATTTCGATAACTTTATGCGTTTTGTCGTTATGGCTAAAATTTTATAATAATACATTTTTTTATAGTAATTTTGGTTTTTACAAGAACGTTAATATTTCCAAAATTAGTAGGTCAATTTTAATGTTTGAGGGCTTAAAATTTGCAGGGTTGTTTTCTCTATAAGACGGGTTTAATATTTTGTGTTTAGGTGAAATTTTCGTTGAGTTACAAGGGATGTTATTAGTGGTTGCAGAATATGTGGAATAATAAATGTGCAATCAAGGCGATAATTAACTGAAAGTGGGTCGGGAGTGACATTAGAAGCATTTCTTGTTAAAATAAAGGAAGTTTAGTTAATTTCGGAAACTAATCTGGCAGCGGGTGCATTTGTAATTAGGACGTAGAGCTTAGTGCTGGGTACAACAAATAGCAATTCCCACGTAGCGATGTATTAGGTAAATAATAATACGTGAGCGACTGTAATTCCAGAGCTCGTCCTGCGGGAGTTTATCAGCGGAAGAGCACCACCCTAAGCCGACTAGACTTGTGCGGATTCTGCAAAATTGAGAGGCTGGCGCCCGATAGGAAGGTGCGTAAACGTGTATTCAAAACCGCTACCTAAACAAGGAATTACTCAATTAATATTAACAATCTAATCCATTAAAATAATAAATACATTAAATCGTCGTTAACTTTAATGGCACGGAACGGTCAAATGGCGCCCGAGACGTTTAAATATTTCATGAGCTGCGCCGCATTTTTACAAATATCCAGGGATAATCGCTGAATTGCTGCAACTGCTTCGACGTTTGAGCTCACCGGTATTAGCCAAGCTCAGGCAAAAATAGTGAAAAGATTGCGAGTAGCTTCCCCGGATTTTATTTCCGCTTTCATAAACAATGAGAGGATTATTGCGCTGCAACTTCGACTAGTCGAGTTAAACTGTTTCGATATTACTCCCATCTTTTATTTTCCACATTATTTTCATATAATTTTACAACAAATCCTACTTTTATTTACTTTTTGCTCTTCTTTTTTTTTCATTTTCATATTCAAGTGCTTTAAACAACGCCAGATTACACCTAAAACCTTAAATTTCTCTCTATTTTAGTTCAAAATTCTAAATAAATTCGAAACTACAAAAGTATACTTGCATATTTTACCCTAGATTTGTGATTTAATTTAAAACATTACAAAAAATATTTACCTTAATTCATTCGTTTGGGTTTTCATTAAAATTTTAGTTACAAAATTGCCCATGCAGTTCGTATTTTTTCTTCCACGATTTTTTTTTAAACATTATCTTGTAGCAGACTTATTTCTGCAAATTTTAAGTACTCAAACATTAAAATAGACGCACTATTTCTTGAAATATTAATTATTTAGTAAAACTCGATTTTGTTTGTAACTTTTGAACTCTTAAAGATTTAGTCCGGTCAATTTAGACATGCAAGGTTGCACAAATTAGCATAGAGCTAGAAATTGGTATGAATGTTCGGAACGCCATTACAAATGAATACTAAAAAGTCCTCATCGATTCCGTACCTGGAAAAAATTTTATTCAAGATCAAAGGTCTTAAAAATGAGTTTTTCGCATTTTTCAGCAAAACAGTAGGTTTTATCATAAAATTAGGTCAGACAAAAATTGTTGATCATATAATTATCTATAAAAAACGTCTTAATACTTTTTTTCCTAAGAGCCACCGTTTCTGAAATATAACGATTATAAAAGCTGTAATCTTTATAATATGCACATTATTCGTCATATTCACGATAACGGGTAAATTTTTTAACCAAATTTAATAAACTTAATAAACCCAGTCTCGAATTAAAGGGGAATATTTGTTTTATAATCCTATCGAAATGGATTTTTTAAGCGACGGGAAAGCTTTCAAAAGCGCTCCCAAAAAAGTCAATTTTATCGCGGTTTTTTTTGAGCGTCCTCCGCGCTGATTTTGAAAAATCGTAGCTCCGCCGGTTTCAGAAACGAAACGACCAAATCGGGCACCCTTTTTTCACACATCCTCATTTACTATATCCAAAATTTCCGACCCTCCTAGGTTAATCCTGTGGCGAGGGCGAATTTTTCTTTGAAAACGTCAAAATATCACGTTTTTTAGCGAAAAAAACAAAAAGGTAATATTGCTTAGCCTTTGACTGTAACCGGAGGGAAAAAATCGCGAATGGCATTTTCGTAAAGAAGAAACAAACTTTTTCGAAATTTTTTTTTGTATCTCATATTCTGACGTTTGATAATCGGAATACAATTTTGGACATTTTTTAACGAAATTTAAAAAATCGTACCTACAAAACGACTGGACCGATTTTAACGAAACGCGGCTTATATTGTGGCTAAAAGTACCGTTAATACCCAGAAAAATAATCGGTTTTATCCGACGCGTCCAGCGGCGCCGGGATTTTTTTTTTCCAAACACGTAGAAAAATATCGATAAATAAACGGCGCGTAGAGAAAATTGGTAGAGGAAATGGGGCCAAAACGGGACAAAAAATGAAAAATCGCTACACGTGACCTGAAAGAGGATTGATCGAACGAGCTTGGTTTGAAGTTTTGAAATCTCTATCATTTCATTTCACCTCGCACCGACCTATTAAAGTCAAAATTGTATTTTTTCAACCCCCAGCGATCAAAATAATCGCTGTAAGGTAACGACACATCCTATCGTCTAACTAAAATATGCATTAAAATAAGAATTTCAAGTACTATTACGAGATGCGTTGAAATTTTTCAATTTCGAGAAAAAAACTCAAAATTTTTATCGCGCAAAAAACGTTGTAAAAAAATGCTATTTTGACAATTTTTTTATCCCCCTACCCCTTCATCGATTTTAACGAATAATGGCTTATCTTAAAGTTTTTTGCGTAGACTTTTACACAAAAAAAGATTCGTTTTGATATCTTTATTCGTTTAGAAGTTATGACCGATTAACCGTTGAAAATTTGAAAATTTCACTTTTGGACGAAGAAATTGCTATGAAATTTTTTATTAATCGGAAAATAATTAATTTTGACCGAATCAGTTGGCCGCCTAAAACGATTTATAGCTTACATTAACCGATAGAAAAATATTTTTACTTGTATTACAGCTTCAGTTATGTGTATACGTGGCATAGTTATATACAGGGTGGGCCAAAGAAAACGAAACAGACCAGTTTTGAAATAGTTAATAAAAAAATTTGAAAAAATGCTCGGACAGGTCAACTTTAGTTTCGGAGCGGGACATATTTTGCAATAGAGCTGATTCAAAAATCCATTCATCCCTGCACCCTATGGACACAACCCCTTAAATTTTAATAGGGATGGTGGGGTAAGTAATACCTCGTTGGAAAGATCTTTTTATTCAGAGTAACATACAAAAAAAAAAGTTAAATCGGTCGATTCGTTTTAAAGATATTCAAAATTTAGCAAGTAGAGATTTCATGCCTTTTAAAATTGTGCCATGAACACCACACCTTCAATTTTAAGTGTTTTAATAAGGTAAGTAATACCGTTTCGAGAGGGACATACTTTGCAATAGAGTTGATTCAAAAATCCATTCATCCCTCGCCCTTTGGACACAACCACTAAAATTTTAATAGGGATGGTAGGGTAAGTAATACCTCATTGGAAAGATCTTTTTACCCAGAGTAACATACAAAAAAAAAAGTTAAATCAATCGATTCGTTTTAAAGATATTCAAAATTTAGCAAGTAGAGTTTTCATACCTTTTAAAATTGTGCTATGAAAACCACGCGAGAAACCACGCCTTCAATTTTAAGTCTTTTGATAGGGTAAGTAATACCTCCTTGGAAAGTTCTTTTTACCACAAGTAACATACAAAAAAACAAAAGTGAAATCGATTGGTTTGTTTTAAAGAATTCAAAATAAAACAGTATTGTACATTTTTTTTTATTTAACCAAACTAAACTTAACTAATCTTTTTGAAGAAAACTTAACACTTTAAAGAATCCCATCGATCCCGACACTTTCAAGGATGTTTTTATTATTTTATTAAATGTTCGAATTGAGTTCCACCAACCTCCATGCAAACGTACAAATTTTGCTCAAAACGAATTCTTACGTTTTGTAACATTTCTCGGCATTCATTAATAATTCTCTGTCGTAACTCTGCTAGAGATCCTGGTTCCGTTCCGTAAATCTTACTTTTTAAATGCCCCCAAAGGAAAAAATCAAGGGGAGTAAGATCGGGAGAGCGCGGCGGCCACTCCAAAGGTCCTCTACGACCAATCCATTGCCCAGGAAACGTCGTATCCAAGAATTCCCTAACAGGCCGTGTGTGATGAGGAGGTCAGATGGTCTTCTAAATAACGATCGTCATTTTCGATAATATCGTCAAGAAATGGATGAACAAAGTTTTGAAGAAGATCCAAGTACATATCCCCTGTTAGATTGCCATCTAGAAAATAAGGACCAATAAGACGGTCTGCAAAAATTCCAACCCACACATTCAATTTTTGAGGAGTTTGAGTGTGAACTTCATGAAATACCCTAGGATTCTCATCTGACCAATATCGACAATTATGACGATTAACGGTTGAGTTTAAGAAATAAGTGCACTCATCAGAAAACAGATATTATAAAGATAATTTTCATCAGCAATTATCCGTTCCGTCATCATCTCACAAAATTGCAGTCGCCTATCAAAATCATCTTCATTTAACTCATGAATTAAATGAATTTTATAGGGATGATATTTGTGACCTTTCAATATTCGGCGAATGGTTGTTCTGCTGATGTTAGTCACAGTCTCCAGTTTTCTTGTGCTTAAAGTTGGATCTGCAGCAACTTGTCCCAAAACACCTATTTCAACGACCTCATTTCTTATTGGACGAACATTACCAGGATCGCGTTTCTAATTACCAACAGAACCAGTATTTTTAAATTTTGCAACCAACTCCAGAACGTATTTTCGGTTACAATGTTTGTTTGGATGTTGTTCATTAAATAAATTAGCTGCACGATGAGCATTCTCATCGTTTTTAAAATAAAAAGTGATTAATTCAACCCTTTCTGGAATTGTATAAACCATTGCTAGCAGAAGCTTTTATAGAAGTTCACAAAATTTTAAATGTTGATTTCTAATAATTAGTCATAAACAGTTTTAACACGATGAAAATCACCACTAATACAACATACAACTGATAAAAAGAATCTCAATGTAGTTATAAATCTTTTTATGTTTTGCATTGTTTTGTTCCAGATGTTACAAAATTTTAAACAATTCCTCGAATAAATTTAAATTTGTTTTTTAAAATCTCTCTTTTGTAGAAAAAGAAAATAAATTGCGTTTTACATGTTTTTGTATGTTACTTTGGGTTAAAAGATCTTTACCAGGAGGTATTACTTACCCTATCAAAACACTTAAAATTGAAGCCGTGGTGTTCATAGCACAATTTTAAAGGCATGAAAACTCTACATGTTAAATATTGAATATCTTCAAAACGAATCGTAGGATTTAACTTTTTTTTTGGCATGTTACTCTGGGTAAAAAGATCTTTCTAACGAGGTATTACTTACCCCACCATCCTTATTAAATTTTTAGGGGTTGTGTCCAAAAGGCGAGGGATTAATGGATTTTTGAATCAGGTCTATTGCAAAATATGTCCCCCTCGAAACGAGCCTCGAAACGATATTACTTACCCTATCAAAACACTTAAAATTGAAGGCGTGATAAATTTTGAATATCTTTAAAACGAATCGATCGATTTAACTTTTTTTTTGTATGTTACTCTGAGTAAAAAGATCTTTCTAACAAGATATTACTTACCCCACCATCCCTATTAAAATTTTAGGGGTTGTGTCCATAGGGCACAGGGGTGAATGGATTTTTGAATCACTTCTATTGCAAAATATGTCCCCCTCGAAACCAAAGTTGACCTGTCTGAGCGTTTTTTCAAAATTTTTTATTAACTATTTTAAAATTCGTCTGTTTCGTTTTCGTTGGCCCACCCTGGGTGAAGATTACAACGTTTTCAACTTTTATAATCGTTATATCTCAGAAACGGTGGGTCTTAGGAGAAAAAGTATAATGTCATTTTTTATAGATAACTCTATGATCTACAATTTTTGTTTGACCTAATTTTATGATAAAACTTACCGTTTTGCTGAAAAACGCGAAAAACTCATTTTTAAGACCTTTGACCTTGAATAAAATTTTTTCCAGGTACGGAATCGATGAGGACTTTTCAGCATTCATTTATAATGGTGTTCCGAACATTCATACCAATTTTTAGCTCTAGGCTAATTTATGCACCTTTACTACTATTTTTTTGGGCTAAATTGACAGTCTATTTTTTGAGTAAAAGTACGATGAAGAAGCTTTAAAAGCAGTTAAAAATACTTTAATATCTCGTAAGCGTAAATATATTTTTTTCATTATATTTCAAAACACTTATAATTTTTGAAAATTTTTCAAAATATCAAAAATTTTAAATATTGGACTTTGGGATTTTAAAATCTCTTTTTAAAACGTTTTTAATTTTGAACCATTTAAAAAAACGTTAGTAAACGAAGTTTTTTTAAACGCCTCAAAACTAACCTAACTTTACGCTTATTATTAATTCTATCTGAACGTACTATTTTTTTCTTTATTAAGGCATAAATACATGGACAAATAAGCCTAACTTAGATGATGTACGTCCCAATTTAGGCAAGTTTTGATTTTTTAAAGTTGCTACTAAAAAATTTTAAAAAACATACATCAAGTTTATCATTATTTAATAACATCAAAACAAAATTTTATGAAAATAAATATTGGTCCATTATATTTTTGGATGTTTTAGAATTTAAAAAATATCACCCACGTGGTTTAAGCTTAAAAAATGGATACGTTATAAGGTTTTAAAATTAATGCAACCAAAAATAAAAAAAGGCATTTTTTATTTTTTAAATTTTAGAAGTTTTCCCACATTTAAAAAACGTATAGGTCCTAATTTTGAAAGTTTTTAAAGTTTATGGAATAAATATTATTTTTTTGAAATATTACTTATTTAGTAAAACTCGCTTTTTTTATCAAAAGGTGCCCATTTCAGATTTTTGTTATATTTTTGGCTATAATTTTTTAACGCTTCAAGATATCAAAATGAATCTTTTTTTGATTGAAAGTACATTAAAGAGGCTTTAAAATAAGTTAAAATACGTTAAAATTTTCCCCTCGTAAATTGTCCTAAATCGTGTATAAAAATATAGTTTTTTGGTTGATTTTTAAAAAAGTTGTAAATTTTAAAAAATTACCATATTCGAAATATGTCGTGATTTAGGATTTTAAAATAGCTTTCTAAAACGTTATTAATTTTGAAAATCGGTTAATAAATAACTTAAAAAAAAAACCATTTTAAAAAAAGGTTAGTAACAGATGTTTTTTTATACGCTTCAAAAGTAAGTCTATTTTTGGCTTATTGATTACACCATTAAAATCAACGAATTTTTTCCTCATCGTGAGATAAATGCCGGGCCAAATAAGCCTAATTTTGATATTGTACGTCTTAATTTAAACGAGTTATGTTGTTGTTAAATTGACACTCGAAATTTACTAAAAATCGTACATCATCTTTATCATTATTTAATGATATCAAAACCTAATTTTATGAAAATAAATACTGGCCCGTAACATTTTTGGATGTTTTTGGATTTAGAAATTATCACCCGCATGGTTTTTGCTTAAAAAATGGATACGTTTTAATATAAGGTTTTAAAATTGATGCAACCGAAAATGGACATTTTTTATTTTTTAAATTTTAGAGGTTGTGCCACATTTCTATGCACAACTTTTAAACCAAATATGATATCACAACGAATCTTTTTTTGAATTAAAGATGATTTCAAAGGTTTTTAAATGGGTTATAATAAATTGAAACCAAGTAGAGGTAGAAGGGTTAAAAACTTACTTAAAATTTTGATTTTCTGTTTTCAATTTATGAAGGAGGATTCGATATATAAATGGGGTTAATTTTGGAAATTAAAGGTGTTGGGAGGGTTTGAAATTTCATTTGTAATTTAGTGAATAAATTTAGCACTTTTAGTGGTTGTCATAAATCAAATTACATGAATTTGGAGTAACCGTAAAAGCAATAACACTCTAAAAATGTATGGTGTATCCGAAATGACCTGTTGATGTGGCAATAAAGCTTTAACGCCTGTCTGTCTCTTTGCATTGCTACAAATTGCATGCTAATGGAAGCACGATAGCCATCTTGATCGTAAAACATCAAAGCGTATTAAAACGCAGTGCTTTATGGATGCCATTGGAAATTGGGGCCGAATTTTGCATAATTTCATAACGCCACTCCTATTAATAAAGTTTATTGCTCCGCAGAATTTAATGCATATTGAGTGGAACAAAATCAAATATTTCATTAAACTTATAGTAAATAAGTTGTGATTTAATCAACTCGTTTTTATGTAAAGCGTGGGGATAATAAAGTTTTAATAGCTGCTAAAAATTCGGAGTGAGAGGAGGATGTAATCCCAAGGATTGCGCGTATCGGTTATGTAGATTACAAGAAGATTATGCTTGTAAGCTCTTGAATTTATAGGATTTGTTTAATAAATATCGAAAAATTCGTGCCTTAATGGAAAAAGGGGAGCAAGTTTATAGAAATTACAAGTCGCGAGTCAGGTCACATCTCCGGAGGATGTGAAAAGTTGCTAAAACAATGCAGGCGAAGCACCCCCAAGAGACTTGGGGAAGGCTCGACATTAATTTTTGTGATTAGTTCATCCTACGTGCGTATAAAAGACTCTGGAGTTGTTTGAAATTGCAATTTAACAAAAATCTTACAACTTTTCCTCCTGAGGGCCAGAAATTTAACGATGCGTGACGCCATTAATTACTTAAAAATTTATATTATTTTTATATACTAATAATAAGGTATCGATCTCCTCTTCGTTTAGGGATTAAACGTCCATACACGTGCCGCTGCAACTAGATTTACTGCCAAAGTAACGACCTCCTACAAACTGACCGAGTAATTGGCGACCCTGCTCCGTATCAGACTCCAACCAGCTACGTTTCACCCGTTAATTAACGACCATAACACTCAAGTTTGCCACTTTCCCAACGAATAACCTCGTAAATCCACTCGGTTATCGCCAATTTATATGCATCTAATCCACTGTGATAATAACCACCCAAAAAAAACTCAAAATAAAATGATATTTACATAATACCTTTGTTCCAACAACGAGTTTTAGTATCGTCACAAACCCCCTTTGAACGATTTCGTGCGCAGGCGTCAACTTTGTCCTGATGCAAACGCGTTTATGTATTGCACATGAACATGGTCATCGGTATACGGTTTTTTGAGCTGTTGGAACAAAGCTATTACTAAATTAAGTCGGTACTACAACGCCAAGAACACTTATCGCTTATCTAAAAACCCCAAATATCTTATTTAACGTTCATTAATTTTCTAAAATTTTCGATTTTTTTCTAAAATTAATTTACCCCATTCATGCTTTTCCAATTTTAATCGGCTATATCTCATTTAAAACCCCCTATAAACCTACTTTCAGGTCCAAAAAGAATCATTTAAATATCACCTTTTGTTTTAGAGTTATCGCCCAAAATGTTGAACAATATATTTTTGTAAAAATTTAAAACCATTCACTAAAAAATTAGTATTTCAAAAATTATTAGGACGAAAACTTAGGTTTTTCAAAAAAACCTCACCTATTAAATTTAAGGGAAATTTGTTTGATTAAGGTGAAATACGAATTTTAAGCTCTATTTTGTGAAACAAAATTGGTGGTCTCCAAAAATGCGATTTTCAAAAATGTATTTATCTCATTTATCCCAATTTTAATGCGTCATAGCTTATTTAAAAGCTCTATAAATCTACTTTTAGCGCTTAAAATTTTTTTTTTTTATATCACTTTTGGTTTTAGAGTTATCGGCCAAAATGTGCAACAAGTCATGTTTTTATAGAAATTTTACTCAGAATTTTAGAATTAATCACAAAAAAAAGTATTATGCCGATTTTAACCCACGATAGCTTGAATTTTTCAAAAAAACTGTTTCTATTAAATAGAAGTAAAATTTTTTGTATTTAATAAAAAATACAGTTTTTAATCTCAATTTTGTAAGAATACTATGTGGTCTAAAGAAATACGATTTTCAAAAATTTATTTAACCCACTTATTATTTTTTGATTTTAATGCGTCGTAGCTTATTTGAAAGCTACAAAAATCTTCTTTTACCGGCAAAAAAATTTATTATGATATCACTTTTTGTTTAGGAGTTATCGCTCAAAATGTTAAGCGAGTCCATATTTTATGGTTGTTTTACTTAAAAATTTGGAACTAATCACTAAAAAATTAATATTTCAAAAATTATTGGGTCGATTTTAATCTACGATAGCTTAACCTTAGAAGGTAAAAAAGATGTTGAAGTAAAATTTTTTGATTATCTGAAAAATGTGCCTTTTAATCTCAATTTTGTAAAAAAATAGTTTTTAAGAAAAATACGGTTTTCAAAAATTTATTTAGATCATTTATCCTTTTGCTATTTTAAAGCGCTATAGTTTATATAAACGCTTATTAAATCTTCTTTTAGAGCCAAAAAAATTCATTATGATATTACTTTTGGTTTTAAAGTTATCCCCCAAAATGTGCAAGAATCTAAAACTTTACGATTTTTTTATAAAAACACAGTTTGGTCGATTTTTATGAAATTAATTTTAAAAAATATGTATTAGAACCAACTATTTTATGTAATTTTTTTGATTAACTCCAATTTTTTGTTTTTGATAAACAAATCTAATACCTCCAAAAATAAAAAAATTCATAACTCTGTTATTTCCTGGCAACAAAGCAATGGGAATAAGTTAATTTTCTTCTTCTTAATTTCTCATTTATAAGCTGAATGAGTTTCTTCTGATTAATGCAGTGAGGTATATTATTTAAAAAAATAAATTTTTGTTGATTTTTGTGAGAGTTTGGTATTAAAATGAAGGTGACGTTGTAAAAATACTATGTTCAAAAATGTATTTAACCCATTTATTATTTTACGATTTTAATGCACCGTAGCTTATTTAAAAGCTACAAAAATCTTCTTTTGCCAGCAAAAAAAATCATTTTGATATCACTTTTTGTTTAGGAGTTAACGCTCAAATTGTTCAACAAGTCATGTTTTACGGATGTTTTGCTTAAAAATTTAGAACTAATCACTAAAAAATTAATATTTTCAAAACTATTGGGCCGGTTTTAATCTACAATAGCTTAAATTTTACAAAAAAGCTTTACCTTCTACTTAGAAGTAAAATTTTCTTGCTTAGCTCCAAAATGTGGTAATAAATCTCAATTTTGTAAAAAAATTAGTGTTTCAGGAAGAATACGATTTTCAAAAATTTATTTAGAACCTTTATCCTTTTGCGATTTTAATCGGCTATAGTGTATATAAAAGCCCCTTAAATCTACTTTTAGCGCCATAAATTATTTTAATATCAGTTTTTGTTTTGGAGTTATCGCCCAAAATGAGTCAACAAGACCTTTAGAAACTTGGCTCAAAAATTTTTATCAAACCACTAAAAAATTAATACTTTAAAAACTCTTCCACTGATTTTAACCTACGATAGCTTAAAATTTACAGGGAAACTTCACTTATTAAGTAGATTTAAAAATTCTTTGATTAAATCAAAAATACGGGCTGTAACCTTCATTTTGTAAAAATAATTCTTGGCCTTTAAAAAAATGCCATTTTCAAAAATTTATTTACCTTAGTAATCCTTTTGCTATTTTAGTGTTATATAGCTTATTTAGAACCTCATTAAATCTACTTTTAGCACCAAGAAAATTCATTATGATATCATTTTTGGTTTTAAAGTTATCGCCCAAAATGTGCAAGAAGATTATATTCAACGCATTTTCGATCCTAAAACTTTACGATTTTTTTATAAAAAAACTGTTTGGCCGATTTTTATGAAATAAATTTATAAAAATATCTATTAAAACCAACTATTTTATGTAATTTTTTTTGATTAGCTCCAATTTTCACTTTTTGATGAAAATAAATCTAATTAATACCTACAAAAATAAAAAAAACTCCGTTAGTTTTGGAGCTATAGCAACGGGGATAAGTTCATTTTTTACTTTAACTTCTCATTTATAAGCCGAATGAGTTTTTTCTGTTTAATGCAGTGACGTGTATTATGTAAAAAAATATTTTTGGTGATTTTTGTGAGAGTTTGGTATTAAAGTGGAGGTGTCGTTGTAAAAATACTATTTTCAAAAATTTATTTAACTCATTTATTATTTTACGATTTTATTGCGCCATAGCTTATTTAAAAGCTACAAAAATCCTTTTTTATCGACAAAAAAATTCATTTCGATATCACTTTTTGTTTAGGTGTTATCGCTCAAATTATTGAACAAGTTAGTTTTTATGGATGTTTTGCTTAAAAATTTAGAACTAATCACTAAAATATTAATATTTCAAAAACTTTTGGGCCTATTTTAATCTACGATAGCTTAAATTTTACAGAAAAGCTTCACCTTCCACTTAAAAGTAAAATTTTCTTGAGTAGCTCAAAAATGTGGCATTTAATCTCAATTTTGTAAAAATAATTAGTGTTTCAAGAAGAATACGATTTTCAAAAATTTATTTAGAACATTTGTCCTTTTGCGATTTTACTGCGCTATAGGTTATTTAAAAGCCCCTTAAATCTACTTTTAGCGCCAAAAAAAATCATTTTAATATCAGTTTTTGTTTTCAAGTTATCGCCCAAAATGAGCCAACAAGACCTTTTTTTCGTAAAAACTTGGCTCAAAAATTTAGATCAAACCACTATAAAATTAATACTTTAAAAACTATTCTCCTGATTTTAACCTACTATAGCTTAAAATTTACAGGGAAACTTCTCTTATTAAGTAGATTTAAAAATTCTTTAATTAAATTAAAAATACGGGTTGTAGCCTCCATTTTGTAAAGATAATTCTTGGCCTTTAAAAAAATGTAATTTTCAAAAATTTATTTACCTTACTAATCCTATTGCTATTTTAATGTTATATAGCTTATTTAAAACCTCATTAATTCTTCTTTTAGCACCAAGAAAATTCATTATGATATTATTTTTGGTTTTAAAGTTATTACCAAAAATGTGCAAGAAGATTAATTTCGGTCCTGAAACTTAAGATTTTTTGATAATAAAACTATTTCGCCGATTTTTATGAAATAAATTTTAAAAAATGCGTATTAGAACCAATTATTTTATGTAATTTTTTTGATTAGCTCCAATTTTCAGGTTTTGATAAAAAATTAAAATTAATACCTTCAAAAATAAAAAATCACAACTCCGTTAGTTTTGGAGCTATAGCAACTGGAATAAGTTCATTTTTTTTCCTTAATTTCTCATTTATAAGCTAAATGAGTTTTTTTCTGATTAATGTAGTTAGGTCTCGAGTTAGGTATATAATTTTTTGATAAAAATATTTTTGGTGATTTTTGTGAGAATTTGGTATAAAAATGGAGGTGTCGTTTTAAAAATACTATTTTCAAAAATTTATTTAACCCATTATTATTTTGCGCCGTAGCTTATTTGAAAGTTACAAAAATCCTTTTTAGTGGCAAAAAAATTCTTTTTGATATCACTTTTAGTTTAGGCGTTTAAAATGTTGAAGAAGTAATTTTTTATGGATGTTTTGCTTAAAAATTTAGAACTAATCACTAAAAATATAATATTTCAAAAACTTTTGCGCCGATTTTAATCTACGATAGCTAAAATTTTACAGAAAAGCTTTACCTTCTAGTTAGAAGTAAAATTTTCGTGATTGGCCCAAAAATGTGGCATTAAATCTCAATTTTGCCTAAAAAAATTTTGTGGTTTATGAAGAATTCGATTTTCAAAAATTTATTTAGAACCTTTATCCTTTTGCGTTTTTAATGTGCTGTAGGTTACGTAAGAACACCCCAAATCTACTTTCAGCGTAAAAAAAATTATTGTAATATCAGTTTTTGTTTTCGAGTTATCGCCCAAAATGAGTCAACAAGACCTTTTTTTCGTGGAAACTTGGCTCAAAAATTTAGATCTGACCACTAAAAAATTAATACTTTAAAAAGGGAAACCTCATTTATTAAGAGCATCTTCCTAAACAGAAAATATAGTGGTTTAGTACCCCAGAAAAATAGGCTAGTACGAAAAAGATTTTTGTATAATTTTTTTTGTAGACGATTTAGAAGTCATTTCTATACCTCCCAGGGGAAGGAAAAAAAATTGGAGAATCTACAAAAAAAAATATATTGACCTAAAAGTACCTTAACTTTGGACCCCTCTAATTAATTTTGTGTTAGGTTGCAGAAGGTGACTATCGGTTAAGTTGTAGCCTAATTAATTAAGATTATAAATCTGAAAAAAAATTGAAAATCTAACGAAGCAAACTTGAGTTTTTTCTGGGCTACTAATGCTCGATTTCATGATTTATCACAATTATTCCTCCCAAACTCGCGCGCCCTCTATGGATTCGCATTAATTGTCAGTTATTTGTGAATAATTTGCAAAGAAGCTCCAGAAAAGTGGGATGGATTTTCTATTCCTTGTTATTATCTCCAACGGAAAATTTATCGCGGGCGTCTAGGAAGATGCTCTTAAGTAGTTTTAAAAATTCTTTGATTTAAGCAAAAATACGAATTTTGTAAAGAAAATTGTTGGACTCTAAAAAAAGCAATTTTCAAAAATTTATTTACATTAGTAATCCTATTGCTATTTTAATGTTATATAGCTTATTTAAAACCTCATTAAATCTTCTTTTAGCGCCAAAAAAATTCATTATGATATCATTTTTGGTTTTAAAGTTATCGCCCAAAATGTGCATGAAGAATAAATTAAACCTATTGTCGGACCTGAAACTTAACGATTTTTTTATAAAAAAACTGTTTGGCCGATTTTTATGAAATAAATTTTAAACAATACGTATTAGAACCAACTATTTTATGTATTTTTTTTGATTAGCTGAAATTTTCAGTTTTTGATCAAAAACAAAAATTAGTACCTTCAAAAATAAAAAATCACAATTCCGTTAGTTTTAGAGCTACAGCAACGGGAATAAGTTTATTTTTTTCCTGAATTTCTCATTTATAAACTGAATAAGTTTTTTCTGATAAATGCAGTGAGGTGTATTATTTTTTGAAAAAAAAATATTTTTGGTGATTTTTATGGGTATAAAAATGGAGGTGTCGTTGTAGAAAATGATTGAAGAAATTTAGAACTAATCACTAAAAAAATAATATTTCAAAAATATTTAATCTGCAATAGCTTAAATTTTACAGAAAAGCTTTACCTCCTACTTAGAAGTAAAATTTTATTGATTAGCTCAAAAATCATTAAATCTCAATTTTGTAAAAAAAAATTAGTGTTTCAAGAAGAATACGATTTTCAAAAATTTATTTAGAACCTTTATCCCTTTGCGATTTAATGCGCTATAGGTTAAATAAAAGCACATTAAATCTACTTTCAGCTTCAAAAAAAAATTATTTTAATATCAATTTTGTTTTGGAGTTATCGCCCAAAATGAGTCAACAAGACCTTTTTTCGTAGAAACTTGGTTCAAAAATTTAAATCAAGCCACTAAAAAATTAATACTTAAAAACTGGAAGAGTGATTTTAACCTACGATAGCTTAAAATTTACAGGGAAACTTCACTAATTAAGTAGTTTTAATAATACTTTGATTAAATCAAAAATACGTGTTGTACCCTCAATTTTGTAAAGAAAATTGTTGGACTCTAAAAAATTCAATTTTCAAAAATTTATTAACCTTACTAATCCTATTTCTATTTTAATGTTATATAGCTTATTGAAAACCTCATTAATTTTTCTTTTAGCGCCAAGAAAATTCATTATGATATCATTTTTGGTTTTAAAGTTATCGCCCAAAATGTGCAAGAAGATTAAATTCAACGCATTTTCGGGCCTAAAATTTTACGATTTTTTTATAAAAAAACTCTTTGGCCGATTTTTATGAAATAAATTTAAGAAAATACGTATTAGAACCAATTATTTTATGTAATTTTTTTGATTAGCTCCAATTTTCAGGTTTTGACCAAAAATTAAAACTAATACCTTCAAAAATAAAAAATCACAACTCCGTTAGTTTTGGAGCTACAGCAACGGGAATAAGTTCATTTTTTTCCTTACTTTCTCATTTATAAACTGAAAAAGTTTTTTCTGATTAATGCAGTGAGGTGTATTATTTTTTGAAAAAAAAATATTTTTGGTGATTTTTATGGGTATAAAAATGGAGGTGTCGTTGTAGAAAATGATGATTGAAGAAAGTTTAAGAATAAATAAGTTAATGTAAATTCCGATATTGGTGTTGGGTGGGAAGTTAAAGTTAAAAAGTCTTCTTTGCTCCATGAGGCGGGATAATTCAAGTAATTAAAACTACTCCAAACAAAACAACTTCCGGGAATACTTCCCCGGCAGTAAATTCCAAGAATGCCCAATATTATAATTTTTCCATTAACTTTAGCAGCTCGCGCTGGAGGAAAATAAATTTCCGCATAATATTTCAACGCGTCACTCTAAATTTTCCGCGCGCAAAAACTTTATCTTGGGGCGTTCCTTTTTCGGTAATACATTTAAATTTACGGTGTGTTATTGTGGGATTATCTGCCCGAACGCGAACCTTCCCCAGATAAAACCGGGGGAAAAGGAAATATATGTTAATCGTATACATTACCGCCCGATGGATTCGCGGGACGCAAGAAAACACCTTTTTTTTTCCAAAATCGATACGTTAAAGCCCATTGTTTAAGACATATTACACACCTTTTATTCTTCTACTCCGCAACACGTTTTAACGTTATTAAAATTTTAAATAAAAAGCCTCTCATCTCACATAATGTCAGAAAAAACTGGTAGTTCTGTTTTAAATCAGTTGATCATCGAAAAAGAGTGATGAGCGATGATCATACCTGTTTGAGTATTTACAAAAAAAAATGGTAGTTTCGTTTTAAATCAGTTGATCATTGAAAAAGAGTGATGAGTGATGGGTGATGATCATACCTGTTCTAGTATGTCCGTACCCTAAAAATTGTTTAACGTATCTTCATTTTCTCCTTTATAACCTGATGATAGGTGATAAAAGTGAAGGATTTTATAAAGTGGAGATGAGACTACTCTGTGCTTTTGAGTAAAACCGTTCGATTGTTGAGAGTAAGGGCATTTTAATACGATTTTCGTTTCGCGTAATGAACCCGTAATCTATTTCCGATGCCGTTGGAGCAAAAAGGCGTCTATTAAACTTTTGTGAACGGTTTAGAAGCACGTCTTTTCGATACATCCTGCGACTTTGGCCGGGCACCGCTTATTTATTTCGACATTTATCGCGGGAATGTGTCTGGAAGAGCTGCGGTCTCACAACAAATCAAGTTGACGCAAGCCCAAGACATCCTAGATGCTCACATAAAATAAATCAAGCTGTAAATACTATTACTTTACGTTTTAAACTAAATTACTTCTAGCCCGCATTAAAGTTTTTAATTAATTACTTTAATTATCACTTAGTGCATTATAAAGCGTGCTAACTTAAACAATTAAATATTTTCTACTTAGTACTTTCCACCAACTTCTAGCCAGCACTTGTAAACAAGGTTAAATTAGAATTGCACTAATATTTGACGAGAATTCAACGAATTGTATTTATCTTTCATGTGTATTCTGCACTAATTTATTACTGCTTCGAAACTCAAGACAAAAACATCGTTTTTATGTGCATTTTTAATGTCATTCCACCTAAAAGCGCACGCAATAGTCCAAAAGGCATGCGATTACATTCGTAACCCGCAAAACTTTAAATAACTCAAAAACTAAACAAGATAGAAAAACGGTTTATTATACCATAAAGGGGATTTAAAGAGCTTTCAAACAAGCTATTATATATGAATATAACCCACGTAGTTTTTTAATTATTATAGTTTTAGTAAAACCCATAAAAATTGATTTTTTTTAGTTTGTAGTAGAAAATATTCCTGTAGTACGCAATTTTAATACAAGACACAAATTTATATCACTTATTGATAGATCAAGCTTTTCTGCAAATTTTATGCTATCATATATTAAAATCGGAAAAGTACTTTTTGAAATATTCACTTTTTAGTAAAATAAGTTTCTTAAATTGATCCTAAAATCGGGCGTTTTAGAGCTTCTCGCACATTTTAGGCCATAACCTTAGAACAAAATCGAATATTTCAATGATTTTTTTGCAAATTAAAGAAGATTTAATACGTTTTAAGAGGAATCATCAAGTGTTGAAGTCCAAAAATTCTACATGATGTAAATTAATTCGTAAACTTGGAATTTTTTAAGCAAATTAATAGGTTAGGATTTTAATATATAGGCATTGATAGAAATGCAATCTAAGATGCAGATTGTTATTAAAAAATAATAAATGATTGAGGAGAAGATTCCTTGAACAAAGGCAGACCTAAGGAATCTTCTCCTCAATCATTTATTATGTTTTATTAGATTTTAATATAATCAATTATCTTTAAAATGTTTATTTAAAATCGAAGATTTGTTCATAAATGACAAATCAGAACTCATCCTACTCAAAAACTAGCGTTATAATTTTTTTTAAATTAAAATTCAATTTTTTTTACTCAAAGTACATATTTTTTTATCAAAAAACTAAAAGTTAGAGCGAATCAAAAATTTTACTTACAATAGTAGGTTTAACTATGGATTTTTTAAATTACATTTCATAAAAATCGGCCGATTAGTTTTTTCATAAAAAAATCGTAAGGTTTTGGGCCTAAAATAACGTTCTCGCACATTTTTACCGATAATTTCAAAAACAAAATTGATATAAAAATGATTTTTTTAGCACTTAAAGAAGATTTTAATGGCTTTTCATTGGGATAGGACGCATTAAAATCATAAAAGGATAAATGAGCAAAAAAAATTTCGAAAATCGCAAATTTATAATGCTAAAACCGTAAGAAACGTGGAAGGTGTTTTTTTTTTTCGTAGAGTTGAAATTTTGTAGGTCGAAGGAGGAGAAAATTTTAAGAAAAAAGTTTAAATGTCCCTTTTTAAGTGTCCGAAATTCACCCCGAATCGCACCAAATTTTAGTATATCATGGGGGACCGGATTTTAAAGATGTTGGTTTTGACCCACCTAGATCTATCTATTAAGGGCGCGGAGATAAGACCCCTTTCGCATTTTTACCCCGAATTCGGACGTTTTTTGCGAGAAGCGGCCGAAAGAGTGGTTTTTTTCGTCCGATTTTAAGAATTCCGGTTTGAATTTAAAGAAGGATGTTGATTTCAAGCGTGGTTCGAATTTTAAATTTTTTTAAAAACCCCAACAATTTGAAAAAAATTTATGAAAATGGTCGATTTTTCTCGCTTTTTTTCGGGTTTTCGGCGGCGTTAACTTTGAAAAATCGCAACTCCGTCGGATTAAAAAAGGAAGCGACGAAATTAAGTCCCTTTTATTCTAACATCCTGGGGACTACCGTGACCGATTTTTAAGCCTCCCGGCGCAAAGGTGTGACGTCACGGCCCCGAGATTCAAACTGTACAATTCTACCGTTTTTTCGGGCAGCAAAAGTACCAAACCTTTTTGGCATCGATTAGTAGTTCGGCAGCAGGAAAAAAATCGCGGTTGCTTTATTCTTCATCTAAATTCCACGTTTTACCTTAAAATGGGAGTTTTTTTGATGCGTTTACTCTTATGTCGTTTTGGTGACGCTTTATGTTTCACGCTATTTTGACGCGGACTTTGAAAATTCGTAACTTTTCATCGAAACAACCTGTAATACTAGAATATTTTTTATTTTACTTATTTGGTATTTACTTATGAGAGAAAAAATCGGCACCTTGAAATTTTTACCCTGGACCTTGGAAAAAAATCGAACGTAAAATGTTCAAAAAATCGGGTAAAGCGCTGTCCAACCTGGGCCCATCTGGCTCTCGCAGTTTTCAAAATTTTTGCAATTTTCTTTCGCAACTTTAAAACGAAATATTTTTTACAGTGTATAGGCTACTCAGACTTTTTATATTTGGTAGGGTTGGGAAATTACGTACAAATAAACTCGAAATTTTGATTTTAGGGGTGAGTGGCTCCCGCTGGGTCACTTTTTAACGGATTTTCAATTTTAAAATTACTTTAGAATCTACTCTTTAAACCGAAACGCATAGGGTATTTTAAATTTCGAAAAAATAACGAAAATAAAAAAAATTTTATATCGCATGTTTAAAAGTCGTATTTATGGGTCAAATTCACCCTTAAAATTACATTTCAACCCTACTTTATGCACTTTTCCTAAAAGCTCTTTAGGTCCACTTTACGTCAAAAAAAGAATCACTTCGCTATCTCTTTCCGTTTTCGAGTTATCACCGAAAATGTAGCTAAAATAAGCAAAACCTCCGTTTGGAGCATGAATTTCGGTCAGAAATTTTTCACTTTTCACAAAATAATTAATATCTTCGAAACTATTAGCACCACCGAGACGTTTAATAGCTTAAAATTCGCACAATCATCTCCTCCACTAAATTCCGTAAAAGTTTTAATTTTTGATTTAAAATTGCGCCGTCCAGAACCGTATTTGTACTAAAATTTTGCCAAAACTTTGCGAATTTTTTCCAAAATAACTATTTAACCGATTTTTACCAAATATTTTTTAAAACGCGTCTATCCACGTTGTTTACTTTTGGTAAAAATTTGAAACTGGTAACTTTTATAGTTTTCGAGAAAAAAAATAAAAACCGATTTCCATTTAAAATTTCAAACCGTAGCCTTAAAAATATCACAAAAATTTTTTTTTCCGAATATTTTCACAATAGACAACGCAAATAAAAAATAATAAAAAAATGATGAAATGTAGGGGTTCACCTGCCCTCTATCCCCAAATACTCAAAAAATCAAAATTTTTTAAGATAATGTATCTGAAAAAAAAATTTAATTTAAAAAAATTTAATATGTTAATATCACTAATATTTAGAAATTTATCTATACAAATTTTTGTTTCCTAATTTTAGTTATTAAGCGAAATATTTATTTTTCAAAATACATCTTTAGGTACTCATTTACCAGAATGCCATATTTTATATAAAAATTCAAAACTTTTGAACGAAACATCGCATCGTAGCGACTTGATTTTTTAAATTTTTTTTTTTAATTTCTTTATACTTTAAATATAAAATTTCAAATTTTTAATTTGAAACAAAACACTCTTGTATAGTACTATTTTGAAAGTTTTCCTCGAGAATAATAAAAGAAATTGAGCTTATAAGTCATAATTTTTTACATCTATTTAATAGATGATACTTTCCTGCAAATTTTGTGACATCATTTATTATAATCGGGCAAATAGTTTAAGAAATATTAATTTTTCATTAAAATAAGTTTTGAGCAAAAATATTGTCAAAATCCAACGTTTTAAGTTCCTCACGCATTTTTGGCCATAACTTTGGAACAAAAGCGAATATTGAAATGATTTTCTTTGCAAATTAAAGCATATTTAATAAGCTTTGAGAAGCAACGCCACCTGTTGAAATCGAAAATTTGCATATAATGTAAATTAATGCCTAAACTTTATATTTTGGAAGAAAAATTTAAAATGATTCAAATTTTTTCATTAATTTTATAAAAATTAAAAAACCCTACACGTGGGCTTTTAGTACAATCAAAGACCTTTAAAATGCCTATTTAAAATCAATAATCGCTTTACAAATAACAAAACGGCAACCACTTGTGTGGAAAGCGATTTTAAAAAATTGAAGATTTTTAATTACAACATTAAACTGGGGAGTACAATTTTAATCCAAATAAAATATTTGTACCACCATAGAGGAAGCTTTTCTACTAATTTTAAACCATTACTTGGTAAAATCGGCCTAATAGGTTTTGAAATTTAAATTTTTTTATTAAAATAAGATACAGTTTTGAATCGAACTTTTTAGAGCTTCGCATACATTTTATGCCATAACTTCGGAATTAAAACGAATATTTAAATAATTTTTTTGCAAATTAAAGACTTTTTAATAAGCTTTAAAATAAACCATAATTTCTTGAAATATAAAGATTGGCCATGATGTAAATTAATCCCTAAAGTTCGAATATTGCAAGTAAAATTTAAATTGTTTAAATTTTAGCAAAAATTTAAAATACTTTACACGTGGGCTCTTAGCACAATTAAAGACCTTTAAAATGCGTATTTAAAATTGAAAATTGCTTTACAAAGAACAAATTAGGAAGCATGCCTGTGGAAAATTTAAGATTTTTAAGTATAAAAGTTGACCATGAGGGTGCAATTATAATCTAAACTAAATATTTGTACCACCTGTTAATGGATGAAGGTTTCCTGCAAATTTTAAGCTATCATATTTTATAATCGGCCAAACAGTTTTTAAAATATTATTTATTTTTATTAAAGTAAGGTAAAGGTTGGAATTAAATATTTACTAAAATCGAGCTTTTTTGAGCTTCCCCCACATTTAAGGCCATAACTTTTGAACAAAAACGAATATGTAAATGATTTTTTCCGCAAATGAAAGCATATTTAATAAGCTTTGAGAAGGTCCAACCATGGTTGAAATAAAAGGATTATACATGAAGTAAATTTATGCCTAAAATAAAAGTTTTTATAAAAAAAATGTAATTTGTTAGATTTTAATATTAATTTTACAAAATATAAAAAACCCTACACGTGGGCTTTTAGCACAGTAAACGAGGTTTAAAATGCGTATTTTAAATCGGAAATTCTTTAAAAAATAACAAAACAGTAAGCACTTTAGAGATAATCGTTTTAACAAAATGGAAAATTTTAGATTTGTAAATGATTTGTAGGCCGCAATTTTATTACAAACAAAACATTTATATCACCTTTTAGTAGATGAAGCTTTCCTGTTCATTTTAAGCCATCACATATTATAATCGGCCTAATAGTTTTTGAAATATTAATTTATAAAGGTTTGTGGTGCGCGCTATAGGCCAAACGGCATGCAATTAAATTCGTAGTATGCTAAATTTGGAATATCTCAAAAATTATTTGAGCTACATTAACGTTTAAGTACTCAAAATTTTCGTAATGAACGCACCTATTAGGATATACTTGAATTATTTTTATGGCGTAATAAATAACGGTTCTTTTTATTGGAATTTTGATTTTTTTATTCGATTATTCGAAGCTGTCGTTTAGTGTTAAATCCTAGCTGAGGTTGCGCCCTTGAAAGGGTCTAATGTGGTCCGTCCCTTGTATTTATCAACGGTCCTTCTTTTTAGGAAGGCGTCCGTCGAAAACATCCCTGACATGTCTACTCCTAACAAGCATAATAGGATCCCTTTTGTCCGGGAGGGCGAAGCTAAAAACCCCTTCTGAAATCCGCTAATTAACAATCGCCATTAAAGCACCAAAAATATAATTAAATTAACGTCACAAGACACTTCTCCAATAATTCAGACTTAAAACGTTAATAAAATGAAGTTTTACTACATGAAATAAAAAATAAATCAATTAATCAAGGTTGGTTTTTTTGCGTTGGTTCTTGTGCGATGTGAAGCGTAAGCTCTCACGGTTTTGTGAGCATTTTTTAGGTGAATACTTGATACGAACGTGGAACGACATATAGTGATAATTATTCCGAAACTCGATAGTACGATGATGAGTTTAGAGCGAGAGCTAATCCTGTCTCGTAATTCCAGCTTTCATTTGTTTTGTGACGAATTGCGCTTTTTGTTTTCGTCTTTTCAACTCGCTACGTCAAAGCTACTTTAAAATGTCGTTTACTAAAGTATTGTTTAATTTAATTATACGTTTTAACTTCAAGTGAGTGATTTCAAAAAAAAAGTAATTGATTGGATGTAATTTGAAGCGCGCCGTGGGGATTATCCTTTTATTGCGTAACCAAACTTCAACAGCACTTGATTGTTATTTATTTGCATTCAATTTAATCCGATTAACATTTATATAAACATATTATTTATTTAATCTACTTTATCATTTATAATAAACCGCTTAAAATTTGATCAAAAATAACCAATTTTATGTCAGAAAAATCGGCCCTCTGATCGTAATTTTTAAGTTACCAACTAAGTTTTGAATGATTTTAATAGAAAAATTTTTTATGCAAATTTTAAGTATTTTTGCGTTTAATTCGGATGTATAGTTTTTGAAATAATTACATTTTAGTGATTTATTAGACATTTTGGGGGTTTAAAAATGTAGTTTCGCCATAACTTTGAAACAATAACTGATAATATAATGAATTTTTTTGGCGCTTAAAGTAGATTAAATGAGCTTAAAAATGAGCTTTGCCGCACTAAAATCACAAAACGATAAATGAAGAAAATGATTTTTTGAAAAATTTATTATTATTTTTGTTCTAAAAAATTATAAATAAATTGTAACTAAATATTGTACTGACGTTAAATACCTCTAATAAGTATTTTTAAATTATTTTTTATATATTTTTCGTTTTTATTTAAAATAAAATATGATAACGTTTTGGTTTTAAAATCAAGCTTAGCTGGCGTATTTTGTTATTTTTTTAGCATCACGGACTTGCTTCATATGTCAACCAAAAATTTCATAAATTAGGCGTCGTTTAAAAAAATATTAAGAAAATTCGTCCCCGAGTTAGAATTTTTTTTCCGAACTAAAATTTTTTTATTTTCATAAAAGTTTGAAATATTTTAAGTCAGAAGCACGTTTGTTAGATTAGATCCCCATATGTTATGTTAGTTTTCTGATATTTTGTTAAGTCAGACACCTGTTTTTTTGAGTTTTTGTTAAGTCAGACTCTAGTTTTTTGGGTTTTTGTTAAGTCAGACTCTAGTATTTCCTGTAAGTTTTTAATCTTCGCCCACATTTTGGTACATAACTTTGAAACAAAAAGTGATATCAAAATGATTTTTTTTGGCGCTTAAAGTAGAGTCAATAATCTTAAAAACGAGGTTTAGTACATTTACATCGAAAAATTATAAATGGGATAAATGATTTTTTGAAAAATTTATTTTAATTTTTTTTTTCCAAAAAATGATAAATAAATTCTAACTAAATATTGTAAGTTGAATACCTCTATTAAGTATTTCTAAATTGTTTCTAATATATTTTTTTTTTTTTTAATAAAAAATCTGACTTCTTTTTGGTTATAAAATCGAGCTAACATGACGTTTTTTTCTTGTTTTTTTAGATATATAAAAAAAGTTACAGCACCACAGACTTGGTTCATATGTCAACCAAAAATTTCATAAACTAGACGTCGTTTAAAAAAATATTAAGAAAATCGGTTAGATTAGATTTTTTTTTCCGAACTAAAAATTTTTTATGTTCATAAAAGTTTGAAACATTTTAAGTCAGACCCACGTTTGTTGGAATAGACCCCCATTTTGTTAGGTCAGACATCAGTTTTTTGAATTTTTGTTAGGTCAGACCCAAGTTTTTTGGTTTTTGTTAGGTCAGACCTCAGTTTTTCCAGTAAATTTGTAAAGTTCGCCCACTTTTGGTCCATAACTTGGAAACAAAAAGTGGTATCAAAATGATTTTTTTTGGCGGTTAAAGCGGATTAAGTAAGCTTAAAAATGAGCTTTAGTGCATTTAAATAGGAAAACGATAAATGGGGTAAATGATTTTTTGAAAAATTAATTATTATTTTATTTTTATAAAATTTTAAATAAAATGAAACTAAATATTGTACTGAAGTTAAATACCTCTTTTAAGTATTTTTAAATTATTTTTTTATATATTTTTCGTTTTTTTAAATAAAAACTTTGACTTCGTTTTGGCTATAAAATCGAACTTATAGGCATTTTTTTGTGGTTTTTTTAGATATAAAGAAAGTTACAGTAGCGGACTTGATTGATATGTCAACCAAAAATTTCATAAATTAGACGTCGTTTAAAAGAAAATTTAAAAATATCGGTCCCCGGGTTAGATTTATTTTCCGAATTAAAAATTTTTATAGGTTCATAAATGTTTGAAATATTTTAAGACAGACGTTCGTTAGATTAGACTCCCATTTTGTTAGATCAGATCCAATTTTTTTGATATTTTGTTAGGTTAGACAGCTATTTTTTGAGTTTTGGTTAGGTCAGACCCTAGTTGTTTGGGTCTTTTTTAGGTCAGACCCCAGTTTTTCCTGTAAATTTGTAAAGTTAACCCACATTTTGGTCCATACCTTTAAAACAGAAAATGGTATCGAAATAATTCTTGTTTGAATTAGAACTGACTTAAAGGGTTTTTAAATGGATCAAGATGCATTACAAAGCGTCTAATAATTTTTGAAATATTAGCTATTATATAACTGAAATTTACAAGAATTTTAAAACGAAAATTTCAGTTTCGCCTACATTTTGGGCCATAACTTCAAAACGAAAAATAATATCGAAATGATTTTTTTGCCGCCTAAAGAAGACTTAAAGACCTTGAAAATAAGCCAATATGGCTTACGGTACACCAAGTAGTTTTTGAAATATCGATATTTTACTGAAATTAACAACATTTTTAGGACAAAAATTGAAGTTTCCGCCACATTTTAGTTAATAACTTTAAAACTTAAAATGATATCGAAGTGATTCTTTATTTGAGTTAAAAATAATTTAAAGTGCTTTCAATTGGATCACGGTGCATTAAAGTAAGCCCAATATTTTTTGAAATCTTAAATTTTTACAAAAATTATAGGACGAAAATTAAGTTTCGTCTATATTTTGGGTGATAACTTTAAAACCAAAAATAATATTGAAATGATTTTTTTTGGCGTCGACAGAAGACTTAAAGAGCTTGAAAATAAGCCACTATGGCTTACGGTACACTATGCAGTTTTTGAAATATCGATATTGTACTGAAATTAACAACATTTTTAGAACAAAAATTGAAGTTTCCCCCACATTTTGGTTAATAAAAATGCTATTTTTAGGACGAAAATTAAGTTTCTTCTACATTTTGGGCCATAACTTTAAAACCAAAAATAATATTAAATTGATTTTTTTGGCGTCAAAAGAAGACTAAAAGGGTTTTAAAATAAGGTATAGTGCTTTATGATACACCAAATAGTTTTTGAAATATCATTTTTTTATTGAAATTAAAAACATTTTAAAAATTCATATTTGAGCCATAACTTAAAAACGAAAAATAATATGTAAATGATTCCTTTTTTGAGTTTGAACTTACTTAAACTGCTTTCAAACGGACCATGAAGCATTACAATAAGCCCAATAGTTTTTAAAATATATATTTTTTTACTGAAATTTACAAACATTTAGTTTCATCTACATTTTAGGTCATAACTTCTTAACGACAAATAATATTGAAATGATTCTTTTTGGCGTGTAAAGAAAACTTAAAGGGCTTTAAAATAAGCCATGGCTCACTAGAATCCGCTAAATAGTTTAACAATAAATTATTTTTTTTTAATAAAATAACAAAAACCAATTTTTTATTTAACTGCTACGTTTTACGCCATAACTTCGAAACAAAATATGATATTAAAATAGTTCTATCTTTGAATTAAAGAGAAATAAATGAGCTTTTAAACGAACTAAAATGCACCAAAATAGCTCAAATAGTTTTGAAAATATAATTTCTTTTATCACAAACCATTTTTTTCAACGTTTCTCATACGTTTTCAGCCATAATTTAAAAATCAAAAATAAATTTAATAAAATAAAATTGTATCGATATTAAATACACTTATTTCTAGTTTATAAAAATGTTAAGCATTTTTCAGTAAGAACGTTTTTTTTTTCGTTTTTTTATGATTTTTTTGAAGCATTTTCAAGATTTTTTAGTTTAAAGCGTTGTAACGTCCAAACAAAAAATGCCATAAATAAATTTCTTTGCTTATTTTGTTTATTGGTTATAATTGTAAGGAGTTTACGTAAAACAATGAGGTTTATATTTTATCTTCATTTCTTATGACTTTTTTTTCGCATCGTTTCGCTGCATTTTCAAGATTTTTGAAGTTGATGCGTTGTAACGGGCAAATAATCTTTGCCAAAAATATATTTCTTTGCTCATTTTGTTATAATTATAAGGATTTTACATAAAAATTTTAAGTTTCATTTTGTTATGATTTTTTTAGAATTTTTCCCGTATTTTCAAGAATTTTAAAGTTTGAAGTGTTGTAACGACCAAATAAAAAATGAAAAAAATATATTTCTTTACTAATTTTGTTTACTGTTTATAATTGTAGAGATTTTACATTAAAAATGAAGTTTATAATTTTGTATCATTTTTTATGATTTTTTTGGCATTTTTCGCTGCATTTTCAAGAACTTTCAAGTTAAAAGTGTTGTAACGGTCAAACAAAAAATACCAGAAATATATTTCTTTGCTCATTTTATTTATTGGGTATAATTTTAAGGATTTCACATAAAAGATTGAAGTTTATATTTGTTATCAATTTGTTATCAATTTGTTATGATTTTTTTTTTCGTATTTTTTTGCTGTATTTTCAAGTTTAAAGCGTTGTAACGGCCAAACAAAAAATTCGCAAAATATTTTTCTTCACTCATTTTCTTTGTTGGTTATAACTGTAAGGATTTTAAATAAAAAAAAAATCAGTTTATATTTTTTTCCATTTTTTATGATTTTTTTCGCATTTTTCGGTGCATTTTCAAGATCTTTCATGTTTAAAGCGTTGTAACGGCCCAACAAAAATTCGAAAAATATTTTTTTTCACTAATTTTCTTTATTGGTTATAACTGTAAGGATTTTACTTAAAAAGAAATGAAGTTTATTTTTTTTCCATTTTTTATGATTTTTTTCGCATTTTTCGCTTCATTTTCAAGATCTCTCATGTTTAGTGCGTTGTAACGGCCAAACAAAAAATACAAAAAATATATTTCTTTGTTCATTTTGTTTATTGGTTATAATTTTAAGGATTTCACATAAAAGATTGAAGTTTATATTTGTTATCAATTTGTTATGATTTTTTTTCGTATTTTTTTGCTGTATTTTCAAGTTTGAAGCGTTGTAATGGTCAAACAAAAAATTCGAAAAAAATTTTTCTTCGCTCATTTTGTTTACTGGTTATAACTCTAAAGATTTTACATTAAAAAATAAGTTTATATTTTTTTCCATTTTTTATGATTTTTTTTTCGCTTTTTTCGCTGCATTTTCAATATCTTTCATGTTTAAGGCGTTGTAACGGCCAAACAAAAAATACCAAAATATATTTCTTTGTTCATTTTGTTCATTGCCTATATTTGTGAGGATTTCTTATAAAAAAACGAAGTTAATATTTTTGTATCAGTTTTTATGACTTTTTTTCTCATTTTTCGCTGCATTTTCAAGAACTTTCAAGTTTAAAGCGTTGTAACGGTCAAACAAAAAATACCAAAAATATATTTCTTTGCTCATTTTATTTATTGGTTATAATTTTAAGGATTTCACATAAAAGATTGAAGTTTATATTTGTTATCAATTTGTTATGATTTTTTTTCGTATTTTTTTGCTGTATTTTCAAGAATTTTCAAGTTTGAAGCGTTGTAATGGTCAAACAAAAAATTCGAAAAAAATTTTTCTTCGCTCATTTTGTTTATCGGTTATAACTGTAAAGATTTTACATTTAAAAATAAGTTTATATTTTTTTTCCATTTTTTATGATTTTTTTTTCGCATTTTTCGCTGCATTTTCAAGATCTTTCATGTTTAAGGCGTTGTAACGGCCAAACAAAAAATACCAAAATATATTTCTTTGTTCATTTTGTTCATTGCCTATATTTGTAAGGATTTCTTATAAAAAAATGAAGTTACTATTTTTGTATCAATTTTTATGATTTTTTTTCTCATTATTCGCTGCATTTTAAAGAACTTTCAAGTTGGAAGCGTTGTAACGGCCAAACGAAAAATACCAAAAATTTATTTCTTTAATCATCTTGTTTATTGGTTATAATTTTGAGGAATAAATAAATAAAAAAATAAAGTTTATATTTGTTATTCATTTTTTATGATGTTTTTCGTCTTTTCTCGTATTTTTTGATGTATTTTCAAGAATTTGAAGCACTGTAACGGCCAAACAAAAAACTCGAAAAATATTTTTCTTCACTCATTTTGTTTATTGGTTATAACTGTAAGGATTTTACTTAAAAAGAAATTTAGCTTATTTTTTTTTCATTTTTTATGATTTTTTTCGCATTTTTCGCTTCATTTGCAAGATCTTTCAAGTTTAAAGCGTTGTAACGGCCAAACAAAAAATACCAAAAATATATTTCTTTGCTCATTTTGTTTATTGGTTATATTTGTAAGAATTTCTAATAAAAAAATGAAGTTAATAATTTTGTATCATTTTTTATGATTTTTTTTCTCATTTTTTGCTGTATTTTCAAGAAGTTTCAAGTTTAAAGCGTTGTAACGGCCAAACAAAAAATTCGAAAAATATTTTTCTTCACTCATTTTGTTTATTGGTTATAATTATAAGGATTTCACATAAAAAATTGAAGTTTATATTTTTTATTAATTTTTTATGATTTTTTTCGTATTTTTTTGCTGTATTTTCAAGAATTTTCAAGTTTGAAGCGTTGTAACGGCCAAATAAAAAATTCCAAAAATATTTTTCTTCACTCATTTTGTTTATTGGTTATATTTGTAAGGATTTTACATAAAAAATTAAGTTTATATTTTTTTCCATTTTTTATGATTTTTTTTCGCATTTTTGCTGCATTTTCAAGGTTTGAAGCGTTGTAATAACCAAACAGAAAATACCAAAAATTTATTTGTAAAAATCGAGTCACTAAATTAATGAAGGATAAAACAACCATCATTTACATGAAGATGAAGAGACAAGTTTAGTTTTTTTTTAATTTAAAAGCAAACGAGGGTATGAATTTTCAAAGTTGAGGTTGTTATAAATGCGTGCATAATCCCAGATCTTAATTTTTGGAGGGTTGTTTTGGGGTTAGCAATTCTTATCAAAGTGGGATTTGCATCGTAAACAAACACACGGCGAATTTAATTATGTTGGGCGCACCTGACTAGACTTAGTTGACCCAAAACACGGTGTTAGCTGCTTTGTTTGTAAATTCGTTTCCTTATTAAATTGCTACGCCGGAGGAAGATCACGATGATATTATTATAAATTGAGGATGCAAGAAAATGGGAGAAAGCAAAAAAAGGGAGTTATTAATTTTTTGAATATTAAAGTTTTAAGTGGAATTATTTTATTATAATTTAAACCCGGGTTGAATATCAAAGGTATTTAAAGTCCGCATAGTTCGGTTAATACAAACCTCAAAATGTTAGTTTCTGGTTCCAGCTAACGAGGCTTTAATACCGCCTCAACTTTCCCAAACTTTAATTCAATTTAAACGCACGCATTGTTAATTTTTCTAAATGCTAACCACGTTTTTATTGCGCAACAGGAACAGATAAAACGCCCTGATAAAATTCAACCAAAATATCTTACGACCTGCTACACGTCCACTTTTTTATGACTCATGAAACATGAATGGAATACATCACATAAGAAAATCGGGCACCAATAAATTTCGGTGTATTAAGCCATTACAAATGAAGTAATTACAGTGTTCTTTACTTCCGAGGTGCTGCTATTAATTTACTCAAACAGAGGGGAAAAATAATTCCTGTTTTTACAAAATTATGAATTAGCCTTAATTGGTGGGTTGTAAAAAATTTAAGTTGGAGGTATTTCGCGAATGTCGGGACCAAAATGACGTGCATGTGTGCTGTTGATGGCGCTAAAGGGAGACCATTTTCAACCCTGCATAATTAAATTATGCATCGCGCCCCGCTGAAATGAAACAAATGCACGTATGGAAATTTTCAGCGTATATTTGCACCGAATTAACCCTTTGTTCTCTTCCCGTTTCATTAAGTAATTACCCCGGTACTAAATTTCAGACGCTATTTTCACTTAAACTGCGCGTTAAGACCATTTTCGTTAAGATCTTCACGGTAGGTTCAAAAATTAGTCATTAAGATACTCCTAAAAACATAAAAATGCAACAAAAAGCAATTTCAAACGCTTAATTTATTGAATGCTAAAGTGATTCATGCATACGCTTATAGGGAAGCTCATTACGAAAATTTTGAGTACTTAAACGTTAATGTAGCTCCAGTAGTTTTTGAGATATTCGAAATTTTGCACCCTATGAATTTTACCGCATCCCATTTGGACTGCTCTACACAATAATGCTTACAGTTTTGTTATTTATAAACCGATTTTCGATTTTAAAAACGCGTTTAAAAGAGCTTTGATTAAACTAAAACCCCACGTGTAGAGTTTTTTAAATTTAATAAAAATTTATAATAAAATTTAAACAATTTAAATTTTTTTTACAACATTTAACTTTTAGGCATTAATTTATAGCACGTATAATTTTTTTATTTTAACACTTTATGGTTCCTTTAAAAGCTTATGAAATCTTCTTTAATTTGCAAAAAAAATCATGTAAATATTCGTTTTTGTTCCAAAGTTGTGGTCTGAAATGTGTGAAGAGCTTAAAAAAGCTGGATTTTATTTAAAATCTTATTTTAATAAAAAATTCATATTTAAAAAAATATTAGGCCGATTATAATATATCGTGGCTTAAAATTTGCAGGAAAGCTTCATCTATTTATAGGTAGTATAAATATTTTGTGTAGATTAAAATTGCGCTCGCCAGGTCAAATTTATAAAAGTAAAAATCGAATTTGAGTTATTAATAATTTATGGTGATAACATTTTAAGTAATTAAGATATTTTAAAGATTTAAAGCTTGATTTATTCTTGAAAATTAATACTATAAAACGGTGTAATTTATTTTGTAATAACGTCATTACTTTTTATGTAATCGTGCTTTGAATTGGGCTTTTAAAGTTTTGTGGAAAAAGTAAGGTGTCTAAAAAGTGTAATTAAGTGATTGTGAAACAAAGTATTGCCGATTCAGTTTTGGTGGGTAATAAATAAAAAGACGCTATTTTCACTTAAACTGCGCGTCAAGACCATTTTCGTTAAGATCTTCACGGTAGGTTTAAAAATTAGTTATAAGATACTCGTAAATACATAAAAATACAACTAAAAGCAATTTTAAACGCTTAATTTATAAAATGCTAAAGTAAATTCATGCATACGCTCTTAGGAAAGCTCGTTACGCAAATTTTGAGTACTTAAACGTTAATGTATCTCAAATAGTTTTTGAGATATTCGAAATTTTGCACCCTATGAATTTTACCGCATCCCATTTGGACTCATCTACACAATAATGCTTACAGTTTTGTTTTTTATGAACGGATTTTCGATTTTAAAAACGCGTTTAAAAGAGCTTTGATTAAACTAAAACCCCACGTGTAGAGTTTTTTAAATTTAATAAAAATTTATAATAAAATTTAAACAATTTAAATTTTTCTTACAACATTTAAATTTTAGGCATTAATTTATAGCACGTATATTTTTTTTATTTTAACACTTTTTGACTCCTTTAAAAGCTTATGAAATCTTCTTTAAATTGCAAAAAAAATCATGTAAATATTCGTTTTTGTTCCAAAGTTGTGGTCTGAAATGTGTAAAGAGCACAAAAAAGCTGGATTTTATTTTAAATCTTATTTTAATAAAAAATTCATATTTCAAAAAGCATTAGGCCGATTATAATATATGGTGGCTTAAAATTTGCAGGAAAGCTTCATCTATTTATAGCTAGTATAAATATTTTGTTTAGATTAAAATTGCGCTCGCCAGGTCAAATTTATAAAAGTAAAAATCGAATTTGAGTTTTTAATGATTTTTGGTGATAACTTTTTAAGTAATTAAGATATTTTAAAGATTTTAAGCTTGATTTATTCTTGAAAATTAATACTATAAAATGGTGTAATTTATTTTGTAATAACGTCATTACTTTTTGTGTAATCGTGCTTTGAATTGGGCTTTTAAAGTTTTGTGGATTTTTCCACACCTTACTTTTGTAAGGTGTCTAAAAAGTGTAATTAAGTGATTGTGGGACAAGGTATTGCCGATTCAGGTTTGGTGGGTAATAAATAAAAAGACGCTATTTTCACTTAAACTGCGCGTTATGACCATTTTCGTTAAGATCTTCACGGTAGGTTTAAAAATTAGTTATAAGATACTCGTAAATACATAAAAATACAACTAAAAGTAATTACAAAATGCTAAAGTAAATTCATGACTACGCTCTTAGGAAAGCTCGTTACGCAAATTTTGAGTACTTAAACGTTAATGTATCTCAAATAGTTTTTGAGATATTCGAAATTTTGCACCCTATGAATTTTACCGCATCCCATTTGGACTCATCTACACAATAATGCTTACAGTTTTGTTTTTTATGAACGGATTTTCGATTTTAAAAACGCGTTTAAAAGAGCTTTGATTAAACTAAAACCCCACGTGTAGAGTTTTTTAAATTTAATAAAAATTTATAATAAAATTTAAACAATTTAAATTTTTCTTACAACATTTAAATTTTAGGCATTAATTTATAGCACGTATATTTTTTTTATTTTAACACTTTTTGACTCCTTTAAAAGCTTATGAAATCTTCTTTAAATTGCAAAAAAAATCATGTAAATATTCGTTTTTGTTCCAAAGTTGTGGTCTCAAATGTGTGAAGAGCACAAAAAAGCTGGATTTTATTTAAAATCTTATTTTAATAAAAAATTCATATTTCAAAAAGCATTAGGCCGATTATAATATATGGTGGCTTAAAATTTGCAGGAAAGCTTCATCTATTTATAGCTAGTATAAATATTTTGTTTAGATTAAAATTGCGCTCGCCAGGTCAAATTTATAAAAGTAAAAATCGAATTTGAGTTTTTAATGATTTTTGGTGATAACTTTGTAAGTAATTAAGATATTTTAAAGATTTTAAGCTTGATTTATTCTTGAAAATTAATACTATAAAATGGTGTAATTTATTTTGTAATAACGTCATTACTTTTTGTGTAATCGTGCTTTGAATTGGGCTTTTAAAGTTTTGTGGATTTTTCCACACCTTACTTTTGTAAGGTGTCTAAAAAGTGTAATTAAGTGATTGTGAGACAAGGTATTGCCGATTCAGGTTTGGTGGGTAATAAATAAAAAGACGCTATTTTCACTTAAACTGCGCGTTATGACCATTTTCGTTAAGATCTTCACGGTAGGTTTAAAAATTAGTTATAAGATACTCGTAAATACATAAAAATACAACTAAAAGTAATTACAAAATGCTAAAGTAAATTCATGACTACGCTCTTAGGAAAGCTCGTTACGCAAATTTTGAGTACTTAAACGTTAATGTAGCTCAAATAGTTTTTGAGATATTCGAAATTTTGCACCCTATGAATTTTACCGCATCCCATTTGGCCTGCTCTACACAATAATGCTTACAGTTTTGTTATTTATGAACCGATTTTCGATTTTAAAAACGCGTTTAAAAGAGCTTTGATTAAACTAAAACCCCACGTGTAGAGTTTTTTAAATTTAGTAAAAATTTATAATAAAATTTAAACAATTTAAATTTTTTTTACAACATTTAAATTTTAGGCATTAATTTATAGCACGTATAATTTTTTTATTTTAACACTTTATGGTTCCTTTAAAAGCTTATGAAATCTTCTTTACTTTGCAAAAAAAATCATGTAAATATTCGTTTTTGTTCCAAAGTTGTGGTCTGAAATGTGTGAAGAGCTCAAAAAAGCTGGATTTTATTTAAAATCTAATTTTAATAAAAAATTAATATTTCAAAAAGTGTTAGGCCGATTATAATATATGGTGGCTTAAAATTTGCAGGAAAGCTTCATCTATTTATAGGTAGTATACATATTTTGTTTAAATTAAAATTGCGCTTGCCAGGTCAAATTTATAAAAGTAAAAATCGAATTTGAGTTATTAATAATTTATGGTGATAACTTTTTAAGTAATTAAGATATTTTAAAGATTTAAAGCTTGATTTATTCTTGAAAATTAATACTATAAAATGGTGTAATTTATTTTGTAATAACCTCATTACTTTTTGTGTAATCGTGCTTTGAATTGGGCTTTTAAAGTTTTGTGGAAAAAGTAAGGTGTCTAAAAAGTGTAATTAAGTGATTGTGAGACAAAGTATTGCCGATTCAGGTTTGGTAGGTAATAAATAAAAAGTTTAAAAGTTTTATTAGCACAAAAAAACAATAAAAAGCAAACCTGACGTATATAAAGTTTTACGCTCTATATATCTTGTGGCTAATCCGAATAAACTGTCATTATTATCCTTTCTGACCCTACTGGGCCTGGACCTTTCCTCTATGGCCGGCCAGTTTATCAAACGCTCGCCAAACAATAAACTTTCCTCTTTCCTCCCTCAAGAAAAATTCTACCACTAATTTTTCTATGTTTGTTACGCGACTTGTGAGCGAAATCAGCAGCTTGCCTCCGGGTGGAAGCCTGAAGACGACGCGTAATTAAATCACAACGCTAATTTGATAATCGGTGCTTGGCCGAGTGGACGGGACGATCAAAAGCCAGTGGGAAGTGCAGATTTGTTCTCAAGTTTCAAAGGGTTAAGCTTTAGATTTTGCAGCTGCCGAAAAGGTCTTACCATATGCTACAAAAAATTATGCACAAATGCTTTCGGGCTCAATCTGTCGCTTTATGAAACGAATATATTCGCTTTCATTTATTACATAACGCCAAAATCAATCGAGCGATAAAATATTGCGCTTAAGTCGCTTCACACAGCTGTTAGCACAGGACTCGTAACGCCGCACGCTTTGCGCAGCACGTGGTGCGCAGTAGACGTTGCGCTGCAGTGGCTCATTAATCCAGAATTAATTATATTAATTTTTATCAAAAAATTACTTATAAATTCATTATTTTTTTATTCATTCAAAAAATTTAAATCACGCTCAATACCCAATTGTTCCACTTATAATAAATGCCTAAAAAGTGTTTTCTGTAATTTCAATACAAGTTTTTATAATTAATTTGCTTGACATGTAGCGATTTTAATAATTTCATATAATGCGTTTAGCTATGGGGGTATTTTAAATCATCATAACTTATTAACCACATATCACAGCGAAATTTTCTATAGCTGATTTTATTCTCACATTTATGTAGAATTTAAAAATCTTTACCGCATAAAAATTGAACAAATATTAAAAAAGTTATAGCTAAAATTGTGACGAATCAATATTTTATTTAAAATCATGACTATCACAAAATTAGGTATAACTTCATTATTAATATATTTATTCAAAAAATTTAAATCACACTTAATACCCAATTGTTCCATCTATAACAGGAGCCTAAAAAGTCTTTTCTGGAGTTTTAATACAAGTTTTTATAATTAATTTTCTTGTTATGTAGTGATTTTTATAAATTTCACATATTGCGTTTAAGCATGAGGGTAATTTAAATCTTCATAACTTATTAACCACTTATCATACCGAAATTTTCTATACCTCATTTTATTCTCACATTTTTGTAAAATTAAAAAATCGTTACCGCATAAAAATTGAACAAATAATAATAAAGTTATAGCTAAAATAGTGACGAATCAATTTTTATTCATAAATCATGACCATCACAACATTACTTATAACTTCCTTATTTTTTTATTTATTCAAAACATTTGAATCACACCCAAAACCCAATTATGCCATCTATAATAAGTGCCTAAAAAGTCTTTTCTGTAGTTAGAATTGAATTTTTTATCATTGATTTGCATTGCATGTAGCGATTATTGTGTAGTTCATAATTTGTGTTACGCTTTGGGGGTACTTTAAATTATCATAACTTATTAACCACTTATCATAGCAAAATTTTTTGTAGCTCATTTTATTCCTACGTGTATATAAAATGAATAGGAATTCATCGCATGAAGTTTAAATCAATATTAATGAAGTTAAAACAAAAATTGTGACTAAAGAAATTTTTATCAAAAATCATGACCACCATAAAATGACTTATAACGTACTAATTTTTGTATTTATCCAAAAAAATTAAATCACACTCAATACCCAAATGTTTCGTCTATAACAGGAGCCTAAAAAGTGTTTTCAGGAGTTTAATACAAGTTTTTATGATTAATTTTCTTGATATGTAGCGATTTTTATAAATTTCACATATTGCGAAATTTAAATCGTCATAACTTATCACTCATTACACCGAAATTTTCTATAGTTCATTTTATTCTTACATTAATGTAGAATTCAAAAATCGTAAACGCATAAAAATTGAACAAATAATAATAAAGTTATAGCTAAAATTGTGACGAATCAATTTTTATTAAATAATCATGACCATCACAACATTACTTATAACTTCTTTATTTTTATATTTATCTAAAATATTTGAATCACACCCAAAACCTAATTGTGCCTACTGTAATAAGTGCCCAAAAGGTCTTTTCTGCAGTTAAAATTGAATTTTTTATCATTAATTTGCATTGCATGTAGCGATTATTGTAAATTTCATAATTTGTGTTAAGCTTTGAGGGTACTTTAAATCATCATAACTTATTAACCACTTATCATAGCAAAAAAATTTATAGCTCATTTTATTCCTACGTATACATAAAATTAAGAGGAATTCATCGCATGAAGTTTAAATCAAAATTAATGAAGTTATACTAAAATTGTGACAAAAGAAATTTTTATCAAAAAACATGACTATCATAAAACGAATTATAAAATCCTAATTTTTACATTTATCCAAAAAAATTAAATCACACTCAATACCCAATTGTTCCATCTGTAACAGGAGCTTAAAAAGTGTTTTCAGGAGTTTAATAAAAGTTTTTATTATTAATTTTCTTGATATGTGGCGATTATTATAAATTTCACATATTGCGTAATTTAAATTGTCATATCTTATTTACCACTCATCACACCGAATTTTTCTATAGCTCATTTTATTCTCACATTAATATAGAATTCAAAAATCGTAACCGCATAAAAACTGAGCTAATAATAATAAAGTTATAGCTAAAATTGTGACGAATCAATTTTTATTCAAAAATCATGACCATCACAACACTACTTATAACTTCCTTATTTTTTAATTTATCCAAAACATTTGAATCACACCCAAAACCCAATTGTGCCATCTATAATAAGTGCCTAAAAACTCTTTTCTGTAATTAAAATTGAGTTTTTTATCATTAATTTGCATAGCATGTAGCGATTTCTTTAAAATTCATAATTTGTGTTATGCTTTGAGGGTACTTTAAATCATCATAACTTATTAACCACTTATCATAGCAAAAAAATTTATAGCTCATTTTATTCCTACGTATACATAAAATTAAGAGGAATTCATCGCATGAAGTTTAAATCAAATTTAATGAAGTTATAACCAAAATTGTGACAAAAGAAATTTTTATCAAAAAACATGACCATCATAAAACGAATTATAAAATCCTAATTTTTATATTTATCCAAAAAAATTAAATCACACTCAATACCCAATTGTTCCATCTATAACAGGAGCCTAAAAAGTGTTTTCAGGAGTTTAATACAAGTTTTTTATGATTAATTTTCTTGATATGTAGCGATTTTTATAAATTTCACATATTGTGTAATTTAAATCGTCATATCTTACTTACCACTCATCACACCGAAATTTTCTATAGGTAATTTTATTCTCACATTAATGTAGAATTCAAAAATCGTAACCCCATAAAAATTGAACAAATAATAATAAAGTTATAGCTAAAATTGTGACGAACCAATTTTTATTTAAAAATCATGACCATCACAACATTACTTATAACTTCCTTATTTTTTAATTTATCCAAAACATTTGAATTACACCCAAAACCCATTTGTGCCATCTATAATAAGTGGCTAAAAACTCTTTTCTGTAATTAAAATTGAGTTTTTTATCATTAATTTGCATAGCATGTACCGATTACTGTAAAATTCATAATTTGTGTTATGCTTTGAGGGTACTTTAAATCATCATAACTTATTAACCACTTATCATAGCAAAAAAATTTATAGCTCATTTTATTCCTACGTATACATAAAATTAAGAGGAATTCATCGCATGAAGTTTAAATCAAATTTAATGAAGATATAACCAAAATTGTGACAAAAGAAATTTTTATCAAAAATCATGATCATCATAAAATCACTGATAACCTCCTAGTTTTTGTATTTATCCAAAAAAATTAAATCACACTCAATACCCAATTGCTCCAACTATAATAATTTACTTGGCATGTGACGTTTTATATACATTCAATATATTACGATTCGCAGTGGGGCCACTTTAATTTATTATAACTTATTAATCACACATCATGACTCAAATGTTTATAGCTCATTTTATTCTTACATTATTCTAGAATTAAACTGAATTCATCGCATGAAATTTAAATTAAAATTAACGAAGTTATAACCAAAATTGCGACAAAAGAAATTTTCATCAAAAATTATCACCATAATAAAATGATTTATAACGTCCTTTTTTTATATTTATTTAAAAAACTTAAATCACACTCAATACCCAATTGCTCCAACTATGATAATTGCCTTAAACGTCTTTTCTGTAATTTTAATACCATTTTTATAATTAATTTACTTGGCATGTAGCGTTTTATATAAATTCAATAATATTACGTTTCGCTGTGGGGCCACTTTAATTTATTATAACTTATTAATCACACATCATAACTCAAATGTTTATAGCTAATTTTATTCTTACATTATTCTAGAATTAAACTGAATTCATCGCATGAAGTTTAAATTAAAACTAATGAAATTATAACCAAAATTGCGACAAAAGAAATTTTCATCAAAAATCATGACCATAATAAAATGACTTATAACGTCGTTATTTTTATATTTATTTAAAGAACTTAAATCACACTCAATATCTAATTGCTCCAACTATAATAAATGCGTAAGAAGTCTTTTCTGTAATTTTAATACCATTTTTATGATTAATTTACTTGGCATGTAGCGTTTTATATAAATTCAATATATATTACGTTTCGCTGTGGGGCCACTTTAATTTATTATAACTTATTAATCACACATCATAACTCAAATGTTTATAGCTCATTGTATTCTTACATTATTCTAGAATTAAACTGGATTCATCGCATGAAATTTAAATTAAAATTAACGAAATTATAACCAAAATTGTGACCAAAGAAATTTTCATCAAAAATCATAAAATGACTTATAACGTCCTTATTTTTTTATTTATCCAAATAAATTAAATCACACTCAATACCCATTTACTCCAACTATAATAAGTGCCTAAAAAAATTTTCTGTAATTTAAATACCATATTTTATGATTAATTTGCTTGGCATGTAGCGTTTTATGTAAATTCCATATTTAGTGTTACGCTATGTAGGTATTTAAATCATTATAACTTATTAGCTACTTGTCATAGGAAAACGTTTTATAGCTCATTTTATTCCTACATTAATCTAGAATTAAAACCATTTTATCGCATAAAAATTGAAGTAATATTAAGCGAGTTGTAGTTAAAACTGTGACAAATAAATTTTTTATCAAAAATCATGAGTATCACAAAATTACCTATAACTTCCTTATTTTTTTATTTATCTAAAAAGTTTAAATTACATCCAAAACCTAATTGTTCCACCTATAATGGATACCCATAAAGCCTTTTCTGTAATTTTAATTAAATTTTTTTATTGGGGCGACTTGTAAATTTCATATATTGCGTATCGCTGTGAGAATACTTTATTCATTATAATTAATGAACGACTTATTATAGCTCAAATTTTTACAGCTCATCTTATTTCTACATTAATTTAGAATTAAGAAGAATTTACCGTATAAAGTTTAAACCAAAATTAATGAACTTATAGCCAAAATTGTGGCAAAAAAAAATTTCGTATATTACAAAATTACTCATAATTCTTTATTTATTAATATTTTTTTAAATTCTAAATGTTTGTATGTAAGTAAATTGTTTTGGGTTTAATTTGAGTTCAAAAAAAAATTTCTGCGATTTGTGATGATTTTTTTGTGATTTTTTAAAATACGGGAGGTAGGTTTATTACCGTAATTAGTGACCGCACTTGGCTATCGCTTGAGTGACTGCGCTTCACGTTTTGCGCCGCACGTTGTGCGTAGTAGACGTTGCGCTGTGACTACTGCAGCGTGATTTGCGCTTAACGCTTCACGCGTGATGCGCGGTAGCTGCTGGAGTATAGCTACTGCGCACCACGTGCTTTTTCTTATTCTTTGCGCGATACTCGCTACGCGAGGCGTTAAAATACGGGATAAAAACATTTTCTTGTAAGCTCTTGTAATGACACGCAATAGAACAGCGTAAGTATTAATATAATCGTTAGTTGAACATTTGGGTTAATTGAAAATAAAGTGCCTTAATGCGATAACGAAGTCATTTATAATGAATAATAAAAAAGTACATTCATAATGGTTTTTACTTTGATATCTCTTTGTGTAAAAAATTAATCGCTGTATATGAATAATGAATGGGTGGATTTAAACAAATGTTGACTTTGGTTAATGTTTTTCCTGAAAGTTTAGTAGTTATAATAATCCAACGTTACGGTTTTAATATTTTTAATTGGGAGTTAATCCGAAATTATCGCGGCGGCTCTTAAGGGGATTACGGATTGAAATAAACGGGCTAAAAAAGGGGTTGGTGCTATGAAAGGGTTTATTATTGAGTTATAATATAGAGACGGCGTTTTACACCCTTTAAATTTATAACATTTTTGTGGATTGTGTTTTGGCATCGATTGCAACGCCGGGATTTTCAATTTAGTAAAGTATCCAGCTTCATCACTCAAAAAATGTTTCATTAGTTAAATTGCAATTTTTGTCGGTTTTATTGGGTAAAGTTTTAATGTTATTACGAGGATTACTTGGAAACAATTTTAATTTCGCGTTCGGGTTCATATTTACTGTTTATTGCATTTCTCATCGGGCAATTAGCATCCAAGAAGGCGGCCAAGTTTCGCTTTAAGTACACACATAAGCAATTATCAACATTAGCGTAAGCGCGCAGAGATTAAACATAAGTGAAATTTGAATGGCGCAGCAGTGTGTCGCTTTTGTGGCATGGATGGAAATGCCTTCGGCGGATCTCCAAAACGATGTCGCTCGCCAGATATCGTAATGAGAATAATGCATACTTCTCCTCCCCCTTCATCCACTTTTAAAACGACTTCATAGTTCCAACATAAGGAACTCCACTACTCCCGCACGCACTTGTAAAGCTCTATTATCATCATCTCTTTTCTACTCATAAAACTCAATTACGAAAAAATTTATTCCTACTACAACAAAGCTTCTACCTCGCGTTTCACAAGCTCTCTAGCTTTATACATCCTCTCTCAATTCCTACCCCAATACATAAAACATTATAACACACACTGACACTTCCAATCTAATCACAACGCACTAATCTGCCACACTTTTATTGATCCAAACATTAAAATCTGCAATTGGTCAACTTTAAACCGCTGTAAAAACCACATTAATAACGCTAACGAAAACAAATTAATCCCATTTTATAGCTTCGATTATCATAAATAAAACGCAAAAAACCGCGTCATCGTATGCTAATCCAGTGGCTCGCAATTAATTTTTTACTACAACTCCACCAAAACACAATTTTTGCCATTTTAATTAAAAAAAATTGTAAAAAATTATTAACACAGCAAAAATCACCAACTCTCGCATATTCATAAAGAAGAATCATGTAAAATTATAATGAATAAATTTTTTGACGAAAATTTTTGTTATTATATTTTTTATGATTTTTTTAATGTCACTGTGAGTAAAAGTGAATATATAAAATCGTATAATTCGTTATAAAAAATATTTTGAAAGCACTTTTATACTCCAGTTGCTTTGAATAGGCTTATTTTATAAGAGCAAAATTATTTTGCAAAAAAAATTTTTTCGAGTTTTTTTATATATTTTTTATGGGTTCTACTAAAAAAATAATATTTAAATAAATTATTTTAATGTATTATAATTCATTTTAAATCTCTTTAATGTGCCTTTAAGTGACAAAATATTTGGTTTTTTTATCTTTTGTAGTTTTTGAAATATTGGTTTAAAAATTGGGTGGTTAATTGATCGTAATATTAAAACTAGCAATTCTTCAAATTTAAAACACTGTAACACCCACATTTTTTACGCTAACGAAGACAAATTAGCCTCATTTTATAGTTTCGATTATCATAAATCACACACAAAAAACCGCGTTATCGTAAGTTAATCCAGTGGCTCGCAATTAATTTTTTAGTACAACTCCACCAAAACACAATTTTTGCCATTTTAATTAAAAAAATTGTAGAAAATTATTATCACGGCAAAAACCACCAACTCTCGCATATTCATAAAGAAGAATCATGTAAAATTATATTGAAATAAATTTTTTCACAAAAATTTTTGTTATTATATTTATTATGATTTTCTTAATGTCACTGTGAGTAAAAGTGCATATATAAAATCGTATAATTCGTTATAAAAATTATTTTGGAAGAATTTTTCTACTCCAGTTGCTTTGAATAGGCTTATTTTATAAGAGCAAAATTATTTTGCAAAAAAAAATTTTTCGAGTTTTTTTATATATTTTTTATGGGTTCTACTAAAAAATTAATGTTTAAATAAATTATTTTAATGTGTTATAATTCATTTTAAATCTCTTTAATGTGCCTTTAAGTGCCAAAATATGCGGTTTTTTTATCTTTTGTAGTTTTTGTGTTATTTGTTTAAATATTGGGTGGTTAATTGATCGAAATAATAAAATTAGCAATTCTTCAAATTTAAAACACTGTAACACCCACATTTTTTACGCTAACGAAGACAAATTAGCCTCATTTTATAGTTTCGATTATCATAAATCACACACAAAAAACCGCGTTATCGTGAGTTAATCCAGTGGCTCGCAATTAATATTTTAGTACAACTCCACCAAAACACAATTTTTGCCATTATAATTAAAAAAATTGTAAAAAATTATTAACACAGAAAAAATCACCAACTCTCGCATATTCATAAAGAAGGATCATGTAAAATTATAATGAATAATTTTTTTGACAAAATTTTTTGTTATTATATTTTTTATGATTTTTTTAATGTCACTGTGAGTAAGAGTGCATATATAAAATCGTATAATTCGTTATAAAAATTATTTTGGAAGAATTTTTTACTCCAGTTGCTTTGATTAGGCTTATTTTATAAGAGCAAAATTATTTTGCAAAAAAAATTTTTTCGAGTTTTTTTATATATTTTTTATGGGTTCTACTAAAAAAATAATATTTAAATAAATTATTTTAATGTATTATAATTCATTTTAAATCTCTTTAATGTGCCTTTAAGTGACAAAATATTTGGTTTTTTTATCTTTTGTAGTTTTTGAAATATTGGTTTAAAAATTGGGTGGTTAATTGATCGTAATATTAAAACTAGCAATTCTTCAAATTTAAAACACTGTAACACCCACATTTTTTACGCTAACGAAGACAAATTAGCCTCATTTTATAGTTTCGATTATCATAAATCACACACATAAAACCGCGTTATCGTGAGTTAATCCAGTGGCTCGCAATTAATTTTTTAGTACAACTCCACCAAAACACATTTTTTGCCATTTTAATTAAAAAATTTGTAAAAAATTATTAACACGGCAAAAATCACCAACTCTCGCATATTCATAAAGAAGAATCATGTAAAATTATAATGAATAAATTTTTTGACAAAAATTTTTGTTATTATATTTTTTATGATATTTTTAATGTCACTGTGAGTAAAAGTGAATATATAAAATCGCATAATTCGTTATAAAAATTATTTTGGAAGAATTTTTTTACTACATTTGCTTTGAATAGGCTTATTTTATAAAAGCAAAATTATTTTGCAAAAAAAATTTTTTCGAGTTTTTTTTATATATATTTTATGGGTTCTACTAAAAAATTAATATTTAAATAAATTATTTTAATGTATTATAATTCATTTTAAATCTCTTTAATGTGCCTTTAAGTGCCAAAATATTTGGTTTTTTTATCTTTTGTAGTTTTTGAGTTATTCGTGTAAATATTGGGTGGTTAATTGATGGTAATATTAAAATTAGCAATTCTTCAAATTTAAAACACTGTAACACCCACATTTTTTACGATAACGAAGACAAATTAGCCTCATTTTATAGTTTCGATTATCATAAATCACACACAAAAAACCGCGTTATCGTGAGTTAATCCAGTGGCTCGCAATTAATTTTTTAGTACAACTCCACCAAAACACATTTTTTGCCATTTTAATTAAAAAAATTGTAAAAAATTATTAACACAGCAAAAATCACCAACTCTCGCATATTCATAAAGAAGAATCATGTAAAATTATAATGAATAAATTTTTTGACAAAAATTTTTGTTATTATATTTTTTATGATTTTTTTAATGTCACTGTGAGTAAAAGTGCATATATAAAATCGTATAATTCGTTATAAAAATTATTTTGGAAGAATTTTTTTACTCCAGTTGCTTTGAATTGGCTTATTTTACAAGAGCAAAATTATTTTGCAAAAAAAAATTTTTTCGAATTTTTTTATATATTTTTTATGGGTTCTACTAAAAAAATAATATTTTAATAAATTATTTTAATGTATTATAATTCATTTTAAATCTCTTTAATGTGCCTTTAAGTGCCAAAATATGTGGTTTTTTTTTCTTTTGTAGTTTTTGAGTTATTCGTTTAAATATTGGGTGGTTAATTGATCGAAATATTAAAATTAACAATTCTTCAAATTTAAAACACTATAACACCCACATTTTTAAAGCTAACGAAGACAAATTAGCATCATTTTATAGTTTTGATTATCATAAATCACACACAAAAAACCGCGTTATCGTGAGTTAATCCAGTGGCTCGCAATTAATTTTTTAGTACAACTCCACCAAAACACAATTTTTGCCATTATAATTGAAAAAATTGTAAAAAATTATTAACACAGCAAAAATCACCAACTCTCGCATATTCATAAAGAAGAATCATGTAAAATTATAATGAATAAATTTTTTGACAAAAATTTTTGTTATTATATTTTTTATGATTTTTTTAATGTCACTATGAGTAAAAGTTAATATATATAATCGTATAATTCCTTATAAAAATTATTTTGGAAGAATTTTTATACTCCATTTGATTTGAATAGGCTTATTTTATAAGAGCAAAATTATTTTGCAAAAAAAATTTTTTTTCGAGTTTTTTTTATATATTTTTTATGGGTTCTACTAAAAAAATAATATTTAAATAAATTATTTTAATATATTATAATTCATTTTAAATATCTTTAATGTGCCTTTAAGTGCCAAAATATTTGTTTTTTTTATCTTTTGTAGTTTTTGAGTTATTCGTTTAAATATTGGGTGGTTAATTGACTAAAATTATGATGGACTAATTTTTTCATAAAAAATTCTTGTTTTGATATTTTTTATGATTTATTTAAAGTCCCTATGAATAAAAGTGAATATATAAAAACTTATAAATCGTTATAAAATTGTTTATACACCAATTACTTGAAACCTGCATATTTTATAAGGGAAAAATTATTTTTGAAATATTTGAAAAAAAATTATTTTTTTGATTTTTTTATATTTTATTCGGTTCTACTAAACAATTAATATGTAAAAAACTACTTGGGTTATTTTAATGTTTAATAGCTCATTTTATAGCTCTTTAAATTGGCTTTCACGCCAAAATGTTTGTTTATTTTTATTTCTTTTAGTTTTTGAGTTATGAGTTAAGCAGTGAGTGGTTAATTGATCAAAACAGTAAAATCTGCAATTAGTCAACTTTAAAATACTGCAATAACCACGTTTATAAAGTTAACGCAAACAAAATAGTCTCATTTCATAGTTTTGATTATCTTAAATCAACCACAAACAGCCGCGTCATCGTAAATTAATCCAGTGGCTCTTAATTAATTTTTTACTACAACACCACCAAAACACAATTTTTTGTTCTTTTAAATTAAAAAAAAATTATAAAAAATTATTGACGCAGCCAAAATCAGCAATTTTCGCAGATTCATAAAGGAAGAATCATGTAAAATTATGATGGACTTAATTTTTTATCAAAAATTTTAGTTTTTATATTTTTTTTTGTTTTTTTTTTTAAATTGATGTGAGTAAAAGTGAATATATAAAATTTTAAATTCGTTATAAAAAATATTTTGCAATAATTTATATTACTACAATTTCTTAAAATATGCATATTTTATAAGGAAAAAGTTATTTTTTTTTATTTAAAAAATTTATTTTTTATATTTTTAGATTTTTTATAGGTTTTACCGTTGGTTTTACTAAAAAAAATAATATTTGAGAAACTACTACGGTTATTTTAATTTATTATAACTCATTTTAAAGCTCTTTAAATTGGGTTTAAGCACCAAAATATTTGGTTTTTTTTTCTTTTGTAGTTTTTGAGTTATGGTTATAAATGTAGGTGGTTAATTTATCCAAACATTAAAATTTGCAATTGGTCAACTTGAAGCCGCTATAAAAACCACATTCATAACGCTAACGTAAACAAAATAGTCTCATTATATAGCTAAGATTATCTTAAATAAACCACAAAAAAGCGCGTCATCGTAAATTAATCCAGTGGCTCGCAATAATCCTTTTACTACAAGTACAACTCCACCAAGTCGCTGTTAGTAAAAGTGATTATAAAAAAACGTATGATTTGTAATAAAAATTATTTTGGAATAATTTTTTATACCCCAATTGCTTGAAATAGGCTTATTTTATTAGGGCAAAATTAATTTTTAAAAAATTTAAAAAAAAATGTTTGTGATTTTTTTACATTTTTATAGGTTATAGATATATAAATTGATATTTAGAAAACTACTTGGGTTATTTTAATGTTTTGTAGCTCATTTTAAAGCATTTTCATTTGACTTTAAGGGCAAAAACATTTGGTGTATTTATCTTTTGTAGATTTGGAGTTATGGATTAAAGTGTGTAGATAATAAATCCAAATATTAAAATCTGCAATTGGTCAACTTTAAAACACTGTAAAAACTACATTTATTACACTAACGAAGACAAATTAGTTGCATTTTATAGTTTAGATTCTAATAAATTAACCACAAAAAACCTCGTCATCCTACGTTAATCCAGTGGCTTGCAATTAATTTTTTACTACAACTCCACCAAAACACAATTTTTGCTCTTTTAGTTAAAAAAATTGAAAGAAAAATATGAACGCAGCAAAAATCACTAACTCCCGCATATTCATAAAAAAATCAGGTTAAATTATGACGGACAAAATTTTTTATCAAAAATTTATTTTTTTATATTTTTTATGATTTTTTTAAAATCACTGTGAGTAAAAGTGAATATATAAAATCTTATAATTCGTTATAAAAATTATTTTGCAAAATTTTTTTATACTCTAATTGCTTGAAATAAGTTTATTTTATAAGGGCAACATTATTTTTTTAAAATTTAAAAATATTCTTTTTTTGTGATTTTCTTATGTTTTATTGGTTTTACTAAAAAAATATTATTTAAAAAACTACTTGTACGATTTTAATATTTTATAGCTCTTTAATTTGGTTTTAAGCGCCAAAATATTTGTTTTTTTTTTATCTTTCGTAGATTTTGAGTTACGGATCAAAGTGGGTGGTTAGTTCATCCAAACATTAAAAACTCCAATTGGTCAACTTTAAAACACTGTAGAAACTACATATATAACGCTAACGATGACAAGTTAGTCGCATTTTATAGTATAGATTCTCATAAATCAACCACAAAAAACCGCGTCATCCTATGTTAATCCAGTGGCTCGCAATAAATTTTTTACTACCACTCCACTAAAACACAATTTTTGTTTTTTTAATTAAAAAAAATTATAAAAAAATATGAACGCAGCAAAAATCACCAACTCCCGCATATTTATAAAAAAAAATGGTAAATTATGATGGACTAAATTTTTTATCAAAAATTAATTTTTTATATTTTTTATGATTTTTTTAAAATCACTGTGAGTCATTGTGAATATATAAAATCTTATAATTGGTTCTAAAAATTATTTTGCAATAATTTTTTATACTCTAATTACTTGAAATAAGTTTATTTTATAAGGGAAAAATATTTTTTTTTAAATTAAAAAAAAATTTTTTTGTGATTTTCTTATGTTTTATTGGTTTTACTAAAAAAATAATATTTACAAAACTGCTTGTGCGATTTTAATATTTTGTACGTCATTTTAAAGCTCTTTAATTTGGCTTTAAGCGCCAAAATATTTGGTTTTTTTATCTTTTGTAGATTTTGATTTATGAATTAAAATGGGTGTTTAATTCATTCAAATATTAACATCTGCAATTGGTCAAATTTAATACACTGTAAAAACTACATTTATAATGCTAACGAAGACAAATTAGTCGCATTTTATAGAATAGATTCTCATAAATCAACCACAAAAAACCGCGTCATCCTATGTTAATCCAGTGGCTCGCAATTAATTTTTTACTACCACTCCACTAAAACACAATTTTTGTTTTTTTAATTAAAAAAAATTATAAAAAAATATGAACGCAGCAAAAATCACCAACTCCCGCATATTTATAAAAAAAAATGGTAAATTATGATGGACTAAATTTTTTATCAAAAATTTATTTTTTATATTTTTTAGGATTTTTTTAAAATCACTGTGAGTAAAAGTGAATATATAAAATCTTATAATTGGTTCTAAAAATTATTTTGCAATAATTTTTTATACTCTAATTACTTGAAATAAGTTTATTTTATAAGGGAAAAATATTTTTTTTTAAATTAAAAAAAATTTTTTTTGTGATTTTCTTATGTTTTATTGGTTTTACTAAAAAAATAATATTTACAAAACTGCTTGTGCGATTTTAATATTTTGTACGTCATTTTAAAGCTCTTTAATTTGGCTTTAAGCGCCAAAATATTTGGTTTTTTTATCTTTTGTAGATTTTGAGTTATGAATTAAAATGGGTGTTTAATTCATTCAAATATTAACATCTGCAATTGGTCAAATTTAATACACTGTAAAAACTACATTTATAATGCTAACGAAGACAAATTAGTCGCATTTTATAGAATAGATTCTCATAAATCAACCACAAAAAACCGCGTCATTCTATGTTAATCCAGTGGCTCGCAATTAATTTTTTACTACAACTCCACCAAAACACAATTTTTGTTCTTTTAATTAAAAAAATAATAACGCAGCAAATATCAAACTCCCGCATATTTATAAAAAAAAATCATATTAAACTATGATGGACTAAATTTTTTATCAAAAATTTATTTTTTAATATTTTTTATGATTTTTTTAAAGTCACTGTTAGTAAAAATGAATATATAAAATCTTATAATTCGTTATAAAAATTATTTTGCAATAATTGTTTATACTCTAATTGCTTGAAATAAGTTTATTTTATAAGGGCAAAATTATTTTTTATAAATTTAAAAATATAATTTTTTTGTGATTTTCTTATGTTTTATTGGTTTTACTAAAAAATTTATATTTAAAAAACTACTTGTGCGATTTTAATATTTTGTAGCTCAATTTAAAGCTCTTTAATTTGGCTTTAAGCGCCAAAATATTTGGTTTTTTTATCTTTCGTAGATTTTGAGTTACGGATTAAAGTGGGTGGTTAATTCATCCAAACATTAAAAACTGCAATTGGTCAACTTTTAAACACTGTAGAAACTACATTTATAACGCTAACGAAGACAAATTAGTCGCATTTTATAGTTTAGATTCTCATAAATCAACCACAAAAAACCGTGTCATCCTATGTTAATCCAGTGGGTCGCAATTAATTTTTTACTACAACTCCACTAAAACACAATTTTTGCTCTTTTAATTAAAAAAAATTGAAAAAAAAATATGAACGCAGCAAAAATCACTAACTTCCGCATATTCATAAAAAATCATGTTAAATTATAAAATTAGACTAAATTTTTTATCAAAAATTTATTTTTTTATATTTTTTATGATTTTTTTAAAACCACTGTGAGTAAAAGTGAATATATAAAATCTTATAATTCGTTATAAAAATTATTTTGCAATAATTTTTTATACTCTAATTACTTGAAATAAGTTTATTTTAGAAGGGCAAAATATTTTTTTAAAAAATTTAAAAAATTTTTTTTTGTGATTTTCTTATGTTTTATTGGTTTTACTAAAAAATTAATATTTAAAAAACTACTTTGGCGATTTTAAATTTTTATAGCTCATTTGAAAGCTCTTTAAATTGACTTTAAGTAGGAAAATATTTGGTGTTTTTATTTTTTGTAGTTTTAGAGTTATGGGTAAAAATGTGGGTGGTTAATAAAAGTTTTGATGAAGTAGTTTTAGTAAGATAATTTCATAAAAGTAGTCTAAAAATCAGCGTATTCTCACCAGGGTCTGGTCAGGGAAGGGCAAATCGTGCCTAGTAAGCGAATAGGCGCATTGTTATTCCGGTTGAGAATCCGGGGTCTGGAAAAAGAGGAGCCGGTTTGATATATTTATATGTTTACTCTCCGGTTATTATAAAAACGATTAGAAAAACTCATCACGTATTGACTGCGATATACTACATAATTCCTCTTAAACTATGCCGCTTGAGGGGAAAATAATTTTCCTGAGCAAAAAGTGATGATGATCAGCAGTAAATCTTAAATATGCACGATCGGATGAGAAAAGGGAAAACTTATTTCGAGCTCCTCGCTTTATGAAAGCCAAACTTCTCCGGCTTAATTGTTATTTGTATTGGAAAACTTATCGATTGCCCTTTTTTATATAACGGCGCCCTTTTACGACTCGCCTTTTATTATTCGATACAATGTTTCCCATTCCAGTCTCGTCTTTACTCTTCTCGAGTTCTTAAATCTTCAAACTTACCCAATCTGGGGGTATTTTAATTATTTTTTCACCTCCCCATGCACATTCACTCTACAAGCACCCATTTGCATTTTGAATATTTATAAGTCGATCTTTATTAATTTCCATTCCATTGTAAGTGACGTGTGCCTGACGGGTTCGGCCATTCCATTAACGCCGCTTGCAAATTCCACAAAAATAAATCATTTCTTTTTCCCAAAGAAAATATTTCTCTCCGAAATTGTGTTTTCAAATGAAACGCCCGGGATTACACCTTCGGGCCAGTATTACACTTCTTCCGATAACCCCAAAGCTCCAAAACAATTTTTTCACGACATTTCTACAAAACTGTTTCTCTTACAATTTAAATATAAACATAAAATTGCAATGGTTTCTGATTAAAGTTTAAGCCATTTAGAAAATATTGAAAATATTAATACTTTATGGTGCAGATTTTAACCCAAAAGGCATGCGATTAAATCAGTAATGAGCAAAATTTCAAATTTCTCCAAAACTACTTGAGCTACATTAACGTTTAAGTACTCAAAATTTCCGTCATAAACGCCCCTATTAGCATATGCACCAATTAATTTTATGATCCAGGAAATAAAGCGATTTCTGTGGTATTTTTCATTACTAATGAGTGTACCCCACGGCTGATTCTTGAACATCCCAAGGGGATTCAGAATAAACATGATTTATTATTTATTATCTTCACGTAGCCTTTGAGGACAATCAAATATCTTTGAAACGCGTGTTTAAAATCGAAAATCCCTTTACAAATAACGAAACGGTAAGCAATTTTGTGGAAAGCGTTTCAATAGACATGAAAGTACAAAATTTGGGCTGACGGGCGCAATTTTAATCCAAACATAATATTCATGGCACCCGTTAATAGATGAAGCTTTTCTACAAATTTTAAGCCATCACATATAATAGTCATCAAAATAGTTTTTGAAATATTCATTTTTTAATAAAATAAATTATCAACAATTTTTTACAAATTTCATATATTGCGTTTCATTAAAAATTACCATCATTTTAAGTACTTATTTTTTAATTTATCCAAAAAATTTAAATCACATCCAGATCCCAATTATTCCACCTATAAAGTGCTTATAAAGACCTTTCTGTAATTTAAATACACTTTCTTACAATTAATTTGCTTGACATGCAGCGATATTTATGGATTTCATATATTGCGTTTCGCTATCGGGGTAGTTTAAATCATCATAGCTAATTAACCACTTATCATAGGATAATAAATTGTAGGTCATCTTATTCCTACATTAATCTAGTATTAAAAAAACTTTACCTCATAAAAATTAAGCAAAACTTAAAGAAGGTATAGCCAAAATTGTAACGACAGAAACTTTTATTAAAAAACATGACCATCACAAAAATACTTATAACTTCCTTATTTTTTTATTTATGCAAAAAAATTAAATCATACCTGAAACATAATTATTTAACCTATAATTAGTGCCTATAAAGTCTTTTCTATAATTTCACTACATTTTTTTATAATTAATTTGCTTGACATGCAACGATATTTATGGATTTCATATATTGCGTTTCGCTATCTGGGTAGTTTATATCATCATAACTAATTAACCACTTATCATAGGATAATACATTGTAGGTCATCTTATTCCTACATTAATCTAGTATTAAAAAAACTCTATGTCATAAAAATTAAGCAAAACTTAAAGAAGTTATAGTCCAAATTGTAACGATAGAAACTTTTATTAAAAAACATGACCATCACAAAAATACTTATAATTTCCTTATTTTTTTATTTATGCAAAAAAATTAAATCATACCTGAAACATAATTATTTAACCTATAATTAGTGCCTATAAAGTCTTTTCTGTAATTTAAATACATTTTCTTACAATTAATTTGCTTGACATGCAGCGATATTTATGGATTTCATATATTGCGTTTCGCTATCTGGGTAGTTTAAATCCTCATAACTAATTAACCACTTATCATAGGATAATAAATTGTAGGTCATCTTATTCCTACATTAATCTAGTATTAAAAAAACTTTACCTCATAAATATTAAGCAAAACTTAAAGAAGTTATAGTCAAAATTGTAATGACAGAAACTTTTATTAAAAAACATGACCATCACAAAAATACTTATAACTTCCTTATTTTTTTATTTATGCAAAAAAATTAAATCATACCTGAAACCTAATTATTTAACCTATAATTAGTGCCTATAAAGTCTTTTCTGTAATTTAAATACATTTTCTTACAATTAATTTGCTTGACATGCAGCGATATTTATGGATTTCATATATTGCGTTTCGCTATCTGGGTAGTTTAAATCATCATAACTACTTAACCACTTATCATAGGATAATAAATTGTAGGCCATCTTATTCCTACATTAATCTAGTATTAAAAAAAATTTATGACATAAAAATTAAGCAAAACTCAAAGAAGTTATAGCCAAAATTGTATCGACAGAAACTTTTATTAAAAAACATGACCATCACAAAAATACTTATAACTTCCTTATTTTTTTATATATGCAAAAAAATTAAATCATACCTGAAACCTAATTATTTAACCCATAATTAGTGCCTATTAAGTCTTTTCTGTAATTTAAATACACTTTCTTACAATTAATTTGCTTGACATGCAGCGATATTTATGGATTTCATATATTGCGTTTCGCTATCTGGGTAGTTTAAATCATCATAACTTATCATAGGATAATAAATTGTAGGTCATCTTATTCCTACATTAATCTAGTATTAAAAAAACTTTACCTCATAAAAATTAAGCAAAACTTAAAGAAGTTATAGTTAAAATTGTAACGATAGAAACTTTTATTAAAAAACATGACCATCACAAAAATACTTATAACTTCCTTATTTTTTTATTTATGCAAAAAAATTAAATCATACCTGAAACCTAATTATTTAACCTATAATTAGTGCCTATAAAGTCTTTTCTATAATTTCACTACATTTTTTTATAATTAATTTGCTTGACATGCAACGATATTTATGGATTTCATATATTGCGTTTCGCTATAGGGGTATTTTAAATCACAATAACTTATTAACCACTTATTATAGAAAAACGTTTTATAACTCATTATATTTCTACATTACTCTAGTATTAAATCGATTTCACCGCATGAAGATTTCACCAAAATTAATGAAGTTATAGGCAAATGAAATTGTTATCAACAATCATGATCACTTATAACTTCATTATTTTTATATTTTTTTGGAAAAGTGAAATCACACCCAAAACCTTATTATTTTGGTTATAATTAGTGCTTAAAAAGTCTTTTCTGTAATTAAAATATAATTTTATAAGTAATTTGCTTGGCATGGTGCAATTTTTGTGGATTTCATATATTGCGTTTGGCTATCGGGGTACTTTAAATCACCATAATTTATTAACCACTTATCACAGAAAATATGTTTATAGCTCATTTTATTCCTACATTAATCTAGTATCAAAAAAATTTCACGACATGGAGATTAAACCGATATTAATGAAGTTATAGCCATAACTGTGACGAAAGAAATTTTTATCAAAAATCTAGAATATCACAAAATTAGTCATAACTTCGTTATTTATTAGTATTTTAGCAAAATTCGAAATGGACGTGAAAGTAGATTGTTTTGGGTTTAATATGAGCATAAAATTTTTTTATTGGGATTTGTGGGGATTTTTTTGTGATTTTTTGAAATTCGGTGGAGGTGATTGAAGGTGAAGGAATAGATGTTTGTAGGTGGTCTTCTCGTCTGGCAAGCTGATGGTTGGGGATATTTCGTTTCATAAAAGTGCTGTCGCTTGATTCCCGCAATTAGCGACCGCACATGGTGTGCGCTTGTAACTTGCGACAAAAGAGAAGGCCGCACGGAAATCATTAGTGCGCAATTATAAAGCCGACCTGTTTTGTAAAAAAAGCTGCTCAAAAGCGTTTAAAATTAACCCGCTGGAAAGTATAAAGCTTCGAATGTAGTAAAATATCAGTGGTAATAAGAAAGTTTCGTTTAATCTCTCTACAATTAAACTTTTGTCCGAAATCGGAAAGGTAATTATAATTAGGGCGATCGTTTGAATTAAGGGGATTGCTCCGGGGGCGGTTTGGAAAAACGGTTTTAAGGGCGGCGTGGTTTAATGATTGAAACGTGTTTCGCTTTGTGCATTGTTCTTTTGTGCAATAAAAGTGATTCGTGATTGATTTCATTTCAATTTTTAATTCCGTGTAGGGGTGCACCACGCACTCACTCACTATTCCTGATGGTTTATCGTTTATCATAATGGGGCACTTAAAAATCAATTTCGGGACGCTCGTGCTTTTGTCGCGTCGCTCTCGATGATAATTCAATCGGACGCTGACGTAAAAGCGAGCACAAACAAACGCTCACGCATGCTGAGTGCACCATAAACATGAATATCATTTCGAATTATTACCCGACCTGCAATTAACCCGGACACGGGAATATGCCATTCTCCAACACCGAAGACTCCCCTCACGTGTGTGGATATTATTGATTCCGCCTGATCCTGACTGATTTGTACCACTGCCAATTTCATTTTCACAAATTTATCATTTTATAAATTATATCCTCCCCAATTTCACCACGTACAACTAGAACCGACTCACTAATCCAATACTAAAACCATTCAATACCTAAAATTACATCAATCAATCGCGTATTAACTCAATTAGTGACTCACGTAATGAGTCACTTATTTCAAAAGACGTATTTTAAACCCACTCACGAAATGATCTACTTCATAAATCATGTAGTGACTCAATTTATGACTCATTTAGTGACTCAATTTAATACAACGCTACAACAAACTTACTAATCCAACACTAAAATCATTAAATACCCAATTTTGATCAATTAATAGCTTATTGACTCAATTAGTGACTCACTTAATGAGTCACTTATTTCAAAAGACGTATTTTAAGCCCACTCACGAAATGATTCCCTTCATAAATCACGTAGTGACTCAATTTATGACTCATTAAGTGACTCAATTTAATACAACACTACAACAAACTTACTAATCCAATACTAGAATCATTGAATACCTAAAATTACATCAATCAATAGCTTAGTGACTCACTTATTGACTCACTTGCTTCAATAGACGCATTTTACGCCCACTCACGAAACGACCCAATTCAAAAATCATGTAGTGACTCAATTGATGACTCATTTATTGACTCAATTTAATACAACACTACAACAAACTTACTAATCCAACACTAAAATCATTGAATACCTAAAATTACATCAATCACTAGCCTATTGACTCAATTAATGGCTCACTTGCTTCAATAGACGCATTTTACGTGCACTAACGAAACGACCTACTTCAAAAATCATGTAGTGACTCGATTGATGACTCATTTAGTGTCTCAATTTAATACAACACTACAACAAACTTACTAATCCAACACTAAAATCATTGAATACCTAAAATTACATCAATCACTAGCTTATTGACTCAATTAGTGACTCATTTAATGGCTCACTTGCATCAATAGACACTATCGAAAAGGCCCACTTCAAAAATCACGTAGTGACTTAATTGATGACTCATTTAGTGACTCAATTTAATACAACACTACAACAAACTTACTAATCCAACACTAAAATCATTGAATACTTAAAATTACATCAATCACTAGCTTATTGGCTCAATTAGTGACTCATTTAATGGCTCACTTGCTTCAATAGACGCATTTTACGCGTACTCACGAAACGGCCCACTTCAAAAATCATGTAGTGACTCAATTGATGACTCATTTAGTGTCTCAATTTAATACAACACTACAACAAACTTACTAATCCAACACTAAAATCATTGAATACCTAAAATTACATCAATCACTAGCCTATTGACTCGAATAGTGACTCACTTAATGGCTCACTTGCTTCAATAGACGCATTTTACGTGCACTAACGAAACGACGCACTTCAAAAATCATGTAGTGACTCAATTAATGACTCATTTAGTGTCTTAATTTAATACAACACTACAACAAACTTACTAATCCAACACTAAAATCATTGAATACTTAAAATTACATCAATCACTAGCCTATTGACTCGATTAGTGACTCACTTAATGGCTCACTTGCTTCAATAGACGCATTTTACGTGCACTTACGAAACGACCCACTTCAAAAATCATGTAGTGACTCAATTGATGACTCATTTAGTGTCTCAATTTAATACAACACTACAACAAACTTACTAATCCAACACTAAAATCATTGAATACCTAAAATTACATCAATCACTAGCTTATTGACTCAATTAGTGACTCATTTAATGGCTCACTTGCTTCAATAGACACTAACGAAACGACCCACTTCAAAAATCATGTAGTGACTCAATTGATGACTCATTTAGTGACTCAATTGATGACTCATTTAGTGACTCAATTTAATACAACACTAGAACCAACTTACTAATCCAACACTAAAATCATTGAATACCTAAAATTACATCAATCACTAGCCAATTGACTCGATTAGTGACTCACTTAATGGCTCACTTGCTTCAATAGACGCATTTTACGTGTACTAACGAAACGACCCACTTCAAAAATCTTGTAGTGACTCAATTGATGACTCATTTAGTGTCTCAATTTAATACAACACTACAACAAACTTACTAATCCAACACTAAAATCATTGAATACCGAAAATTACATCAATCACTAGCCTATTGCCTTGATTAGTGACTCACTTAATGGATCACTTCCTTCAATAGACGCATTTTACGCGCACTAACGAAACGACCCACTTCAAAAATCATGTAGTGACCCAATTGATGACTCATTTAGTGACTCAATTTAATACAACACTAGAACCAAGTTACTTATCCAACACTAAAATCATTGAATACCTAAACTTACATCAATCACTCGTTTATTGACTCCATTAGTGACTCACTTAATGAGTAGCTTATTTCTATAGACGCATTTTACGCCCAGTGGTCCACTTCAAAAATCATGTAGTGAATCTATGTATGACTCATGTAGTGACTCAATTTAATACAACACTACAAGCAACTTACTAATGCAATACTAGAATCATCGAATACCTAAAATTACATCTATCACTGGCTTATTGAATCAATTAGTGACTCACTTAAACTTAAACTTACTTCAAATAACGCATTTTAATGCCTCTCACAAAATGATCCACTTCATTGAGTTAAAAAAATTTACTACATGAAAATATCGTAAAAATTAATAAACTTATAGCCAAAATTTTATACAATTTTTTTTGAAAAAAAAAACATGACTTCTAATAACTTCGTTATTTTTTCATATTTTTCAAAAATTTAAATCGCTCTTAATATCAGATTATATGTATAAGTTATTTGAAATGAAGAAAAAATGAAGCTGAAATATGTTATTTTATAATATAATATATTTATATATATATTTATTTATTATTTATTATTTATTATTATATATTTATATAATATTTTTGAATATTGTACTTACGACTGTAAAACAAATTAAAAACCATTTTATTACTATGAATATGTTGACTCAAAAACGCTTTAAAAATTGCGAATATTGCAAAAATTAAAGAAGTTATCAAAATTACATCATTCACTTCCCTATTGACTCAATTAATGACTCACCTAACGAGTCACTTACTTCGCTAGACGCATATTAAGCCCATTGGAAAAAGGTCCCTCTTGATAAATTATTTATTGACTCAATGGATGACTCATTTAGTGACTCAATGGATGACTTATTTAGTGACTCAATTTAATACAAAATGACTTCCCATTACAACCAATTCACTATTCCAATACTAAAATTACATAATTCACTTTCCTATTGACTCAATTTATGACTCACTTAACGAGTCACTTCGCTAGACTCATATTTAGCCCATTGAAATAAAGATCCTCTTGATAAATTATTTATGACTCAATAGATGACTCATTTAGTGACTCAATGGATGACTTATGTAGTGACTCAATTTAATACAAAATGACTTCCCATTACAACCAACTCACTAATCTATTACTAAAACCACTCATCTGGACCAATCACCCAAAATTACATCATTCACTTGTCACATAGACGCATTGGTGACTCATTACACTACAACCAACTCACTATTCCAATACTAAAACCATTATTCCCTACCAAATCACAATTTTTACTTTTCTTGAAAATAATTTAGATTTGTGTCAGTATAATATGTAATTCAAATTATTTTAAAGTGATTTTTTAAATTTCATTTGGAAAAAAAAAATCAAAAAATTGAAAATTTTATATTTTACTACACTTCATTTTCACAAATTAATCATTTTATAAAATGTATTCTCGCCAATTTTACTACAAGCGTCTCGCTAACGCAATACTAAAGCCATTATTCCCAATCAATCACTTGCTTATTGACTCAATTAATGAATCACTTACTTCAATACAGACGTTTTAAGCCCACTCAAAGATTTGATAACTCATGTAGGGACACAATTCAATAAAAAGTAACTTCCTACTATAATCAACTCAATAATCCAATACTAAAACCACTCATCTCGATCAATCACCAAAAATTTCATCTTTCCTCGCTTATTGAGTCAATAAGTAAGTCACTCAATAAGTCACTTACTTTAATAAATGCTTTTTTAGCCCAAATAAGGAATGACACACTTAATTACTCATGTAGTGACTCAATAGATGACTCATTTAGTGACTCATTCCATATTTTTCTGTCTATTGAAAAAATTTATAATTCACCAAAATACATTGGGGGTACTTTAAATCATCATAACTAAATATCCACTTATCACAGCGAAATTTTTTATAGCTCATTTTATTCCTATATTAATCTGATATTAAAAAACTTTTACCACATGAAGATTGCGAAAAAATTAATGAAGTTGTAACTAAAATTTTGATGAAAGAGATAGTTATCAAAAATCTTGAATATTACAAAATGGCACATAACTTTGTTATTTATTAATATTTTTTAAAAATTCGAAACGTATGTAAAAGTAGATTGTTTTGGGTTTAATATGAGTTCAAAAAAATTTCTTGCGATTTATAGTGATTTTCTTGTGATTTTTTGAATTGATTTGAAGTGCCTTAAGGTGATTTTCCACCACAACCAACTCACTAATCCAATACTAACCCACTAATCTCGGCCAATCACAAGAAATTATATCAATCGTTCGCTTATTGACTCAATTGATGGTTTGAAACCATTCGGAAAAACTAATTAATTAATTAATGAGTCACTTACTTCAATAAATTAATTTTAAACACAAATAAGGAATGACACACTTGATAACTTATGTAGTGACTCAATTCGTGACTCACTTAGTGACTCAATAATTATTGAGTTGAGCTGGTTAAATAAGTTTTTAGTAGTAGTAGATTCGTTTGTTTAGTTGAAATATAAGGAATGAAAAGTAGGAATGGGAGGTTGGTTGTGATTTTGATTAAAAAATACTGTTTCCATAACTGAGGCTTATGATGGTTTTATAAAGGAGAATTAGGGGGTGGGTTTTTGTTTAGTTACGAGCGCCTGTTGGTGTATAAAATGAGGTTAAATTGGAAAACGTCGCGGGGTAAATTTGAAATAACGCGGAAAAGTAAGGCGAGTTGTGGGCACTCAACAATTTTGGGGGGTGATTCGCACCCCAAAGGGGCTCGTACGTTATTTAACACGAGCTGGAAATACTCCAAACTACAATACGTTCAACACTGACGTGCACAGCGGCTTGAATAATTTCTGTTTGAATAGCTGCAATAAATTCACCAACAGAAGCAACCAAACCAGGATTTATTTGTTTCAATTAAAATGCGATAAATTACAGGGATGGGGATGTAAAACGGTTACCACAAGGATTTCCACAGGGAGTTAAGACTCGTAAACCAAAAAAATCACCACTAAACACTCCATTTACACCAATTTTACAACAATTTCAATAATAACTCAAAAAAAATTTAAATTTTATATTTTAAACCAAGAGGGTATTTTAAATGATCATAACACACTAACTATTTATTATAGCTCAACTTTTTTTATCTCAATATTATTTCTGCATAAATCTTGAGTTAAATAAACTTTACCGAATGACAATATCGTAAAAATTATAGAAGTTATAACTAAATTTCCATCAAACGCCATTTTTACTAGAAATCATGATTATTACAAAAACGTTCATAACTTTATAATTTTTTATACTTCATACATTTTAATATAGCTATAATACCTACTTATTTTAGCTAAAATAAGAACCTAAAAGTTTTTTTTTGTAACTTATCATTCTATTTTTTATGATTTATTTGCGAGCGATTTTTCAAAATTAAAAATTTTATGTCAAGAAAAGAGGGTTGTTTAATTGAACATAACACTTTAACTGCTTTTTGAAACGTAAATTTTTATACTTAACTTTATTTCTACAATAATTTGAAACGATTTAAACTTTACTGCAATAAAATTGAGTAAAAATTAATGAAATTATAGCCAAAAATATTACGGACCAATTTTTTTTTTTGAAAAAAACATGTCTCCTAAATTTTTAATAACTACTTTAGTTTTTAATATTTTTTAAAAATTCAAAATAATTATACCACCTAATTGTTTCAGTTATGATTTGTATTTATTAAATAAAAATTTTAGTCAAAATAATTTTTTTATGATTTTTATTATTTTTGAAAAAAAATCGATTTTTCAATTTTTAAGTTATTTTATAATAATTTATCCTTGCGTTATTTTATTATGTAGCTTTCACGATTTTATGGTCAATTTTTAATATTAGTTTTGAATAATATTCAAAAAATTTAAATTTTAAATTAAACGGGTAGTTTAATTCTTTATTGTACAATAACCACTTATTACAAAAACAAAATTTATAGATCATTTTGTTACTACGTTTATGTTGAATAAAAAAACTTAAATTGTAATATTCCAAAAATTATTGAACTAATCTTCAAAAATCGCGTGTAAACCACTTTTTTTTGAAAAATCATGACTTTTTTAATTACCTTCCTTATTTTGTACATTTTTTCAAGAATTCAAATCACACATAATACCTAATTCTGTCAGCTAAATTCAGGAGCTAAATAAATAATTTTTATAACGAATATTTAATTTTTTTTAATGATTTTTTTGCCCCAAAATCACTTTTTTAAAATTTGTTTTATTTTTTTAAGTTTTATTTGGTGTGATGATAATTTTGCTATGACTCATCATAATATGTAGGTTTATTGCTTACTAGATAAGTTTTTCATAAAAGTTTTGATAAAAATACAAAAACAATGAATTTCATATTTTGTATTAAGCTAAGGGGGTATTTTAATCGATGATTATGAAACAACCACTAATCGTACGTTAAAGTTTTATATACCATTATATTACTACATTTATTTAGAATAAACATAATTTTAGTTCATGAATATATTCCAAAAATCAATGAAGTTATGACTAAAATTCGTACAAACCACATTTTTTAGAAACAATCATTACTTTCATATTTTACTTCTAACTTTCTTATTTTTTAATATTTTTCAAAAATTCAAATGACGTATAATACCTGATTCTATTAGTGATGCAAGAAGCTTTACAATCATTTTTATAACCAAAATTTGATTTTTTAATGATTTTTTTGCCCCAAACAACGCATTTTTCGAAATATTTTGATTTTTTTAAGTTTTACTTAGTCTTAAAATCATTTTGCTTTATATCATCATAATATGTTGTTTTATTACTTTCTATATAAGTTTTTGACAATAGTTTTGATAAAAATGCAAAAAAAATTAATTTCTTATTTTGTGTTACGCTAAGGGGGTACTTTAATCGATGATTATACCACAACCATTTATCGTAACGCAAATTTTTATACACGAATATATTACTACATTCATGAAGAATTAATAAAACTTTATTACATGAAACTATTCCAAAAATTAATGAAGTTATAACCAAAAATCGTACAATAAAAATTTTTTAGGAAAAATCATGACTTTAGTAATTTACTCATAACTTCCTTATTATTTAATATTTTTCAAAAATTAAATGCACATGTAACACCTAATTAAATCAGCTACAATTGGAGCTAGTTAACTTATGCTTATCACCAATACTTAATTTTTTATGATTTATTAAACTTTTATTTATTTATTAACGAGTTTTTAGAAAATTTTTGATTTTTTTTTTAAATTTTACTTTATTTAATAATAATTTTGCTTTATCTCACCAGAATATGTACTACTTCCTAGATAAGGTTTTTGACAATAGTTTTGATGAAATTACAAAAAATTAAATTTTTAATGCTTCGCTAAGTGGGTAGTTTAATCGATTATTATGCAATAACAACGCATCGTAACGCAAATTTTTATACACAACTGTATTACTAGACTAATTTTAAATAAGGAACACTTTAATACATGAAGATACTCCAAAAATTAGTGAAGTTATATCTAAAAATCGCATGAACCACATTTTTTATAAAAAATCATATCTTTTATAATTTACTCATCCTTCCTTATTTTTGAATATTTTTCAAAAATTGAAATCAGATATAACACATTATAATATCAGCTACATTTATTGATATTTAAATTACTCCTATCACCAAAACTTATTTTTTTATGATTTTTTTAAACTCAAAACAACGATTTTTTTCGAAAATTTTTAATTTTTTTAATTTTCACTTTATCTAATAATAATTTTGCTTTGTCTCAACACAATATGTAAGTTTATTACTTCCTATATAAGTTTTGATGAAATTACAAAAAATTGAATTTTATATTTTGAGTTACGCTAAGGGGGTTGTTTAATCGATGATTACGTAATAACCTTTAATTGAAACGCAAATTTTTATACACCACTATATTACTATGTTCATGTAGAATAAATACAATTTTAATACATGATGATACTATAAAAATTAATGAAGTTATAACTAAAAATCGCGTTAACCACATTTTTTAGGAAAAATCATGACTTTAGTAATTTAATCATAACTTTTTTATTTCTAAAGATTTTTAAAAAATTTAAATTCCATACAATTCTAGATGGTTTAGGGTAAGATTTGAGTATTAAAAATGTGTGTTGTGATTTAAGGTTATTTTTTTATGATTTTTTAAAAAAGGTAATTGGGTTTTTTAGTAATGTAGGTTGATTATTTTTGGAATGTTCTCTTGAAGCGATTAGGAAGTTGCGGGATTTTTATGAAAAGGGTTGTTGGGGCGGTTAACGAGGGGATATTGCGTAGTTAAGCATCAGAATTCCGCAGACGGCGGCGGTGGATCTTAGAAGATCCTTAATGAAACCCTTTGTAGAAGAGGACCATCTCCCTTATATATATTTGCTTAATATACTGATATCTTTACGGTAGATGCGTTCGGGACATTCAAAAGGGAGACTTGAAGATTACAGACTCATCAGCCCGATCTCTTTGTAAGAACGAAAAGTGAGGAAGTAATTAATTATTTTATTATTTTTGAAAACCTCTCCCTTCGCTTCTTTAATTCAAATCGCGCTTAAATGAAGGTAATAAACAGCCGGAATCGTTTTGTTCAACGTGAAAACACTAATTAAAACTCATTTTATTCGACAATTAAATCCTATAGGAACTTGCAACTTTCTTCGCGCCCAAATTGGGGGAATTTCTTCTTTAATCAAATTTATTAATTAGATATAATTAAAAGCTCCGCTCGCTTAATTAATTCTCTTTGATTTTTTACAGCAACAGTTTTCTTATTTTATTAAATTTAAATTCGATTAGCAAAAAAAGGTTTTAATTTTCATTGTCAAGTTTGCTGTTTTATTTTTTGGGGCTTCCTAAGGCTTCGTCTCAGGGCTCAGGTGTCTCGTCATAGTCTGCCGGGTGCATAAAGAACCAACCTGCCTGAAGATATTATATTTCCATTCACAAAGGACACGCTCATTCAGTATTAAATTCAATTATACCACCGGACTATCTGCTTCCAGCGCCATCTATCGCCGCCCCCTTTATTAATCCAATTATACACTACATTTTTATATACACGGTGTCTCAGCGCTGCGAGGAACTTACTTCCCCGCAGCGCTAGAACACCCAGTATATGGTCATTCCTAGAAGCAAAAAAATACTTTGTAGTTTGCATGAATATTATTTTTCAAAAAATATCTTGCATTTTTTTTTCATGGAAATTTTTAACATATTTTTATTTATTTATTTTTTAAGTATTATAGCCCATTTCGAAGCTCTTTGAATCATCTTTAATTTTAAAAAATAATCATTTTAATACCTCTTTTAGTTTTTGAGTTATCACCCAAAAAGTGCCAAACTTCAAAAATATTAACTTTTAAGGCAATTCAGAAAATAATTAATTTTAAAGAAACTAGTGCTCCGATTAAAACGTTTTATATCTTAAATTTTGTGGGAGAATCTCGTATTTAATGTAAAAAAAGATTCGTTTTGATATCATTTTTAGTTTTTTATTTATCTCCGAAATAGTGTCAACAATTTATGCAGAAATCTTGTTTGTAATTTTTAAATAAAATACAAAATAATTAATTTTGAAAAAACTACTCGGGTAATAAAAACGTATAATAGCTTTGATTTTCCAGAAGCTTTTCTTCTATTAGAATTTTTTCTAAAAAATTTTTAGTTTTCAAAATTATGATAAATTTCAAAAATTGTAATTTTAAAAAATTATTTAACCATTTTAGTTTCTTTAATTTGTAAATGTTAAGGGCTTATTTTAGAGCCCTTTTAATTATCTCTTATATAAAAAAAGAACCATTTTAATATCTCTTTTTATTTTTGAGTTATCATCCAAAAACTGCTAAAACTTCAAAAATATTAAATTTTATGGTAATTCACAAAATAGTTAGTCTTCAAAAAACTAGTGGTCCCATTAAAACGTTTAATAGCTTAAATTTTTTGGAAGAATCTCCTCTTTAATTTAAAAAAAGAATTGTTTTGATATCATTTTTAGTTTTTGAATTATCGCCGAAATAGTGTCAACATCTTCCAAATTTATGCAGAAATTTTGTTGGTGATTTTTTAGTGAAATACAAAATAATTAATTTTGAAAAAACTACTCGGGTAATAAAATCGTATAGTAGCTTTGATTTTCCAGAAGCTTTTCTTCTATTATAATTTTTTCTTAAAAATTTAATTGGACGAAAAATGCGCTTTCCACGTCAATTTTAGTTTCCAAAATCATGATATATTTTATAAATTGTAATTTTTTATAATTATGTAACCACTATAATTTTTTTAGTTTGTAAAGGTTAAGGTCTTATTTTAGAGCCCTTTTAATTATCTCTTATATAAAAAAAGAACCATTTTAATATCTCTTTTTATTTTTGAGTTATCACCCAAAAACTGCTAAAACTTCAAAAATATTAAATTTTAGGTTAATTCACAAAATAGTTATTCTTCAATACACTAGTGGCCCCATTAAAACGTTTAATAGCTTAAATTTTGTGGGAGAATCTCCTCTTTAATTTTAAAAAAGAATCGTTTTGATATCATTTTTAGTTTTTGAATTATCGCCGAAATAGTGTCAACATCTTCCAATTTTATGCAGAAATTTTGTTGGTGGTTTTTTAGTGAAATACAAAATAATTAATTTTGAAAAAACTACTCGGGTAATAAAATCGTATAATAGCTTTGATTTTCCATAAACTTTTCTTCTATTAGAATTTTTTCTTAAAAATTTAATTGGATGAAAAATGCGCTTTTCGCGTCAATTTTAGATTCCAAAATCATGATAAATTTCATAAATTGTAATTTTTTAAAATTATTTAACCACTTTAGTTTTTTTAATTTGTAAAGTTGAAGGGCTTATTTTAAAGCTCTTTTAATTGTCTTTTAAATAAAAAAAGAATAATTTTAATATCTCTTTTTGTATTTGAGTTATCACCCAAAAAATGCTAATACTTCAAAAATATTAAATATTAGGGTAATTCACAAAATAATTAATTTGGAAAAAATTAGTGGTCCGATTAAAACGTTTAATAGCTTGAAGTTTGTGGGAGAATCTCCTCTTTAATTTAAAAAAGGTTTGTTTTGATATCAGTTTTAGTTTTTTAATTATCGCCGAAATATTGTCAACATCTTCCAAATTTATGCAGAAATTTTGTTGGTGATTTTTTAGTGAAATACAAAATAATTAATTTAGAAAAAACTACTCAGGTAATAAAATCGTATAATAGCTTTGATTTTCCAGAAACTTTTCTTCTATTAGAATTTTTTCTTAAAAATTTAATTGGATGAAAAATGCGCTTTTCACGTCAATTTTAGATTCCAAAATCATGATAAATTTCAAAAATTGTAATTTTTTAAAATTATTTTACCACTTTAGTTTTTTTAATTTGTAAAGTTGAAGGGCTTATTTGAAAGCTCTTTTAATTATTTTTTAAATAAAAAAAGAAACATTTTAATATCTCTTTTTGTATTTGAGTTATCACCCAAAAAATGCCAATACTTCAAAAATATTAAATTTTAGGGTAATTCACAAAATAATTAATTTTGAAAAAATTAGTGGTCCGATTAAAACGTTTAATAGCTTGAATTTTGTGGGAGAATCTCCTCTTTAATTTAAAAGAAGAATCGTTTTGATATAATTTTTAGTTTTTGAATTATCGCCGAAATAGTGTCAACACCTTCGAAATTTATGCAGAAATGTTGTTGGTAATTTTTTAGTAAAATATAAAATAATTAAGGTTGAAAAACGTATAAAAGCTTAAAATTTGCAGAAGCTTTTCTTCTATCAGATTTTTTTTTTAATTTAATTGGACAAAAATTGCGACCCACGTCAATTTCCAAAATCATGATAAATTTCAAAAATTGTATTTTTTTTAAATTATTTACCCACTTTCCTTTTTTAAATTTGTAAAGCTTAAAAATGAACCATTTTAATATCTCTTTTTATTTTTGAGTTATTATCTAAAAAGTGCCAAAATTTCAAAAATATAAAATTTTAGGGTATTCACAAAATAATTAATTTTGTAATTAAGTAGTGGTCTGATTAAAACGATTAATAACTTAAATCCTCTACTATAAAAAAATTAAATTGGACGTAAATTGAGGGTAATTTTTGATGCTTCCAGACCAAATTTTTTAATTAAAAATTTAGATTTTTTTTAATTTTCTTTTAAACGGGAAACCTAATTCCTCGCAATGCTTGGACACCCTGTATATAGTCATTCCAGTTTCTAAGTCTAGAAGCAGAAAATACTTTGTAATTGGAATTATTATAACTTATTGAGGTTTTTTCCTCAACTGCATTGCACCAATAAATGAAACATAAACAAATTTATCGTCCTACAGCAATAAATTCCCCATAATCCTTGTAAAATATAAAATACTTTATTACAGTTATTAAAAATTGCATGAAAACCAATCGACAAGCACGTTTTATTTGTTTCTTAAAATCCCCCCGAGGGCTAACTCCGTCCCTGTTCTCGTTAGTTGCATTTGCATAGCTTTATTTCCCCGCTGGCTCGAATTGTTTCTTCTTCTAAATTCCTAAATTTCTAAACTGAGTCCCAGATGTGAACTTGGTGCGACGACGGTTTTATTATCGCGTTACATATGTTAATGCACCTACGCATAAATAACGCGAGCGCCCCTTTTTCCGCATCAAATATGGCATTCGAGATTAAGGGGGCCACCGGAACTTGATTTATGCCCCGCCGCCTCCACAGACATGCACCTCCTTATGAATGCAACGTCAGGTTCTACGAATATTCTTTCATAAACCTAGAGGAATTCACAAAAAGATTGAATGTTTTACACCCAAAAATTTAATTTCGTCACAAAAAACATCACAAAAAATTTATTTAAAACCCCACGAAAATTTTAATCACCCTAAATTATACCTACAACAATCCACTAGACTTCAATCCATAAAATTTTCTAATTTAAAATATTTAAAATCAAAATACGAAGAATTTTCCAAAACCTTAAATTTTCAGAAAAAACGACTTCACTGACATTTCTGGTTATAACTTTTTTGTTTTCAAAGGAATTTAAACAAAATAAATCGTGTTTAATTGTGCATTAACACACAAATCTAGTGGTATAACCAAAAATTTTGTCGCTACTATAGTTTAGAAATAAAACGCATTTAAACTACCCCTTTAGTAAAAGACAAATTTTAAAATTCGTTATTTTTATTAATTTCAACAAAAATATAGGAACAAAAATCATGTCTTAAACATTACTTATGATGGGAAATTTTAATTTAAGATTAAATTAAAATATTAAAAAGTTTCAAGTTTTACAGCATTTGAAAAAAAATATATATTTTTTTAATATTTTAAAATTTACGCTGATTACTTGTGAAATAATAAAAATAGCGAAAAAATCTATACTAGGATAAAAGTAGATTAATGAGGCTTTAATATCAGTTCTTGGACATTGTAATTAGAAAAAATATTGCAGAAGCATTTCTTCAATTAGAATTTCTTAAAAATTTAATTGGATCGAAAAATGCGCTTTCCACGTCAATTTTAGTTTCCAAAATCATGATAAATTTCAATAATTGTAATTTTTAAAAATTATTTAACCACTTTAGTTTTTTTTAATTTGTAAAGGTTAAGGGCACAAAAAATCAACTACAATGATAACACTGGTAGAATTCGTAGATTATTTTTTTTAATTTTTTTTTAATTTTTATTTTATATTAAGTTGTTCTTATTTTATTTTTGTTCAATATTTATCCTAGCTTGGTGATCAATAGATACATGAAAAAAAACTAAAAATATTGATATTTTTTTCATTTTTATTTTTTTACACAAAAAATAAAAGTACTATCAAGTTAAAAGTTTTACCACTAATATATACCTTAAAAGGATATTTTAAAAAAATTATTTTGTAAAAATTACACTTTTATTTTTTTAAATTTTTTATTATAATTTTTAAATATAAAATTGCGGCCTACGTTTAATCAAAAAGAAAAATATATTTAATTTTGTTATAGATGTAGCTTTCCTGCAAACTTTGAGCTATCATATGTTATAATAGGCAAAATAGTTTTAGAAATATTAATCTTTTATTCAAACTTATAAAAAATCATTTTTTTATTTTTTTATTTTATTTTTTCCATCAAAACTAGAAATTATGGAAAACTGAAATTTTTCATTTATGTAGGTATGTATATTTAATTATTTTATAAAAATTAAACGGTTATTTTTTTTTCCAAAAAAAATAATTTTTCAAGATTTTTCATTCAAAAAGGGGATTTGAAAAAATTACCCGTTATTTTCGTCATATTTATTTATTTTTTTCTAGTACAGGAGATGGTCCCAAAAAATTTAAGTTTTTTAATTTAAATCGAACCACTAGTTTTTTTTTTCAAATTTAATTATTTGTTAATTACCTAAAATTTTAAATTTTTGAAGTTTCGGCACTTTTTGAGTGATATCTCAAAAACGAAAAGAGATGTTATAATGATTCTTTTTTTATAAAGAATATGATTTAATTCACTTTAAAATGAGTTCTTAAGAATTGTAAGTTAAAAAATGTAAAGGGGTTAAAAAAATTTTTTAAATACAATTTTTTAAATTTATCATGATTTTAATAACAAAAATTCGCATTTTTCTCCTATTTTTGTCGAAATTAAAAAAAACTCTGAATTATTTGACCTTTACCAATTATTGACTACATTTACTTATTGGGCCATATCCCAATTATTGGACCAAATTATTATATTGAACAAAAACCAATTTTTAAACTTGAAATATGGTTTTTTTTTAAATTTGTATTTTTGTTAAAAGTTAATTGGATCAGACTAAATTATTGGACCTTTCCCAATGATTGGACCACACGAAATTATTGGAGCATGTCCCAATTATTAGACCATATTAATATATTCAACAAGAACCAATTCTTAAACTTCAAGTATTTTTTTTAAATTAATATTTTTGTTAAAAATTTAAACTACCAATACTAAATTATTGGACCTGTCCCAATTATTGGACTACACTGTATTATAGGAACATGTCCCAATTATTGTACCAAATTAATATATTGAAAAGAAACCGATTTTTAAACTTGAAATATGTTTTTTTTAACTTGAATTTTTGTTAAAAGTTAATTGGATCACACTATATTATTGGACCTTTCCCAATGATTGGACCACACGGAATTATTGGATTATGTCCCAATTATTAGACCAAATTAATATATTCAGCAAAAACCAATTTTTAAACTTGAAGTATATTTTTTTCAAATTTGTATAATTTTTAAAAGTTTAAACTACTAATAAGTACTAAATTATTGGACCTGTCCCATTTATTGGACTACACTGTATTATAGGAACATGTCCTAATTATTGGACCAAATTAATATATTGAACAAAAACTGATATTTAAACTTGAAATATATTTTTTTAACTTGAATTTTGTATTTTGGATCATACTATATTATTAGAACTGTCCCAATTATTGGACTACACTGAATTATTTGAGAATTAATATATTGAACTGAACCGATTTTTAAACTTGAAATATTTTTTTATTTCAAATTTGAATTTTTGTAAAAAGTTTATTGGACCTCATTAAATTATTGTACCTGTCTCAGTTATTAGATTACACTGATATTGAATGAATATTGAAGAATGTCGAAATTATTGGACCAAATTATTGTATGCAACTAAAACCGATTTTTAAACTTGATATTAGTATGTTATTTTTTCAAATTTGTATTTTTGTTAAAATGTAATTGTATCATACTAAATTATTGGACCGTACCAATTATTTGGCTATACTGAATTATTGGAACAAATCTCGATTATTGGACCAAATGAATATATTTAACAATAACCTATTTTAAAAGATATTTTTTTACTTATCTGTATTTTTGTTTAAAGTTTATTGGATCACACTGAATTATTTGAGCATTTTCCATTTATTGGACCAAATTAATATATTCAACAAAATCAGATGGTTTTAGTAGAAATCGATTTTTTATTTCAAATTTGTATTTTTGTAAAAAGTTTTTTGGACCATACTAAATTATTGAAATATTGAAGCATCTCCCATTCTTTGAACCAAATTAATATGTGCAACAAAAGTCGATTTTTAAATTTGAAAACTCAAATTTGTGTTTTTTAAGTTAATTAGATGATACTAAATTATTGGAATTGTACCAATTATTGGACTGCCCTGTCCCAATTATTGGAACAATTAATATATTGAACAAAAACCGATTTTTAAACATGAAATATGTTTTTTTTTAACTTAAATTTTTGTTAAAAGTTAATTGGATCACACTATATTATTGGACCTTTCCCAATGATTGGACCACACGGAATTATTGGAGCATGTCCCAATTATAAGACCAGATTAATATATTCAACAAGAACCAATTTTTATAATTGAAGAATATTTTTTTTTCAAATTTGTATATTTTTTAAAACTTTAAACTACTAATAAGTACTAAATTATTGGACCTGTCCCATTTATTGGACTACACTGTATTATAGGAACATGTCCTAATTATTGGACCAAATTAATATATTGAACAAAAACCGATATTTAAACTTGAAATATATTTTTTTCATATTTGTATTTTGATCATACTATATTATTGGAACTGTCCTAATTATTGGACTACACTGAATTATTTGAAAATTATTATATTAAACTTATTATTTTTAAACTTAAAATATGTTTTTATTTCAAATTTAAATTTTTGAAAAGAAGTTTATTGGACCTGACTAAATATTATACTTGTCTCAGTTATTGGATTACACTGATATTGAATTAAATTATTGGACCAAATTATTATATGCAACAAAAACCGGGTTTTAAACTTGAAATTAGTATGTTATATTTTCAAATTCGTATTTTGTTAAAAGATAATTGTATCATACTAAATTATTGGACCTGTCCCAATTATTTACTTGAAATGTATTTTTTATTTCAAATTTGTATTTTTGTAAAATAATTTTTTGGACCATACTAAATTATTGAAATATTGAAGCATGTCCCGTTCATTGAACCAAATGTCCTAATTATTGGACCAAATTAATATATTGAACAAAAACCGATATTTAAACTTGAAATATATTTTTTTTTCATATTTGTATTTTGGATCATACTACATTATTGGAACTGCCACTGAATTATTTGAAAATTATTATATTGAACTGAACCGATTTTTAAACTTGAAATATTTTTTTATTTCAAATTTGAATTTTTATTAAAAGTTTATTGGACTTCATTAAATTATTGGACCTATCTCAGTTATTGAATTACACTGATATTAAATGAATATTGAAGAATGTCGAAATTATTGGACCAAATTATTATATGCAACTAAAACCGATTTTTAAACTTGAAATAAGTATGTTATTTTTTCAAATTTTTATTTTTGTTAAAATATCATATTAAATTATTGTACCTGTCCCAATTATTGTACTACACAGAATTATTGAAACTTATCTCGATTATTGGACTAAATGAATATATTGAACTAAAACTTATTTTAAAATATATGTTTTTCATATCTATATTTTTGTTAAAGGTTTATTGATTCAAAATACTATATTATTGGAACTGTCCCAATTATTAGACTACACTGACTTATTTGACCATTTTCCATTTATTGGACCAAATTGATATATTTAACAAAATCCGATTGTTTTACTTGAAATGTGTTTTTTATTTAAAATTTGTACTTTTATAAAAAGTTTATTGGACCATGCTAAATTATTGGACCTGTCAGTTATTGGATTAGTCTGAAATATTGAAGCATGTCGTATTCATTGGACCAAATTAATATGGGCAACATAAACCGATTAAACTTTAAATATGTTTTTTGTTCAAATTTGTGTTTTTTAAAGGTAATTGGATCATACTAAATTATAGGAACTTTCCCCATTACTGAGCTACACACTGTCCCAATTATTGTACTACACATTGTCCCAATTATTGTACGAGTACTACATGTATATATTGAACAAAAACCGATATTTAAACATGAAGACATTTGTATTTTTGTCAAAAGTTTGTTGGACCATACTGAATTATTGGAGCATGTCCCAATTATTGAATTAAGTTAATATATTCATCAAAACCGATTTTTAAACTTTAAATATTATTCTTTTCTCAAATTAGTATTTTTATCAAAAGCTTATTGGATCATATTAAATTATTTAAACTGTCGCAATTATTGGACTACTTTGAATTATTAGCGCATGTCCTATTTATTTAAGCAAATGAACAAAAACCGATTTTTAACCTTAAATATAATTTTTTTTTAAGTTTATATTTTTGTTAAAAGTTTATAGTAGCATACTAAATTATTGGAACTGTCCCAATTATTGGACCACACTAAATTTTTAGTGCATATCCCAATTATTGGACCAAATTAATACATTCAACACAAACCGATTTTTAAATTTGAAATATGTTTATTTTCAAATTTGTATTTTTGTTAGAAGTTATTGGGATCATACTAAATTATTGGAACTGTTCCAATCATTGGACCACACTAAATTGTTGGAGCATTTCCCAATGATTGAACCAAATTAATACATATATTGAACAAACCCGCTTTTGAAATATGTTTTTTCTTAAAATTTGTATTATTGCTGAACGTATCTCAATTATTGGACAATGCTGAATTATTGGACCATACCCCAATTATTGGACCAAATTATTTTATTGATTTAAAGTCAATTTTTAGACTTAAAAAATCCTTTAAAAAAATTTATTGGACTAAATTATTGGACCTACCCTAATTATTGGACCAAACTAGAATTTTCTATAAAAACATGAATTAATTATACTGTACTAAATATTGATGCATTGTTATATCTTAGTTTTTTTTTGTTTCAGGTGAGGAAAATAATGAGCTGTCATATAGTGCTGTGATGGAGACGGTGGAAGGACATTTACATTGTACCCAAGTTAAAACGAGTCGATAAAAATAACGACTGGGACATAAAGTATTCTTCGCAGTACATCAAACGTATCGTTTTTATCACTCATTAAAAATTTAATGCGCCGCCTTTAATTGTGTCGGCCATCGCGCTCTTTTTTTTTTCTTAGCGTCCCGCGTATAAAATGCAAAAGCATAAGTTGATATCGGCGGAGACGGCGCAATTTATTATCACCCTAGCGTCGGTTTTATCCTTATCGCCGCCGTTCCTACTTTAAACACTTTTATCTTCGCCTCCAGGACCTGCCCTTTTTCTTTCTTCCAACCAACTACTTTAACTTCTTGAAGATGATTAAACTTCATATTTTATCTATCAATTTTAAGCCCTCTTTTTTCTCAACGACAGCTGCAGGTGCAAACCACTTTTGATATTTCAATTACACAACACCTGCCTTAATTACCGCACTAGTGCGGTAATAAGTGACATTAGTGTATTCAAAGTCTTTAATTAATTACACCAATCTTATTTTTATATAAGGATCACATACATTTTACCTTCCCAAAGCTTTTTCATTAGTTTTTCTTGGGATCATTTCGATAAAGTCAGCGCTTTCATTAATCAACTCCTCGAATGATTCAATAACAGCCAAGGACAATCGCCCATTTTTCATTCATTCATTTCGAATGAATCATTTAATACTCTTATTTATGGATTACTAAATTCCTTTATTGATTACACCAATTTAAAACATGAAAAATTCCTTTATTTTAATTTTAAAAAAAAATTAAGAAAAAAAGGAAAAAAAGAAGAAAAAACGTATTTTAGTGCTTTAAGTTTCGAGTGAATAATTATGGTTTTTTATTGTTAAACGGTGGTGATTTTAAGATTAGTCGCAAGCGATTGAGTTGAATGCTTTAAGGGTGGTTTTGAAAAGAGGTGCTGACCAGAAAGAAGTGCGCATTACTTACATTTCAACGAACTATCGAGTATTGATTTATAATAATTTCTCACATTGTATCAACTTATTCATATTCCCCAGTTTTGCATACATTTTATTCCACGATTTTATTGGATTTTTCGTCTCGTGATTGGATAATAGCGTATTTATTGCACATTTACGATGTTTTTATCTTTAAAAGTTTTTTCAGGAGTAATTAAGTTAGCTTAATTTTTCAGTGCTACTCGAAGTGGGCGGTGTTTAAACGTGTACAGCTGGATTATGATGGATTACACTAAAAACACCTTCTCCAATATTCAAACGCAATTTCCTCAGAGATTACAAACTAAAAGTTTGCTACTTGAGCGAAGGAACGAGCGGATGTTTTTTTGATTTCAGACTTTACACAATCTTTCACCGCTTGATTTATAACTCCATTTTTTTACATTATTTTTACAACACTAATTAATAAAATACTTGTGTTAACACAACCAAAAAATATTTTTATCTCAAAAACTATTAATAATACAAAACTGAAATTTTTACAGTGATTACACATATTACCAAAGCATATTTTAAAAATATTTACATAAAAATCCATCTATTAATTATTGCACAAAAAAATGGCAAAGTAAATAATTCGTTTTTTTTAAACCGCCCACACTTTATTAAACGTAACTTTTAAACCATAACAGATATTTTAATTATTCTTTTTGGCGCTTAAACTAAATTAAAGTAGCTTTAAAATAAGCCATCTCAGACTAATATCGGTTGACAATAAGTGGCTTAAATATTTTTTTGAACTTTATTCTATTTTATTCCAAAATTTTACAAGGCGTTTTGATTAAGTTTTTAAACAAATTTTGTAAAATTTTTACTGTGATTACACATATTACCAAAGCATATTTTAAAAATATTTACATAAAAATCCATCCATTAGTTATTGCACAAAAAAATGGTAAAGTAAATAATTCGTTTTTTTTAACCACCCACACTTTATTAAACGTAACTTTTAAACCATAACAGATATTTTAATGACTCTTTTTGGCGCTTAAACTAGATTAAAGTAGCTTTAAAATAAGCCATCTCACGTTAATATCGGTGAACTACAAGTGGCTTAAATATTTTTTTGAACTTTATTCTATTTTATTCCAAAATTTTACAAGGCGTTTTGATTAAGTTTTTAAACAAATTTTGTAAAAAACTACACGTGGAGTTTCAGTAGCTTTAAAAATCTTTCTATTGAATGTTTAAAATTGAAAATCCGTCAATAAATAACGATACACCAAGCAAAAATGCATTTAAATTCTGACTAATTAAAACAAAAATCGATACATTTTTTTTTCAACTTTTTGGTTTATCATATGATTATTTTACATAATTTTAGACCAAATTTAAAAAAAATTATTAAAATTGACCGATTATTTTTTTTATATAAATAAAGTAAAATGTAATTAAACCCACTAATACGTTTTTAACCATAACTTTTGATTAAAAAAAATGAACTTTAATATTTCTTTTGACGCTTAAACTATATTTAAGTTGCCTCAAAATAAGCCTAGTATTGTTAAAATGGATTATCGATAAGTGGATTAAATATTTTTTTGAAATTTATTATATTTTATGCAAAATTTTACGAGACGTATTTTATAATATTTTTTAACAAGATTTAAAAAAGCTACACGTGGGGTTAAAGTAGCATTAAAGAGCTTTCTACTCGGTATTTAATTTTGAAAATTTTTCAATAAATTAGGAAACAACGAGCAAAAATATATTTGAAGCCCCATTTTAGGTAAAAATAATAAAAATCGATTAAATTTTTTTTTCTCAAATTTTTAATTAAGTACCATACTTTATGATAAATAAACATAATTATATGCCTATTCTAAAAATTATGTCACTTTAATTAGTTTTTTTAGAAAAAAAATTATAAATTAATTTTTCAACTGATTCATACGTTTTAAGTCATAATTTTTAAAATAAATGTAATTTTAAAATGATTCCTTTGGCGCTAAAACTGCAATAAATGGGTTTTAAAATAACCTAACCATCGTTAAAATCAGTTAATATTCAATAGGCTAAATATTTTTTTGAAAATTGGTATTTAATATATAAGAGATTTCCGAGCATCTTTTATAAAGTTTTTTTAACAAATTTTAAAAAAGCTACACGTTGTATTTAGGTACGCTTAAAGAGCTTTCGAATAAGTGTCTAAAATTGAAAATGTCTCAATAAATAACTAAACAGCGAGCCAAAATGTATTTTAAATCTCATTTTCGGTCAAAAATAATAAAAATCGATTTTTTTTTCAAATTTTTGGTTAACTACTATATTTTATGATAATTAAATATAATTGAAAGCATAATTTAAAAAATACATCATTTAAATTAACCGCTTAGTCATTTTATAAAAAAAATCAAAAATTCTAAATTTATTTTTAACTGACTCATACGTTTTTAGACATAACTTTTGAACTAAATCGAATTTTAAAAAAGTTATTTTTGGCGCTAAAACTAGAATAAAAGTGCTTTAAATTAAGCTAAACGCTGTTAAAATCTGTTAATATTTAGTAGGCTAAATATTTTTTTGAAAATGACTATTTAGTATAAAAAAAAAGATCCGAGCATCTTTTATAAAGTATTTTTAACGAAATTTAAAAAAAGCTACACGTGGGGCTTAAGAACGTTTAAATAGCTTTCTAATGAGTGCCTATAATTGAAAATGTGTCAATAAATATCGATACACCGAGCAAAAATATATATTAAGCCCAATTTTCGGTCAAAAATAATAATAATCGATTATAATTTTTTTTTCCAATGTTTAGTTAACTAACATATTTTGTGATGATTAAACTTATTCGAAGGCCTAATTTAAAAAATATATCTTTTAAATTGACCGATTAGTTTATTCTGTAAAAAAATCCCTAAAATCCTAAATTCATTTTTTAACTGACTCATACGTTTATAACTATAACTTCTGAACCAAGATGAATATCAAAGTGACTCTTTTTGGCGCTAAAACTACATTCAATCAGCTTTAAAATAAGCCAAAGAACGACAAAATCGGTTAATATTAAATAGGTCATATATTTTTTAGAAATTTACTATTTACTAAATACTGTTTTTCCAGGTGTATTTTATAAAAAAAAATTGAACAAAATTTAAAAAAGCTACACGTGGAGCTTAATTACGTTTAAATTGCTTTCTAATGAGTGCTTAAAATTGAAAATGCGTCGATAAATAACGATACACCGAGCAAACATATATTTTATGCTCTTTTTTCGGGCAAAAATAATAAAAATAGATTAAAAATTTTTTTTCAGGTTTTTAGTTAACTACTATTTATTATAATTATTACATATTTTTTTTTATAAGAAAATCACAAAACATTAAGTTTATTTTTAATCCAACCATACGTATTTGACTATAACTTTTTAACCAAAACGAATATCAAAGTGACTCTTTTTGGCGTGAAAACGGCTTTAAAATTAAATTAACAGCACTAAAATCGGTTTATACTAAATAAGTTAAATATTTTTTTGTAATTTGCTGTTTAATATACCAATTATTTCCAGGCGTGTTTTATAAAGTTTTTTTGACAAAATTTAAAAAAGCTACACGTGAGGCTTAAGTACGTTTAAAGAGCTTTCTAGTGAGTGCTTAAAATTGAAAATATGTCATAAAATAATGATACACCGATTAAAAATATATTCTAAGCCTCATTTACGGGCAAAAATTATAAAAATCGATTAAAAATTTTTTTACAAGTTTTTCGTTAACCACTATTTATTTTAATTATTAAACATAATTTTGGGCCTTATTTAAGAAATATTACATATAAATTGACCGATTTGTCGTATTTTTATAAAAAAATCACAAAATATTAAGTTTATTTATAACCCACCCATACGTATTTGACTATAACTTTTTAACCAAAACGAATTTAAAAGTGATTCTTTTTGGCGTAAAAACTACATTCAATGAGCTTTTAAATAAGCTTAACAGCGCTAAAATCGGTAAATATTAAATAGGTTAAATATTTTTTTGAAATTGGCTGTTTAATATACAAATTTTTTCTAGGTGTATTTTATAAAGTTTTTTTAACAAAATTAAAAAAAGGTACACGTGAGGCTTAAGTACGTTCAAAAAGCTTTCAAGTGAGTGTTTATAATTGAAAATATAGGCTCAATTTAAAAAATTCATTATGAATGGGTGATTGGTCTTTTTGTAAAAAAATTTTAAAACATGTTTTTGGCCATAACTTTTAAACAATACCGAATTTTTAAATTATTCTTTTTGGTGCTAAAACTGCATTCCACGGGTTTTAAAATAGGCTAATCAACGTGAAAATATATTAAAATTAAGTCAGTAAAATGATTTTTTGAAAATGTAAATTTCACAGAATAATTTTACAAAAATGATTTGATGGGTTAAATGTTAATTTTATGATAATTTGTTAAAAGCGTTTTCTTAAAATTAATAATTGCGGTTTTAAAAGTCTTTTTTATTTCTTTAAATTCATTTGAGCTCTCAATTGGGTGTTTTAATTGCGTTGTTTCGAGATAATGCTTATTTAATTAAAAATTTCTTGGCGATTTTTATGTTTCAGTAAAATAAAGAAGGGTTTAGGGTTTGAGGCGTAAACGGGCCTTGTTTTCATTACTTAAATTAATTAAATCCATAAAAAAAGTCTTTTTGGATTTAATTTGAAGCGCTAAATCCTCTGCCGGGACGTGGAAGGCGATAAATAAGCGAATTATTCAAATGATTCTTGCGCCGTAAAATATTTCGTAATTAGTGCAAAAATTCGACAAATCACCGTTAATTTCTGCGGCGCGTGGGTAATTTGTATTCGACAGCAGTGCTCTGGAGCTCCGGATTTATGCGCCTCCGGTAACTAACAGCGCATACATTGCAATTAAAGTAGATAAGAAGATGTGATTTAAAAATTCCAACAAGTCGAATTACAATATAATTGAAGTTAAAGCGGAAATTTAATGCCAAACGTGTTCATTTTATTATAACGCCCAGAAGTGCACTTTAGAAGGTGTTGCGCAGTGACTACTGCGCATCATGTACGACTCAGTAGTAAAATCGCTGCAGCTACTGCGTTGAAGTGGGCGTTGACTCTCGCTTTCATTTGCAGTGCTGTGCGGCGCAGTGACTACTGCGCATCACGAGCTCATGGCAGGTGGTTATAAAGTGCTTCTAAAACAACTTTAGTGAAACAAACGACTCATTTGTTTTTTTATAAAAAAAATCACAAAACAATATTTTCTTTTAACTCGCCCATACGTTTTTGACTACAACTTTTGAATCAAAATGAATTTTAAAGTGATTCTTTTTGGCGGCAAACGTAAATTTAATAGACATTAAAATAAGCTTAACTGCGTTAAAATCAGTCAAATATGTTTTTTGAAATTCCTATTTAAAATACACATTTTTCCTGGCGGATTTTATACAGATTTTTTAACAAAATCTAAAAAAAGCTACACGTGAGACTTAAGCTCATTTCAAGAGCTTTCTATTGAGTGCTTAAACTTGAAAATGTATTAATAAATAATGATACACCAAGCAAAAATATATTTTAAGTCCTATTTTCAGGCAAAAAAATTAAAAATTCTTAAAAATTTTTTTTTTCAATTTTTAGTTAACCACTATTTATTGTGAATATAACACATAATTTTAAGACGAATTAAAAAAAATATTATATTTAGATTGACCGATTGGTTTATTTTTTATAAGAAAATCACAAAACAATAAATTATTTTGAACCCGCCCATACGTTTTTGTCTATAACTTTTGAAATAAAACGAATTTTAAAGTGATTCTTTTTGGCGCAAAAACTAAATTCAACGAGCTTTAAAATAAGCCAAACAACGTTAAAATCGGGTAATACTAAATAGGTCAAATATTTTTTTGAAAATATATATTAAATATACTATTTTTCCATTTGCAAAAAGCTACAGATAGGGCTTAAGTACGTTGAAAAAACTTTCTAATAAGTGTTGAAAATTGAAAATGTGTTAATAAATAAAGATGCACCGAGCAAAAATGAATTTTAAGCCCCATTTTCGGTCAAAAATAATAAAAACCGATTAAATTTTTTTTTCAAATTTTTAGATGGGCACCATTTATTATGATTATTAAACATATTTTAAGGCCAAATTTCAAAATATTACATTTAAATTGATCGACTAGATTTATAATATAAAAGAATCTCAAAACTCTAAATTTATTTTTTAACCCACCCACACGTTTTTAACCATAACTATTAAACTAAAACGAATTCTAAAATGATTCTTTTCGGCGCAGAAACTACGATAACGGGGCTTTAAAATAAGCTAACGAGCTTTAAAATCGGTTAAGATTAAATAGGCTAAATATTTTTTTGAATTTACCTATTTAAAATACAAATTTTTCCGAGACCTATTTTATACAGTATTTTAACAAAATTTAAAAAAAAAGCTACACGTGGGGCTTAAGTACGTTTACAGAGCTTTCTAATGAGTGTTTAAAATTAAAAATGTGTCAATAAATATTGATATACCGAGTACAAATATATGTTGAACCACATTTTGTACTTTAAAGTTTAAATTGACCGATTGGTTTATTTTTATAAGAAAATCCCAAAGCAATAAATTATTTTGAACCCACCCATACGTTTTTGGCTATAACTTTTGAAATAAAACGAATTTTAAAGTGATTCTTTTTGGCGCAAAAACTACATTCGAGGTACTTTATAATAAGCTAGACAATGTTAAAATCGGTTAATACTAAATAGGTCTAATATTTTTTTGAAAATTGATATTAAATACACCATTTTTCCAGGCGTATATTATGAAAGTTTTTATAAACATTTGCAAAAATCTACACGTAAGGTATATGTACATTTAAAGAGCTTCCCAATGAGTGTTTAAAATTGAAATATGTTAATAAATTATGATATACTGACTAAAAATTAATTTTAAAAAATAATAAAAACCAATTAATTTTTTTTTTCAAATTTTTAGTTAAGCACTATTTATTATGATTAATAAACATATTTTAAGGCCAAATTTTAAAATATTACATTTAAATTGATCGATTAGATTTATTATAAAAAAAGAATCTCACAACTCTAAATTTATTTTTAAACCCACCCACACGTTTTTAACCATAACTTTTAAACTAAAACGAATTTGAAAATGATTCTTTTTGGCGCTGAAACTACGATAATAGGGCTTTAAAGCTAAAGAACTTTAAAATCGGGTAAGATTAAATAGGCTAAATATTTTTTTGAAATTTCCTATTTAAAATACAAATTTTCCCGAGGCTTATTTTATAAACTATTTTAACAAAATTTAAAAAAGCTACACGTGGGGCTTAAGTACGTTTAAAGAGCTTTCTAATGAATGTTTAAAATTAAAAATCTGTCAATAAATAATGATATACCGAGTACAAATATATGTTAAACCACATTTTGTACTTTAAAGTTAGTTGAGCTTTTTAGCCATAATTTTTTTATTTTTTCGAATATTTTCAAAAACAAAAATTTATTTAATTCGTTTTAATGCACAAATAAAATAGCGTTTAACAAATTTTTATTTTTACAATATCTTCGCCAGAAATTTCACATTATCTACCGTCGTAGTATGACACAAAATTAAAAAATCTAATTTTTTTATTTTTTTTTTCAAGACAAAATAAAAAATGTACCTAATATGTGGTTATTACACATTATTAATCATATAAAAGTAATAAATTGTTAATTTTGGTAAAATTCTGTAAAATTAAAAATTTCAAAAAAATGACCAAGCTACTTAAAAAAATCGTAAAAAAATAATTTAAAGTTTCTTAGCTTTATCAAAGATCCTATTCGATTTATGTGACAATAAATTACAGTAAAATACTGTAGATTTTATAAATCCTGGTTAAAATCTTGATTTGTAGAGAAATTTTCGAGGAATGATTTTTTTGGCAAAAAAGTAGAGGTGTAAACTTTTTAATGTAACTTTTTTAATTTAAGAGATATTTAAATAAAATAAACTGCGAGGGATCCTGCATCCTATCTTGATTAAAAAAACTGTTTTTAGATCTACTGTAGTGTAATTGGTTTTTGAGTTACACCGCTTTAAAATGCCCTCACCGTAAAAACTCATATTTATAAAGTTTGTTTTACTTTATTAAAAAGAAGTTGAGGAGCTTAGGGCGCAGTAACTACTGTGCATGACGTGTGGTAATATAGTAAAGATGATGGACCCACTTCGTAGCAGCGGCGCAGTGTTTATGCGCATCACGTGGGACGCAGTAAAGGTGCTGCAGCCACTCATGCTTCCATTCGCTGTGCTGTGCGGCGCAGTGGCTACTGCGCATCACGTGCTCACGGCATTTGGTTATAAAGCGTTTCTAAAACATCATTAGTGAAACAAACGAATATTGGAGTAGTAAAAAACGTGTATAGTCAAAGTAACATCGATAAAAGAGGTAAATTTTAGTTAGATTTTGCTTTGAAGGAATAAAAGTGGTATAAAAAATATATCTGCGGTTGCAAATGAAGTAAATTGAAGATTATTGATGCGCGAATGATTGTTGGGAGTCTTTCAAGTCTCGACGCTCATCATTGTCGCGTGACCAGAGTAGAAAAACAAGAAAATATAAAAGTAATGAAATTGCGTTCAAAAGGAAATTCATTTGTTATTCATGGCGCATACATAAAATGAGCCATCGCATCAAATGCTCCACTGTAAGGTCCCAGAATACACAATATTCACTAAATTATTATAAAAAATAAAAATAATTATGCTTTTAGTGCAAACCGGACCCGCTTTAAAGAGAAGCTTACGCAATAAATCCACATAAATAGTCCACAAAAGATGGATTATCTCCTTTGTGGGAAAGGGACGCATTTGCAAGTAAAATTATTCGACAGGGCTAAGACGCTTAAAGAATTCCAGGGGGAAGCAAAAAAAGGAACGAATTAAATTGAAAATAAACATTCCATTGATTGTCTTCAACGAAACGTGCAATATGAACCTTGCATGTTGTTTTTTAATTAATCAACCACCCTAGGCTCCTCAATATTCACGTATTTATTTTTAATAGTGTAAAACAAGCTTTCTAAATATGAGTTTTTACGATAGGGGCACTTTAAAGCGGTTTAATTCAAAAACTAATTACAGTACAGCAAATCTAAAAACAGTTTTTTAATCTACGTAGTATTCAGAATCCTACGCAATTTATTTTATTTAAATATCTTTTAAATTAAAAAAGTTACATTAAAAAGTTTACGCCGCTACTTTTTTACCAAAAAAATCATTACATGAAAATTTACTTACATATCAGTATTTTAACGAGGATTTATAAAAACTACAGTATTTTACTATAATTTATTGTTAATACAATCGAATGGGACATTTTATAAAGCTTAGAAACTTGAAATTATTTTTGTACGATTTTTTTTAACTCCCAAGCTTATTTTTGTGGTATTTTTAATTTCTCAAAATTTCACCAAAATATTTTTTTTTACTTTTATTTAATATTACATTATTTAATATTCATTAAACACATTTTTTTTGTGTTGAATAAATGAAAGATTATTAAATTTTCAGTTTCGTGTTTTACTACTAGGCTTGGTTATATAAGATTTCTGCATAATCTATTATAACTACGATTTTTTTTAAAACGCCAAGTTATTTCTGCATTAAAACTGAATTAAATTAATTTTAATTTTTGAAAATACTCGAAAAAATAAAGAAGTTATAGCCAAAAAGCTCAATTAAGTGCTTTTTCCACAAAAATCATTACTTTCAAAAATTGTTAATATTTTTCTTACCACTGCAGATTTTTTAAAATTAATTTTATATAATTTTAATACAGGGTTTAAGCTCTAATTACAGCAAATTAAAACAAAAATTCACAGCTTTTTTATATAAAATTTTTATGATAAAAATTCAACGAATTAGAATTTTAAACTTTAGCTTCAACTAAGAGGGCACTTTAAATGAAAATTAAACAAAAACTGGTAATCACACCAAAGTTTTTTCTACACCATCTTATTTTTGAATTTATTCTGAATGACTCAAAACTTATTTCAATAATATATTCGAAAAATTGTAAAAGTTATAACAAAAAGCTCAAGAAGATGTCATTTTTGGAAAAAAAATAAATTTTACAAAATTGGTAATATTTCATTACTTCATGAAGATAATCAAAAATTTCTTGTATTTTACTATAACCAATTGTTTAAGCTATGATAAGAACTACTTTTTATATTCATGTTTTTTAACATTAATTTTTTTAAAGCGTTTATACTCTTTTCTTAACCTTGAATTTTTGTTGTATGAAATTAATGGCTTTTAATAAAATAGTTAACAAGCGAAAGGTAATTTTATAATTCAGCTGTTGAAATTTATGGATGGATGTGTGTATTTATCGTGTGCACTCCCCAGGATCTTTATGGGAACGCCCATATAAAATTTTATGTTGTTTATGTTGGTAGATGCACGTCCCACTGTCCTTTATCAACATCATCATGCTAATGCACTCGATGGCTTCAATAATATAAAAAAGACGCACTAAAGTCGTTGCATAAAACACTCGAGCGAAACGAAAATATGGAGACTTTTATGGCATCTTCTTAAAAAATCCAGCTTTTTTTGTTCACTAAACCAATTTACTAGAAACTTTAATATACCCCATCCAATCAATTTCAACGTTTTATTTTGATTAAAAAGTAACTTTAAAAAATCATACCGAAGTTATTTTTAGGTTATAATTTATAAAAAATCATTTTTCTTATATCTATAACAATTACTTACACTTTAGTATCACAAATTTTTATTTAGTTATATTGTGAAATAAAATATAAACAATGTTGTAACACCCCATTTTTTTATAAAAAAAATTAAGTGATCGAGCTTTTCCTAATAACTTTTTTATTTTTTATAAGATAATCAAAAAGTAAAATAAATTTAATTCAAGATAAATCAATTAATTTAGTGGTGCAAAAATTTTTGTTGTAGCTCTTTTAGTTTTTTCAAAAACCTCTTTTAAATTAGCCCGTTAGTAAAAGGTATAAATAAAAATGATTGATTTTAATGATTTAATTAAAAAAAATTGTTATAACGTGACAATTTTGAGTTCTAAAGTATTTTTAGGTGGTTTTAGGTGAATTTTGAATTTTCCACATTTTTGAAAATTTTTGGTGTGGTCAAAAAAAATCATTAAAAATTAAATTTTGGTTTTAATAATTTTACAAAAGGTTTAAATCGTGGTTTGAACAATAATTTAAAGAAAAATAAATGTAATTTTGATATAAATTAAACTGGAGATGAAATATTATTAAATTTTGAAAAAAAATAATTTTAATAAAATCGCTACTACGTTGGGCTTTTGCTTATAACTTTTTTTTAGTTTTTTAAGCCTAATCAAAAACTAAGTTGCTTTTAATTCTAGATAAATCAATAAATTTAATGGTACCAAAAATATTTTTTTATCATTTTTAGTTTTTTAAAAAACTACTCTTAAAGTCATCCATTAGTAAAAGACAAATAAAAACGATTAATTTCAATGATTTTAAGAAACAAAAGTAGTTACAACGTGATAATTTTGAGTTCCAAAATGTTTTTATGTAATATAATGAGGGTGAATTTAAAGTTTTCAAAATTATTGAAAAATGTTGGTGTGTTCAGAAAAATATCATAAAAAATTAAATTCTGGTTTTAAAAATTTTAGAAAAAGTTTAAATCGTAGTTTGAACAATGAATTAAAGCAAAATAAATGTAATTTTAAGATGAATTGAGCTGGAGAAGAAATATGAACAATTTTTTAAAAAAATTGAATTTTCCTTAAATCGCTATAGTCTTGAGTTTTTGCTTATAATTTTTTTAATTTTTCCAACAAAATCAAAAAATAAATTGCATTTAATTCTGGTTAACTCAATAAATTTAATGGTACCAAAAAAGTTTTTGTAGCATTTTTAGTTTTTAAAAAAACCAGGCTTAAATGCGCCCATTAGAAAGAAGCTAAATTAAAAACCTTTAAGTTTCGGTCATTTTAAGGATTAAATTCGTAATAATTTTACATCTAAAAGTATTTTCAATGTAGTTAATTACTAACGATGATGAAATTAAAATTTTCAAAAATTCCGAAAAAGTCAACTTGGGTTAAGAAAAAAATTGTAAAAAATCAAATTTTGGTTTTAAACAAATTATAAAAAGTTTAAATCATAGTTAAAGCAATAAATTAAACTATAATAAGTAAAATTTTCATATAAATTAGGCCAGAGATAAAATATTTGCATTTTTTGAAAAAAAAATTTTCATTATATCGGCATTATCTAGAGCTTTTGCTTATAACATTTTAGTTTTGTGAGCATAATAAAAAAATGAGTTGTATTTAATATTGGAAAAACTAGAAAATTTAATAGTATATAAGTAATTTTTGTAGCATTTTTAGTTTTTTCAAAAAACACACTTAAAGTAGCCCGTAAGTAAAAAGCAAAAATAAAAATTTATAATCAATTTAATAATTTTAAGTAAAGATGAGCTATAAACGTAATAATTTTCATGCGAAAGTAATTTTAAAATAGTTAATTAACTATGATGATGAAAATAACATTTTCAAAAATTTTAAAAAATTTAAACTGGGTCAAGAAAAAGTCATAAAATATTAAATTTGAGTTTTAAACTAATTAAAAAAGGTCAAATCGTGATTTAAACATTAAATCAAAGTAAAATAAATGAAATATTCATACAAATTAAGCTGTATATGAAATTTTAGAAATTTTTAAAAAAATTTAATTTTCATTAAATCGTTACCGCCTAGAGCTTTTGCTTATAACTTTTTTAGTTTTTTGATTATCATCGAAAAATAACTTGCGTCTTATTCTGGATAAACCAATAAATCTAATGGCTCCAAAAAAATTGTTGTAACACTTTTAGTTTTTTGAAAAACCACATTTAAAGTAGCCTATTAGTATAAGACGAAAAAAAAAATTCAAAATTTCAATCATTTTAACAAAAAATAAGCTTAAAACGTACTAATCTTATATCTAAAGTAGTTTTAAGATATATAATCACCACTGAAGGTAAAAATCAAATTTTTAAATTTTTTGAAAAACTCCATTTGTGTCAAGAAAAAAATCGTAAATAATCAAATTGTGGTTTTATACAAAGTATAATAGGTTTAAATCATAGTTCGAACAATAAATTGAATTAAAATAAATGAAATTTTTATGTAAATTAAGCTGGAGATGCACTATTAACAATTTTTGAAAAAATATAATTTTAATTAAATCGCTACCGCCTTGAGCTTTTGCTTATAACTTTTTTAGTTTTTTGACTATCGTCAAAAAATAACTTGCGTCTACTTCTGGAAAAACCAATTAATCTAATGGCTCCAAGATTTTTATTGTAGCACTTTTAATTTTTTGAAAAACCACATTTAAAGTAGCCTATTAGTAAAAAAAGAAAAAAAAATTAAAATCTTCAATAATTTTAACAAAAAAAAGCTTAAAACGTACTAATTTTATTTCCTAAAGTAGTTTTAAGGTACATAATCACCACTGAAGGTAAAAATCAAATTTTTAAAATTTTTGAAAAAATCCAGTTGTGTCAAGAAAAAAATCATAAAGAATTAAATTGTAGTTTCATACAAAGTATAAAAGGTTTAAATCATAGTTTGAACAATAAATTGAATTAAAATAAATGAAATTTTTATGTAAATTAAGCTGGAGATGCACTATTAACAATTTTTGAAAAAATATAATTTTAATTAAATCGCTACCGCCTTGAGCTTTTGCTTATAACTTTTTTAGTTTTTTGACTATCGTCAAAAAATAACTTGCGTCTACTTCTGGAAAAACCAATTAATCTAATGGCTCCAAGATTTTTATTGTAGCACTTTTAATTTTTTGAAAAACCACATTTAAAGTAGCCTATTAGTAAAAAAAGAAAAAAAAATTAAAATCTTCAATAATTTTAACAAAAAAAAGCTTAAAACGTACCAATTTTATATCCTAAAGTAGTTTTAAGGTACATAATCACCACTGAAGGTAAAAATCAAATTTTTAAAATTTTTGAAAAAATCCAGTTGTGTCAAGAAAAAAATCATAAAGAATTAAATTGTAGTTTCATACAAAGTATAAAAGGTTTAAATCATAGTTTGAACAATAAATTAAATTAAAATAAATGAAATTTTTATGTAAATTAACCTGGAGATAAACCATTAATAATTTTTGAAAAAAAATGAATTCTAAATAAATCGCTACCGCCTTCAGCTTTTGCTGCTAACTTTTTTATTTTTTTGAGTATCATCAAAAAGTAAAATGCATCTAATTCTGGATAAATCACTAAATTTAATGACACAAAGAATTTTTTTATAACACTTTTACTTTTTTAATAAAACTACATTTAGGGTAGCCCATTAGTAAAAGACGAATACTAAATTTTTTTATTTCAATAATTTTATCAAAAAATAAGCTTAAAATGTAGTAATTTTATATCCTGAAGTATGTTTAAGGCAAATAATCACCAATGAAGGTGATAATATATTTTTAAAAATTTTCGAAAAAAATTATGTTTGATCAAGAAAAAAATCGTAAAAAATTAAATTAGGGTTTTTAACGAAATAAAAAAGGTTAAAACCGTAGTTCCAACAATAAATTTAAGTAAAATAAATGAAATGTTTACATATCTTACACTGGAGATGATTTATCACGAATTTTTGAAAATTTGGATTTTTTATAAAAATGTTACTGCGTTGGTTTTTTGAGCATTACTTTTTTATTTCAATAATTTTAACAAAAAATAAGCTTAAAATGTAGTCTTATCTTATATCCTAAAATATCTTAAGGCAAATAATCACCAATGAAGGTGAAAATATATTTTTGAAAATTTTCGAAAAAATAATATGTTTGGGTCAAGAAAAAATTCGTAAAAAATTAAATTTGGGTTTTAAATGCAATAAAAGAGGTTTCAATCGTAGTTTGAATAATAAATTAAAGTAAAATAAATGAAAAGTTTACATATCTTACAATGGAGATGATTTATCACGAATTTTTGAAAATTTTGATTTTTTATGAAAATGTTACTGCGTTGGTTTTTTGAGCATAACTTTTTTATTTTTTGGAATATTTTCATTAAATAAGTTTTAAATTATTTTGCGTAAATGTAGAAATAAAATGAGGTCTTTAATTTTATTGTAGTTTTATTGGTTAATTATTTATAGCGAGTTGAACTACGCCTTTAGCGTATTTGGGTTATTTCATTGTAAGTTATAGGTAGTGAAGTGGTTTAACATAAGAGTCAATTCCATTAAAGATTTATTTACAAAAAGGAAGCTGGTAACTCATCGACAAACTTTGGGTTGGATTAGAGGAGTCTCGGCTTCCTTATGTATCCAAAGCCCAATGTTTACACAGTCTTAAAAATATAATCGTTGAACATCGTCAGGGTTATAAAGATCTCGTTAGCACGTGTTCCCTATAAAACAATCCCCTCATCTATTTTTAGTGCAGGTGATAATTTCACTTCTCCTCACCCATTCATCACGCAACTAATCCAGAAAATCTATAAATACAATTTTTAAAGGGTGGAATTAATTCGTGGGTTTTAGCTTGAAGGTTTAATTAAGTACCGAGGTATCCCAATTAACATACGTGAGTTGTGGTGTGGAATTCCTGACGCGACCGCACACATCTTTTGCAGGTCGCTGTTTGCTAATTACAACCTCGCCTCAAGCTCTAATCGATCCCTAAAAGGTTTTATTAAATTCAGCGGATGCGATTAAATATGAACGTTTTAAAGAGAATGCGTTACGTAGCGCACTACGTTACATTACAGGGGTTTTATTCTTGAAGCACTCGCGCGATGTAGCAATCAGAGTCTATCGTATGCGATATCATGTGTTGGGTGGTTCAAGAATAGGGGCCCTGGTTTATAATTTTCTTTATTGTTTGTAGCATAAACAGTGGTCATGAGAAGCCGGAACGAGTAGATAATATGAGCAGGGAATTGATTAGATAACGGCTCGTTTCATGCGACGCATTAAAGCGCATAAATTCCTACAATAATAATATTATTTATAACAATTGTACGATTTAGCAGTCGCCGTGAGACCGCACTCAACACGCCCGACTAATCGCTTACGCCTATTGTTTATACAATTTAAATCGCATTCCGAACGAGTAATTCGCGTTTTCAAAATAATTACTGATAAGATACGGACGAATTAAACGACCGTTTTTTGCCGAATTATTGTTTCACAGTCCCCGCAGGTCGTCATTAAATTTTTACCGCCGATTAACTCCGTGAAAGCGTAATGAAGGACGTTTCCATTTTTTATAACCAAGCTTTTATTGTTCGCCCAGGAATATCTTAAACGACTTTTAATGATGGGAAATATTTCTTCTTCTTCTCCAACTTCATCTCACCAACACAACGTGTGCTACACCCATCACAAACACTTGATTATCACCACAGAAAAACACAAGCCAAAAAAATTTCAACTTTAACCCAAAATAACTAAATAACTATCAATGTTATAATAACATTCAATACCCCAGTTAAATTTTACATTCACGTAGAGTAATTTAAATTTTATTTCATTAAAATATCTTAATAATTAAAAAAGTTATGAACAAAAACTTGAGACACTACCGATTTATAAAAAATTAAAAATATTAAAAAAATGCTTATATTTTATAACCACCTTGAGATATAAAAATAATAATAATATCCCACTACAGAGTATGTTTTAACTTATAATTAGACCTATTTTTTGTTATTTTTTAAAACAAAATTATTTGTTTTTTTTTAATTTTGATTTCTTATCCTATCTTTTTTTCAAAGTTGTTTTTAACCTACTTCTACTTATTTGATTTTAAAATATTATAGCTCATTTTAAAGCCCCTTAAAACATCTTTCAATTACAAAAAGAATCGTTTTGATGTATTTTTTTGTTTTTAAATTATGGTCTAAAAAGTGTGGATACCTCAAAAAATCGAATTTTACCATAAATTTGGCTTGAAATGTTTTGTTTATTAATTTTAGAAAAACTACTTGCCCGATGTTTTAATTTACGACAATGTAAAATAAAGAAAAAAATAGTGTTTATTTGCTTTTCATGTCTGTTTTTTTTTCTATTTGTATTTTAAATTGTTTTTAACCCCTTTACTTCTTTTAGATTATAATGTTTTTAGTAGCTCATTTTAAAGCCCTTTAAATCATTATTTATATAAAAAAAGAATTATTTTAATATCTTTTTTTGGTTTTTGAGTTATCACCCAAAAAGTATCGAAACTTCAAATTTATCAAGATTTATCAAAAAATTTGGTAGTTTCACAAAATAATTAATTTTGGAAAAACTACTGCTCCAATCAAAACGATTGGTAGGTTAAAATTTGCTGGAGTATCTCCTCTAATTGAAAAAAAAAATTATTCGTGCGAAAAATGCGCGTTTTAGTGTAATTTTTTATCTCAAATTTGCGTTTATAAAAAAATTTGATAATTTTTTAAATTTCATAAATTCTTTTAAAGTACTTCTATTTGCCCTATTTTAACGTACCATAACTCATTTTAAAGTCTAATAAATCTACTTTCGGTGCCAGAAAAAATAGTTTCCAAATTCGTTTTTGTTAAAATATTATGTCTTAAAATGTGATTGTATCTTTTTTTTGTGAACAGCAATTGCACAATTTTCAACAATTTTTGACAGAAATCTGGCTTTAAGACGCTCATGTTTTTGTGATCAAAATTATTTTAATATACTCTAATAGAGGAGGTTTCCCTGTAAATTTTAAGCCCTTACTTATATAAATCAATCCAGTAGTTTTTAAATTATCAATTATTTAGTAAAATGTACAAAAGTTTTGATCGAATTATTTGAAATTAGTGCTAATATTTTGATCATAACTTCTAAACGAAGAATGATATCAAAACGAATCTTTTTTTGACTTAAATATCCAAAAATGGGCTATTAATTGAACTATAAACCATAAAAATCAGATAAAAGTAAAAAGGTTAAGTCATCCCATACATATGCGATTATAAAAATTTTAATTATTTTTTTCAAATTTCAAAAATTTATTTAAATACTTTTACTTGTCATATTTCAACATGCTATACTTCATTTTAAAGCCTATTAAATCTATTTTAAGCGCCAAAAAAGTTTGTTTTGAAATTCGTTATCGTTAGAACGTTATGACTTAAAATGTGAGTGTACGTTTTTTATGCCCAAAACTGATGCTTTACTTATCAACAATTTAAGGCAGAAAATCTAGGCCTGGAAATCACAATTTTTATCTAATTAATTTTATTTTGATAGTTTTTAATAGAAGAAATATCCTTGCATATTTTAAGTCCTTGCACGCTTAAATCGGTCCAGTAGTTTTTAAATTATTATTTTTGTAGTGAAATATACAAAATCATTTCAATAAAATGTGTTCCTACTTTTCTTGGCATAACTTCTAAACGAAAAAAGGTATCAAAAGGAATCTTTCTGTAGATTAAAGGAGATTTAAGTAGCTCTAAAATGAGATATAAAAACATAAATTCTGATGAAAATAATTCAGTTAAAACGTTCTTAAATATCAAATTTTCATTCACGAAACTTTTCTGGTTCAGGTCCAATAATATATGAAAGTATTGACGTCAAATAATTGACCCTAGACTAATAATTGGTCCAATACAATTCGTCCAAGACTAAAATATGGTCCAAGAAACTAAAAAATCAAGTAATAATTACTTGTGTTTCATTAATTGGTCCAAGGCTAATGATTGGTCCAATACTATTGGTCCAAGACTAATAAATGGTGCAATACAATAATTGGTCTAAATGTGATAGTCGGTCCAATACAATTGATTTTCTAAAAATTATCGGGTATTTTATTGAAAAAAGTCGAAATGTGGGGGATTAAAATTGGATGAGTGGAAGTAAATGAGTAAATTTCATGGATGGGGTGGTTGTAATGGAGTGATTTTTTTTTTAATAAAACGAAATTAAAGGAATTTTGGGTGACGTGTGAGGGGGTGGTGATGCACCCTCGGCGACGCGAGTTCATAGAACAGTGGCAGCGCCGTCGCAAGGGTAGGACAGGTCTAATAAGGAGGGCGACCCTGCTCCGGATTTGCGACGGGGGAGCTCGTAGGCTTTTAATCAAAGAGACAGCTCCTCCGGGGGCGGCAAGTCACTGACGATGTCAAATGCGTCGACATTTGTACTCGGCCGATAATAATCTGGCCGACAGTTTTAGAGCCACTGCCACTAGTTTCGCATGCACGAATTCATTCCGCCAAAATTATGCCTATTTATTACCAGATCCTACAGATCCACCACGACGCCGCCTCCAACGAGTTTATTTATGTCACCCAAATCCCCATTTTTACTCCAAGATTCTTAAATCAAGTCCCTAATAGAAGCAATTCAAATTTTCTTAACATATACATGGTGTCCCAGATGCATTTAATGTTATTTTTTCACGTTTTTTGAAATATCTCTTAAACCGCTGGTTATAGCGGAAAAGTATTTATGTGCAAAATTAAACTACATAATATTCCCTACAAAAATTGTCATATTTATTTTTTCTCTACGATGAATAGTTTGCGAGATACAAATAATGGAAAATCTGGCAACATTATTCATAATAATCCGCAGTTTTTTCCATCCTCTTTATTTCTCAAACTATTCATCCTAGAGAAAAAATGAATATAACATTTTCTAGAGGGATTTTTATTTAGTCTAATTTTGCACATAGATACTTTTTCGGTATAAGCAGTGGTTTACGAGTTATTTAGGAAACACAAGAAAAAGTGATAATTTTTCACGTTTTCCTTAAATAACTCGTAAACCACTGCTTATAGCGAAAAAGTATCTATGTAAAGAATTAAACTACATGAAATTCCCTAGAAGAAAGGTTATAATGATTTTTTCTCTAGGTTAAATAGTTTGCAAGATACACAGAATGAAAAACCTGCGAATATTGTTTATAATAATCCGCAGTTTTTTTCATCCCCTTTATTTTTCAAACCATCCATTCTAGAGAAAATATAAAGATGAACTTTTTTGTAGGAAATTTTGTGTACTTTAATTTTGCACAGGAATACTTTTTCGCTATATGCAGCGGTTTACGAGTTATTTAAGAAAAACGTGAAAAGTTAATCTTAAAGGTACTCCTCACCCTTCCATTTATCGCCAAGCGATCAGGATTTTTAGATTCTTGCACTTCTATCACCATACAAATTGTGTAATTACATGAATTATTTCCTGTATTCGAAAATATTTGGTTTACGTTGAGTGGACTATAGGAAGAGTTACCTAATACGCATGCGCCACTGCAGTTGACTTGAGCCTCGTTTTGCGTTTCCATGGAGCATTTGACTACTGTAAGGGGAATACCCTAGTACGCATGTGCCGCTACAGTTGACTTATGGCTCGTTTCGCGTTACCACGTTTAAAGGTCGCTTTTGTTACATTTTTCTTAAATAACTCGTAAACCGCTGGTTACAGCGGAAAAGTATTTATGTGTAAAATTAAACTACATAATATTCCCTACAAAAAAGGTCATTTTTATTTTTTCTCTAGGATGAATAGTTTGCGAGATACAGATGATGGAAAATCTGCCAACATTATTTATAATAATCCACAGTTTTTTCTATCCGTTTTGTTTCCCTAATTATTCATCCTAGAGGAAAAATGAATATTACCTTGTTTGTAGGGAATTTTATGTAGTTTAATTTGGCACAAGAACACTTTTTTGCTAGACTCAGCGGTTTACGAGTTATTTGGGAAAAACTGACGATTTTTTTCGTATTTCTTAAATAACTCGTAAATTGCTGCTTATAGCGAAACTACATGAAATTTCCTACAAGAAAGGTTCCAATCATTTTTCCGCTAGGTTAAATAGTTTACAAGATACAGAGAATGTAAAACCTGCGAATATTAATTATAATAATCCGCTGTTGTTTCCATCCCCTTTATTTCTCAAACTATTAGCCCTAGAGAAAAAATGAATAATAAGTTTTTTGTAGAGAATTTTATGTAGTTTAATTTTACATAAAGACATTTTTTTTGTAGAGGCAGCGGTTTACGAGTTATTTGAGAAAAACATGAAAAACTGACGATTTTTTACGTTTTTCTTAAATAAATCGTAAACTGCTGCTTGCAGCGTAAAAGTATTTATGTAACAAATTAAACTACATGAAATTACGTACAAGAAAGGTTATAATCATTTTTTCTCTAGGTTAAATAGTTTGGAAGATACAGAGAATAGAAAATCTGGGAATATTGTTTATAAGAATCCGCAGTTGCTTCCATCCGCTTTATTTTTTAAACTATTCGTCCTAGGGAAAAAATACATATAAAGTTTTTTGTAGAGATTTTTATGTAGTTTTTCTGTAGAGGCAGCAGTTTGCGAGTTATTAAGGAAAAATGTGAAAAAGTGACCTTAAAAATAGTAATTTTAATTAAAATCGTAATTTTTTGTATGAAGATTATATAAGACGTGCCTTCAGGATGATTTATTGTCTCATATTATTCGTTAGCTTTGTCCAAGTGAGTCAGGCGATAAAAACGATAATTGTTCCTCTGTGTGTTGGACCCGCAATGTTGCAATGTCCCTTTAGGGCCGGAAACATCTTGCCAACATCGACCCTCGTTCATTTGACTAATATCCACTAATATCCAAAAGCAGTCCCTTTTATTATCACAAAACTAACACATTTATCCATATGTAAACCAAAATATTAATATTCCTGCTTGATGCAGCATTTTTGCGACATTAAAATGGGTTCATCATAATAAATTAATATGCATTAGTAATTTTTATTAAAAATTAATGCATGGCTGCATTAATTATAATTGTGTGTAGTAAATTAATATTTAACAATAAACAAGCGAGTATTGAATAACGTATAATTTGGAGTCGCAATTTTAGGAAGAACATTAATAACCGTCCCCGCAATTTCTTACATAATTAATTCGTCAAAGAAGTAAAAACCCTTTCAGCATAATTAAAACTCGAGCCGAACAAATGGAGGAGTGAGGAAAAGTTGTGAGAGATCAAAGAGCCGAATTCCTCGCCAAAAGTATCACTTGACATTTTGGGACGTTCTTTCCGGCTTTTTCCGCGCGCCACCTTTATCCAATTTATAATTGCGAGACCTTCCTTATCGGGTAATTGGGGAGTTCAAGTATCGGGAACAACTTTTTTAGCACTCGAAAAATTTTAAAACCTCCAACTTTTATCTTCCACACAACTTTCTTAATTCACCTTATCAATCTCGCTAATTATACAGCTCTAAACTTTACTATTCTACGCTCCAACTTCGCGAATAGTTGTAATCTCCAAGGGACACTTCTCTCATCAAATCCATTGCTCCCGCAGTGCTCACAATATCATTTTCAAACTGCGACAATTTAATGACCCACCGCCAAAATAGCACCTTTTTTTGCTACTAAAACAAAAAAATTGTTCCAAATTCCAAAATTTTTATCAAAAATTAAAACTTTAACAGCTCTTCTGAAAACTCTTTAAATTCTGTGTCCAATAAAAAAAAATTCATCCAGAAATCTTTTTCCGTTTAGAAGATATAGCAAGAAATGTATCTACAAGTTTTATTGATGTTTTTTGAATTTTTCACTAAAAAAATAGTATTTTTAAAACTACTACACTAATCCAAACAGTTAAAACCTTAAAATTAGCAAAAAATCTCCTCAATCAAAGAATATAAAATAATAATTTATTTGAGGAAAAATGCGGTTTCCAGATCAGGATTTTACACAAAATTTTTTTAAATACTTTATTTGATGGTTCTTATTTTTAATAAAAAATTACTATTGCCTATAGTTTTTGAAAAAAAAAAAATTAATGAATATATTTAAAAAATTTTTTACCTCTCCGCACGGTTTTGGCTATAACTTCTAAACCAAAACGAATTATGAAATTGTTCTTTTTGGCGCTAAAACTACAATAATAGGGCTTTAAAATAAGCCATGCAATATTAAAATCGCTTGAGGTTTAATAGTTCAAATATTTTTTTGGATTTTGCTATTTTAAAGTAAAATTTTTCCAAGGGTGTTTTATAAAGAGTTTAAAATGTGTCAATAATATAAATAAAATATACCTAAAGGCTCATTAAATTGTAAAATTTGGGGCATAAAAAACATAGACTCGCGTATTTGACGATTTTCCTCATTTAATTTTTTTTTAACTTGAAAATTTTATAGCTCATTTTAAAGCTACTTTAATTTTATTTAATCTAAAAGAAGATTTGTTTAAATATCATTTCACAAAAATATTATTTTCTTAAAAACTACTTGACCAATTTATAAAGTAAAGAGCTTAAAGTTGAAAGGAAACCCTCCTCCATTTAAAAATATTAAAAAGTTTATCAGCAATTACAAGGAGGTATTAACTTTTTTCTTCATCTGAATTTATTTTTTATTACAGAAAGTATTTGCACTAACAAGCTCAAAATTTTACTAAAGTTATACATTTTATTAACAAACAATTTAAAAAATCCCGCATCAAAATCCACCATTTAGATTTTGCAAAAAAAAAAAACGGAAAGTTAAAAAATAGTTTCTTAAAAACCACCCACACAGATTTAATTAACCATAAGTTTTGAACAAAAATAGCTATTTAAATAATTTTTCTTTGCACTAAAATTAGATTTAAGCAGCTTTAAAATAGGATAACTCGTGTTAAAATCGGTTGACGTGAAGTAGGTTAAATATTTTTTTCAAATTTACTATATTTAATAATTTTTTTCACCTCTCCGAACGCTTTTTTCAATAACTTTCAAACCAAACCGAATTTTAAAATGATTCTTTTTGGCACTAAAACTGGAATAACAGGGCTTTACAGTAAGCTATGCAATATTAAAATCGGTTGATATTTAATAATCTAAATGTTTTTTTTAAATTAGCTATTTAAAAAAATCTTTTCCAGAAGGATTTTATAAAATAATATGAAAAAAGCTACACGTGGGACTTAAGTACGTTTTAATAGCTTTTTAATGAATGCTTAAAATTGAAAATCGGTTAATAAATAACGAAAATCCAAGCAAAAATATACCACAAACCTCAATAAATTGAAAAATTTTGGGTATAAAAACCATACACTCGCGTATTTGACGATTTTCCTTATTTAATTTTTATCAAAGTTTAAACTTTTATAGCTTATTTTAAAGCTATTTCAATTTGATTTAATCCAAAAAAGGATTTGTTTAAATATCATTTTTAGTTTAGAAGTTATGGCTGAAAAAGTAGCTTTACTGATTTTCTAGGAAATTTCACAAAACGACTGGACCGACTTATAAAATAAAGAGTTTAAATATGTATTAAAGGAAAACCTCTCCATTTAAAAATATTAAAAACAATTTAATCAGACCAAAAATTCGTTTTCCAGGGCTTTATTTGTGCCTGAAATTATTTAAAATTGGACATTAGTCTCGAGAAAAATTTAATCAACAGGTTTTTTCAAGCAAACATTTTAAAATTATGATAATTCTAAACCTATTATTTTTTAAATATTTTTATTATCTTTTTTAGGAAGGTTTAAACCTAATTTTCCACGATTATTTAAAATAAAGCATCAATATTTGTCAAAAAAAATACATACATTCAGATTTTAAGACATAACTTTTTAATGGAAAAGAATTTCAATATTATTTTTCATGGCGCTCAAAATATAATTATTAAGCTTTAAAATAAGCTACAGTATGTTAAAATCAAAGAAGTAGAAATATTTTAAATAAATTTTTGAATTTTACTATTTTATAAGAATGAGTTTCGGGCATGTTTGTTTTACTATTTCTTAATAAAATTCAAAATAGCTACACGTGGGTCTTTAGCGACATTAAGCACCTACTTAATATATTTTTAAAATCAAAAATATGTTTAAAAACAACGATATGTCAAGTAGTTTTCTTGAAAAGAGTAAAAAAAAAGAGTAATTTAAAAAATAAATAAATTTAATTCAAATAATGAGTATTATAATCTGTGACTGTTATGAATAGTAATACTCTTGTAAAATTGTTAATTTTGCATTTTTTTAAATTTTTATTACATATTTTTAAATTGAGTTATTTTGACGACTTCAGGAAATAAAAATCCCGCACGCCACTGGTTTAACCGTGAACACATAAATAATTTTTTTATTATTAAGAACGGTTAGAGCTATAAATTTGCTAAATTTTGTTAAAGCAGCTATATAAATAAATACACTATGATTTTTTAAAGTGAAGCTTAATTTTACTTAAAAAACGTACTTCAACTTTTAAAAAATTATTGCTTCTAAACTAATTTTTAGAAATAAATAATTTGGGTATGAAAATAAACTAGATACTTGTCACTTTACGCTGAAGTAATTGTTAATTTATTTAAAAAAAATTAGTGGTATTTTTAGGATGTTATAGTTGAAGTACGTTTTTTCGCTGAAATTTGAGTTTAACTTTAACAAATTTTAGCGAGCCCAAATTATTAGCTATGATCACTAAATTTGGCTCAATTGTAGATTGCATCACTAATTATTAAATAAAAAATATTTGGACTTCTCCGGTTAATACAGTGGCGTACCGATTTTTTTTCTTGGAGTCATCAAAAAAGAACGGACATAAAAATGGTAAATTTCAAAAAAATATTTAACCTATTAATCATCATCCTATTTTAATGTAGTATGGCTTATTATAAAGCTGTTTTAAGGTAGTTTTAGCGCCAAAAAGAATTATTTTCAAATTCGTTTTAGTTTAAAACTGTGATTAAAAAGAAATAAATTTTAAGATAGTTTTGGGAATGTGTTGATTGGAGGTGTGTATAATATTGTGTGGTTGATTAAGTAATGAAAAAATAGGTGATAAAAAAGGGGGAATAATATTTCAGCATTAAATTTAGCAACTCCAGGACGTAAATCTGTGTTATGCTAATGACTCGTGCTGAAACCTAATGTAATATAATGCAAATATTTTCTCAGTCGCAGGAAGCGCAGCGTATTTACTAAAACAAGCTTTTTTTGCTTGACTTGCATCTCCATTCCTCTTTTATCTCTCCAACATCATCCCACGACTCATCACATTTTTACAACTCCCATTTATATCAGCAATCTCGACGTAGATTGTTTTTAATTAGCTTTAATTATTGTAAAAATTGATACGCCATTTTGGATTTGTGCGTGCGAAATGATTGAAACGGGATTGATTAGCATGCAAATTGTAAAGCGGCACAATTTGCATAAATTATTTACGTAAACATAAACAGCCCGTGCGCGATTTAAATAATTTTTAATGGCCCAAAAGACCCGACTTATTTACATTTTCAATTTCACCCTTTTTAATTGATCATAAAAACTGCTGTTTACACTGATTTACAATCAAAATCCCCGTAATCTCTAGCTAAACACGCTTTATAAATATTTTACTAAAAAGCGTTAACACGTTTGACTCGTGGTGAGTCAAGCATTACTGCGCAAGCTACGCGCATCACCGCGTAGTGGTAGCTCCAAGCGACTGACTCAAACGCGGACCTCCCACCACCGAACGCCACAGGGTGGGAGGTGCGCAGTAGCGCTTGACTCGCTCACAACTGAATCAAGCGCAGTTATAGTAGAGAATTTTGTTGCCTGCGGTTATTTTTTGAGAATAAAGTTTAGCGATGGGGCGTAATAAATTTAATAAATAGCGAGTGAGAGTAAACATTCGTCTGCCTTCATATTTGTTTGACAAGAAATCATCAAAGGCGCAGGGGGAAACTAACGGCAGAGGGAAATGCAGAACGGTACGTGAGAGGAATAAGTTTTAGGGGTTGTGAGGGGTTGAAAACATTTCCCAAGTCGCTCCCCTTGAAGATGCATCCAATCCACCTCTCCTCAGGTGGACTCAGTTGTTTTAATACCGCGACCTTTTCTATTCTTAAAAACGATGACGCCGCATGGGAAATTTGGCGTCTCGGCGCCCATCCCAAACCCCCACCGGAGAGAATAAATTCAAACCTACAAGGACAAATAAACTTACATTTAAATCATAAAAATTCCCCAATTAAAATTCACGTCAAGTGTATCATTTCAAACAGTGAAAAGCGACCCTTTTTTGTGATTAAACTAAATTTAATAAACTTCAGCGCGCCCTTCCAACAAAAACTATGGAAATTTATTGAAATCTCCGCCGAATTTTCAACCAAGTCACTTTACTTGTTCTAAAATTTGTTTTCATTGCATGAATATTTAAATGGAGCTTTCTTTTGGACACTCAAGAGCCTTCAATTCAATTACAGGCGCCGGCTTTACTCCTCCAACCTTTCAAACGCAAATTTATTTTCTATTTCTAATTGCTTAACCAGTTCGCTTTAATCGCTTCACTAATCACAAACTTTCAATTTAAACTAAAAGCACAAAAAATATTGATTGAATCAGCTTTTCCCCATAACTTTTTAACAAAAACGAATTTTTGAATAATTCTTTTTGGCGCTAAAACTACATTAAAATAGCTTTAAAATGGACCACACAACATTAAAATCGTATAAGATTTAATAGCTTAAATAATTTTTTGAAATTTACTATTTTTATATGCGTTTTTTTGATATCTCCAAGAAAAAATTCGGTACGCCACTGTATTAATCGGGGAAGTCTAAATAATTTTTTTGATAGTAACCTCTGATGTAATCTACAAATTAGCCAAATTAAGTGATCATAGGTAATAATTTGGGCCCGCTAATATTTTATAAAGTTAAACCCAAATTTCAACTATAAAACGCACTTCATCTTAAACATCCTAAAAATACCACTAAAACTAAACCGAATTTGAAAATAATTCTTTTTGGCGCTAAAACTACATTAAAATAGCTTTAAAATGGACCACACAACATTAAAATCGGATAAGATTTAATAGCTTAAATAGATTTTTAAAAATTTACTATTTTTATATGCGTTTTTTTGATATCTCCAAGAAAAAATTCGGTACGCCACTGTATTAACCGGGGAAGTCCAAATATTTTTTATTTAATAATTAGTGATCTCATCCACAATTGAGCCAAATTTAGTGTTCATAGCTAATAATTTGGGGTCGCTAAAATTTTATAAAGTTAAACTCAAATTTCAGCGAAAAAATGTACTTCAACCTTAACATCTCAAAAATACCACTACAATGATTTTTAAAAAAATTAAAATTTAATTCAGTGTAAAGTAACACGTATCTAATTTATTTTCATACCCAAATTATTTATTTCTAAAAATTAGTTTAGAAGCAATAATTTTTTAAAAGTTGAAGTACGTTTTTTAGTAAAATTAAGCTTCACTTTAAAAAATCGTAGTGACTTTATTTGTAAAGTTACGTATACAAAATTTGGCATATTTATAGCTCAAACCATTCTAAACAATAAAAAAATTATTTGTTTGCACACGGTTAAACCAGTGGCATGCAGGATTTTTTTTCCTCACGCCGTTAAAAAACCTCAATTTAAAAATATGTAATAAAAATTAAAAAAATACAAAATTAATGGTTTTACGAGATTATTACTAATCATAACAGTCACAACAGGTTATATTACTAATTTTTTTATTTAAATTTATTTGTTTTTTTTTAAGTTTTAATTACGTTTTTTTTAATTCGACATATCGTTATTTATGAACATATTTTTTATTTTAAAAATATATTAAGTAAGTGTTTAATGTCGCTAAATACTCACGTGTAGCTTTTTTGTATTTTTTTTTTAAATAGTAAAAAAACATGCGCGGAACACATTGTTATAAAATAGTAAAATTCAAAAATTTGTTTAAAATATTCCCACTTCTTGGATTTTAACGTACTATAGCTTATTTTAAAGCTTAATAATTCTATTTAGAGTGCCAAAAAAAATTATATCGAAATTCGTTTCCATTAAAAAGTTATGTTATAAAATGTGAGTGTATGTATTTTTTTTGACAAATATTGATGATGTATTTTAAAAAATCGTGGAAAATCAGGTTAAACCTGTCTAAAAAAGACTAAAAATATTAAAAAAATAAGGGGTTTAGAAATAATCATAATTTTAAAACGTTTGTTAGTAAAAATCGGCTGATAAAATTTTTTTCGAGACTTATGTCTAATTTTCAATAATTTCAGGCACAAATACGGCCCTGGAAAAAGAATTTTTGAACTGATTAAATTGTTTTTAATATTTTTAAATGGAGAAGGTTCTCCTTTAAATTTTAAGTTTTTTTTATAAATCGGCCCAGTAGTTTTAAAAAAATATATTTTTTTGTGAAATTTCCTAGGAAACCTACTTTTTCAGCCATAACTTCTAAACTAAAAATGATATTTAAATAAATCTTCTTTTAGATTAAATAAAAGTAAAATAGCTTTAAAATGAGCTATAAAAGTTCAAATTTTGAAAAAAAATTAAATGGTTAAAATCGTTGAATACGCGAGTGTATGTTTTTTATATCCAAAATTTTTCAATTTATTGAGGTTTGGGGTATATTTTGCTTGGCTTTTCGTTATTTATTAACCGATTTTCAATTTTAAACATTCATTAGAAAGCTATTCAAACGTACTTAAGCCCCACGTGTAGCTTTTTTCATATTTTTTAGAAAAACTTATAAAATCCTCCTGGAAAAGATTTTTTTAAATAGCTCATTTTCAAAAAAAAATATTTAGCTTATTAAATATCAACCGATTTTAATATTTCGTAACTTACTGTAAAGCCCTGTTATTCCAGTTTTAATGCCAAAAAGAATTGTTTTAAAATTCGGTTTGGTTAGAAAGTTATGGGAAAAACCGTGCGGAGAGGTGAAACAAATTATTAAATATAGTAAATTAAAAAAAATATTTAATCTACTTTTCGTTAACCGATTTTAACATGACTTATCTTATTTTAAAGCTACTTAAATTTAATTTTAGCGCCAAAAAAATTTATTTAAATACCTATTTTTGTTTAAAAGTTATGGTTAAATCTATGTGGGTGGTTTTTAAAAAACTATTTTTTAACTTTCCGATTTTTTTGTGAAAAAACCAAGTGGTGGATTTTGATGCGGGATTTTTTAAATTATTTGCTGATAAAATATGTAGCTTTAGTAAAATTTTGAGCTTGTTAGTGCAAATACTTTTTGTGATAAAAAATGAAATCAGATGAGGAAAAAAGTTAATACCTCCTTGTAATTGATGATAAACTTTATTTAATTGCGTCGCATGTGCTAAGGCGATTAGGAAAATAAAAAAAACGTTAATTGGATTAAAAAGAAAGGAAAACGAATCGTTATTAATTAAAGAATATTAATGAGCGTTTGAGTAAAAAATAGGCACGTGATCCATCGTGAAGATCTCACGTTTTTTTGTGTGTTAACTTTGTTGGAAAGTTGCGTGCTAGGGCTCATCCAGTTGATAACTTGGGAATCCAATTTGCTTCGTATTCTGCTGCTGATGTGTATACTCTGCAGGAGTTCGTCGAAAGCTTTCTGATGAGCTCTGAAAGCGATATGCGGAGAGCGGAGAGTGACCCCGGGTCGCAGCGGGAATTGGCCCGGATCTAAGTGCCAATTATCCTCCACCGGAGTCCCGGAGTCTCACAGCAACCAAGCACCGGATCTCCACCCCCATTATCAATTAATTAATTTGCAAAATTTCATACACTTATTCTATTGAAATTTTATACACATGTTTTCTCGAGAATCAGGAAAAAAACATTAAAGAAACTCACATGCGTTACATAATGACACCATTAAATTTTAATCACCTCATTTTTATATTATGCAATTCTTGAGGAACTTAAAAATAATTATTTTGTTGCAATACTCTTAAAGTATAATTTTTATAATCAAAAAATTGCAACAACCTACTTTGAGGGCGCATAGAAAAATAACGAATTAAGGCAGGGTAGAAATAATGAATTCATTATAAAATATAAATATTTGAGTTTAACCAGATATTTTTATAATTTTTTTATTGTTATTACTAACCAAGATATACGGTTTTCAAAAATTATTGTAAATACACCATTTTTGTTAGGGTGCGAGAAAAATATCCTACACAAGTCTGGAGTAGGTTGTTACCGTCGGAATTTTTTTAGTTGTTAGCTATTGTTTCAAGGAATTAAATGAGACGAAAATCGTATTTTTAGTCCCAAAATTGTAGCTCCTATAATTTCTTAAAATACCCCATTGAAAAATCTACAAAACGTAAATTCAACTTTAAAACTTTATAAAAAATTTATTAATGCGAATATTAAAATTGTAACTCATACTAGGCGTAGGTATATTATTTGTGATTTTATAGTGATTTTTATATATTTTGTGCTTTGGTTCAAATTTGAGTTATTGTGATTAAGGTCGGGCGTGTCGTAATTTTGATTAAATCAGTTTTTGCGTCTAGCAGCCGCGAATCTGTATTTGTCTTGGAATTAAGGTCGAGGAAAATAAATAAGACTTATAAGGGTGACAAAGTGTGATCCTAGTTCCAGGTGGAGTTAAAAAACGCGAGTTCTAATAATTAATAACGACAACGTCGCAAAACTTATAATTGGGGTACTTAAACTAACTTCGTCCAAGTTAGTTTCGGAGCGTTAAGGAAGAGGGCGCTTTTTCACCCCTTCCCCAATAATTATAGAGTTGGAAATGTCTGTAATTTAATTTAAAGTTATCGGAGTGACCCGTCATTAGCAGAGACGTGACTCAAAAAATTGGGGATTACAAAAAGCGATGTACTTTTATTAAAGTGACCCGGCGTATGCCTAAAAATAAATCCAATTTCGCAGAGACGAGCCGTGAAATCGGAAGCAATAAAATGTGTGTAATAAAAGTGAAGCAGGAATCAAAAGGGCGATCCTGGAGTGAATTGCGCGAATCTGCATCCGCTTCTATTTATTCCCGGAATTGCAAAACACAAATAAACGTGAATAACTTATAAACTTTTTGTATAATTGTACAATCATGACGGAAGTGTAGTAGCTTAATACGTTCCGGTATTAATTAAAGTGGTGGGGGGTGACGCGCGAGTCATTACCGTCGAGTGAGTCACTTGTGGTGGGGGGAAGGGGGTATATATCTGAATCTCCCGAGTAAATTCCTGTCCAGTCGTGTTGTTCGCTGCATAAATCCGGTGGAAAAATAAAGTCCGGAGAAGCGAAAAATCCGGCACGAGACTTTCGCAATGATCATTTATAACGCGCCGGGAAAATAACGAATTTAATGGCGGACGGACGTAATTTATACCCCGGAAAAACTGGCCCTGACTTTATATCGACTCAGAAATATGAAACATCGGTTTTAATTAAAAATTTAAAGCAAGACATTTTTTTAAAAAATTACAACGAAACATGCACTTATTTTATAAAACGCTGCACAATCCTAAAGTGGAATGAATAATTGATACTTCAACCAATTTTTAGCTTCCTACCTTTACTTTAAGTACCTTAAAAAAATGAAAAACTTTAACTTTAAATCTACGCCGCTATTATAAAAAAATCATTAAAACCACGCACATGCAAATAAAGCAACCCATATTATTTATTAATTCATAAAATGTAATTTAAAAAAATCCTGAGCTTAAAAACTCATTTTTAACCCCCCTACCAACGTTTTATTTAAAACATTAAAAATCACCTTTTTGGCCATGTTAATACTTTAACGCTTATAACTTGGCTTAAAAAAAGGGCACAACAATTTTAAAAAACGTTTTAAAAACTATATAATTCACCCTATTAAATGCGACTGGTCTCGTTTTAATAGCATTTTTGGTGAATTTTTTATACACGCTTAAAGTTAGGTGTTTAATTTACAAGTTATAAAAAAAATTTAGCAGATAAATTTTTATAATTAAAGCCGATATTTTAGGTTCTTACTTTACCTTATATTACTGGTAATACAATAAAAATTATTTGGGATTTTTAAATCATATAGGGCGCCAGTACGAATTTTTTTCGTGCAACACCAAACAAATCACTTTGTTTATAAAAAAAATTTTGAAGCCTATAACTTTATTTTGAACCACCGTACGAAAATTTTATGCAGCGTGATTAATACACTAATGTTAAAGCTATAACGAGTATATTTTATTTTTTTCAAATTTTTAACCAAAAAGTTTTTATACGCCCGTAAAGTTGGGCGTTACTTTTATAGGTTTCATCACACAAATATTTAAAAAATCATAACTTTGCAACGAATCAACATTTTTTAACCATTTTTTTAACACGCTTTAAATTAAGTATATTTTAGGAAAAATTTAAGGCCCGGATTTTTTTGATTGTAAATATTTAAAAAAAAAAATTGTAATTTATTGCAATTTCGTTTGACGTGGATAGACTAAAAAATTTCAATATTTTCAGATGAAAGCAGCAATAAAAATAAATAAAATTTCTAGCAAACGCAAAGCAATAAAGGTAATGTAACGTGAAAATTATTATGGGACAAAACAGTTTAGTTTCATAAAATTAAGCGAGACAAGGGCCTAAAAAAATACACGCAGCGGTGTAATAAATCGGGCTGAAATGGTGGATGCGCCGGGCAAAATAAAAGTGGCAGGCGGTGAAAAAAATGGCCGGTTGAAGTTTTTACGAGGACACCAGTTGTGTAGTTCGCGATGCCAGTTTTTAATTGGCGATGCTCGAAAACACATCATTGGTAAATTCGGCGAGAATCAGGGAAATTCGTGCAAGTGCAGTGGATGATTTACTGCGATTCGTTTTTAACATGAACGCTCCAATTTTGTGCTATTTACAGCTAGATTTTTTCATAAATCGTAAATTTTAAAAATGCGAAATCTGTCAGGGAAGTAAGTGCTTGCGAGGTGAATTAAAAAATTCTATATACAGGGTGTACCATTAATTTTTAAACACGCTTTTTTAATTTTTTTATAAAAACATTTTTATAAAATTTAACACCTAAACATCTTTAATCGATGAATACGTAATTAAAATTGCATTGTACGCCATTATTCGACGAAAACATTGATGAAACATTGCTGTAAACAACAATTCCTTCCTCATTATAGGACAAGAAATATTAGCTAAATAAACAAAAGACGTTTTATTTCTTGTGCTATATCGAGGAAGGATTTGTTGTTTTGAAAGTTAAGAGGGCGCAATCAAATTCTGAAGTTATTGCTGTAAATTTTTAAAATTGATGGAAACGTTGCTAAAAGTATTAAAATGTCGCTAAGTAACGAAAATTTTGCTGGAATCGCATTTTTCTCCAGGATTTCACTAAAACATTGCGCTAGTCGTTGAAAAATGTTGGATAAAACTGAAAAATAAACATTGCTTATATCTAAGGTAAACATCGTTTATCGACGAAAACCTTGCTGAAATTGTATCGTACTTCATGATTTCTCAAGAACATTGGGCCAGTCATTGAAATATTTTACTAAAACTGAACAATCTATGTAAATATTGCTTAAATCTAAGGTTAACATTGTTTATTGCTTAAAACATTGCTGAAATTGTACGGTATTCCATGATTTCTCAAGAACATTAATGGAACATAGCTTTAAATGTGTAAAATTTAGGAAAGCATTTCTAAATGTTGATTTAAACGTCTTTAAGTAACACAATCATTGCTGGAATTGCATTTACGGTAAGATTTCATAAAAAAACATTGTGGGAACATTACGCCTATCGTTTTAAAAATGTAAAAAGAAATGGAAAATCTGAAAAATATTGTTTAAACTTAGTTAGTCGAAGAAAACATTTCTAAAATTGTATTATTCTGCATCATTCATCAAGAACATTGATGAAACATTGCTTTAAACGTAGAAAATCCAAGAAAACGTTGCGTCATGATCAGAATCAAAGAGAACATTTTTGAAATGGTATCGGATGTCATGATTCTATAAGTTTGAACATTGGGAGTAATGTTACTGGTCGATAGAAAATTATTCAAACATGACTCTGAACTAACAAATTTTACAAAAGTAATGCTTAAACTTAAATCATTGAAAAGACATCACAAAGCATTGATTTGATAAACAATCAAAATTTATTAAAAATCGCCTTAAACATACCTAAAACGTAAAGAAGGAACTAAAATCGAGAAAATGAAATCGCATCTCATGTCATGATTTTACAAAAACATTCCTTGAACATTGCACGAAATGTTGCTGATCGATTAAAAAAATACTAAAAAATTTTAATAAAGGTAAAAAATCGACTAAAATAATCCCGAAAATCATCGAAGGTAGGCAAAATATTTTTTTTAAATGTTGAAAAAGGTCGAAAATAATTAAGAAAATAATAGGGAATAATTAAAATCGCCTTGTACATCAACATTGATGGAACATTGCTTTATATGTGTAAAATCAAGGAAAGCATTGCTAAATGTTCATTTAAACGTCTGTAAGTAACAAAACAATTGCAATTACGGTAAGATTTAAAAAAAACATTGTTTGAACATTATTACGCCTATCGTTTTAGAAATTAAAAAATAAATGGATAAACTGAAAAATATTGTTTAAACTTATTGTATTATTCTTTATCATTCATCAAGATCATTGATGGAACATTACTTTAAACGTAGAAAATCCACGAAAACCTTGCTGCGTCATGATAAGAATCAAACAGAATACTTTTGAAATCGCATCGGATGTTATTTACAAAAATAAAGCTTAAATCATTGAAGAGACATCACAAAACATTTATTTGAAAATCAATCAAAACTTATTGAAAATCGACTTAAACATACCTAAAACGTAAAAAACGAACAAAATATCGAGAAAATGTTTCAGAAATCGCATCGCATGTCATAATTCTGAAAAACATTAGTTGAACATTGCACGGAATGTTGCTGATCGATTAAAAAATACTCAAAAATATTGATGAGGGTACAAAATGGACTAAAATAATCCTGAAATTCGTCAGAGATAGACAAAATATTTTTTCAAAATGTTGAAAAAGGTCGAAAATTAATAAGAAAATTTTTGGAAAAATTAAAATAAATTGAGTAAACATAAATAACAATAAAAAATTCTAGGAAAATGTCTTTTAAGTCGTATTGAAAGTCTTAGTTCGACCACAACATTTGTGGAACATTACACGTAATGTTGCTGGTCGATTCAAAATTGTTTAAATAAAACGTTGAAGTTGATAAAATTATAAAAATATTGCTTAAATAATAATAACAGGGTTTAATTAAAATCGCCTTGTACATCAACATTGCTTAAAACTTGAAAAATCGACGAAAACATTGCAAATAGTTGTTTGATACGTAAGTGCCGAAAAATGTAAAAAAATATCTAAATATTTCTTAGCCTTGATGCAAATATCGGTAATCGATGAAAACATTGCGGAAATTGTATCGTACTCCATGAGATTCATCAAGAACATTAAAGCAACATTTTGGAAGATATTTTACGCCATGATTTTACAAACACATTGTTAAAACATTGCGCCATTCATTTTAAAAATGTTGGTTAAAGTTAAAAATCGATGTAATTATTGCTTAAACTTGATGTAAACATCAATGATCGACGAAAACATTAATAAAATTATGACTAACTCTACAGTCATTCAAGATCATTGATAAAACTTTGCTTTAAACGTGGAAAATTTGAGGAAAACGTTGGCAAAAGTTGACTCAAACATCGTTAAATGTCGAGAATTTGGTGAAATCGTATTTCACGCCATGATTTAAGAAAAACATTGTTAAAACATTGCGTCAGTCGATTAAAAAATGTTGGTAAACTTAATCGTCATAATACTATTACTAGCCTTATTTTAAACATCGTTTGTCAAAGAAAACATTGCTGAAATTGTATTGTATTTCAAGATTTAGCAAGAACATTAAATGAACATTGCTTTATAATTGACAAAAAGGTTGCTAAAAGTTAATAAACGTCAATAGGTGAATAAAATATTACCGGGACCGTATTTTACGCCATGATTTAACAAGAACATTGTTAAAACATTGCGCCATTCATTTTAACAATGTTGGTTAATGTTAAAAATCGATGTAATTATTGCTTAAACATGAGGTAAACATCAATAATCAACGAAAACATTGATAAAATTGTGACTAACTCTACAGTCATTCAAGAACATTGATATATCTTTGGTTTAAACGTGGAAAATTGAGGAAATCGTTGGTAAAAGTTGACTCAAACATCGTTAAATGGCGAGAATTTGCTGGAATCGCATTTTACGCCGTTATTTAAGAAAAACATTGTTAAAAAATTACTTCAGTCGAATAAAAAATGTTGGTAAAGTTAAGAACCGTCGTTAATACTTAATTTAGCCTTATTTTAAACATCGTTTGTCAAAGAAAACATTGCTGAAATTGTATTGTATTTCATGATTTATCAAGAAGATTAAAGGAACATTGCTTTATAATTGACAAAAATGTTGCTAAAAGTTAATAAACGTCAATAGGTGAATAAAATATTACCGGGGCCGCATTTTACGCCATGATTTAACAAGAACATTTCTTAAACTGAATAATCGATGTAATTAATGCTTTAACTTGATGTAAATATCGATATATTTCTGATATTGTGTCGTACTCTATATTTCATCATGAACATTGATGGAACATTGCTTTTACGGTGGAAAATCGTCGATAACCTTGCTAATAGTTAGTTTAAACGTTATTAAGTGACAAAAACTTTAGGATTTTAGAAAAAGATTGTTTGAACATTGGGTGTAATTGTGTTGGTCGATTAAAAATGATGGAACATTGCTTTAAAGGTGGAAAATGGCCGAAAACGTTGCTAAAAGTTAATTTATACATCATTAATTGACAAAAACTTTAGGATTTTACAAAAAGATTGTTTGAACATTGGGTGTAATGGTGTTGGTCGATTAAAAATGATGGAACATTGCTTTAAAGGTGGAAAATCGTCGAAAACGTTGCTAAAAGTTAATTTAAACGTCATTAAGTGAGAAAAACTTTAGTATTTTACAAGAAGATTGTTTGAACATTGGGTGTAATGATGTTGGTCGATTAAAAATGATGGAACATTGCTTTAAAGGTGGATAATGGCCGAAACCGTTGCTAAAAGTTAATTTATACGTCATTAAGTGACAAAAACTTTAGGATTTTACAAAAAGATTGTTTGAACATTGGGTGTAATGGTGTTGGTCGATTAAAAATGATGGAACATTGCTTTAAAGGTGGAAAATCGTCGAAAACGTTGCTAAAAGTTAATTTAAACGTCATTAGGTGAGAAAAACTTTAGTATTTTACAAGAAGATTGTTTGAACATTGGGTGTAATGTTGTTGGTCGATTAAAAATGATACAAGTATGACGTTAAAGTTGTTAAATCGACAAAAATAATGCATAAATCATTGAATAGACTTCGAAATAGAGGTTAAACATTTTTGAAAATGTTGAAAAATGTTAAAAATTGATGAAAATTTATTGCATTTCAACTGAAACAAACAAAAAAGGTGCTTAAATCGACATAAAACATGATTAAATGGATGGAAAATCGGTGAAGGGCGAGTAATTCGATTAAAATTTATTTATAATCGATTAGTGGTAGTAAATCGTAGGAGTGATCGTAGTGGGTTTAAGGGTTTATTCTTTTACATTTCCCTGATTGGGTTTGTAGGTCTGCGACCGTCGAGGGATTTCCCAAATAGCTTCTGGATGTCGTCCCTAAAGTGCGTTATATATTTTCCCCGAAATTAAGCAGCGGGAAAATCGATGCAGGAAACCAGGATTAAAAGACTAAAGAAAAGTGATTTTGTTTGTGCAACAGTATGATTAGGGGTGGAATGCAAATGGTGAGTGAGTTTGTGTCCGGAAAACATCCTGGAGGCATGGACAAGAGGTTGTTGCTTCCGACTGTAAAGAGGGACTCCGCTTTCAAGGATCGTCTCAAGGATCAGGCTGCGATTTGACCGCTCGAGCGTCGAGCGCACCCTTTGCCTTGCATTTTTGATAAGCGTACTACAAGAAAATAATGAAAAATAAAAAGGCAGCCACATTAATAAATCTAATATAAAAGTTTATTTTTATTGATGATTTTAGTTGTTGTGAGTAGTCATAAGGGTGTTTGCGGCGGGTTAAGTCGAAGCGGGGTTAATGAAGAAAGTTTTCATGAAGTAATAAAAACGAGAGACGCGAAACGTGCCAATAAAGCGGGAAAAGTGGGAGCAGCGAAGGAGCAGAAGATGGATGATAAAAATAAGCAGTAAAACGGTTAAGCCTTGTAATAAAGGAAAGGAGGCTTAAAATCACGAATTAGAAAAAATGATATTTTTTATTTAATTAAGTGCGCTATAAATTGGTCGCAATGTATTATTGGATGGGAAGCATCGGTAATCCTATCTTTCCGACGAATCTGAATTGAATGGGCGCTGGATGAGAGGGAAACGATGCGAGCTTGTTTATAACGGTTTCGGGAAATTTATGGCCGACCGAGGAGCTTAATCTATGTGCTCCTTTTATACCCGTTAAAACGTGTTTCCTCGTATTAACGCGCCAAACTGCGTAAACAAATTAATTAAAACCGAAAATATTATCCCCGTCGCAATGCAAGACACAAAAAACCACTTCATAATCCCCCAATGTTTCCCATCTACTTTATTTTAACGATTTCAACAAAGGTTATCCCATTCCAACATAGTTCAACAATGTGGCCCAACATTTTCGAACAATGTTTTAGTCCAATCACATTATTGCTCAACATTTTCCAACAATGTTTCTACCAATTTTGTACATTTTAATACAAGTCTTACTTATGATAATGTTCGAAAAATGATCTTATATAAGAACTTATAAAATATTCCTTCGTCATTTTAATAACACGTGTGTTCAACATGTTTCAAAAATGTTCCTGTCTATTTTGGACATTTTAAATGTTGTATTCATATACCTATAAACTTTGAAAAAAATTTCATCCTTTCAACAAAACTTTTGTTAAACTGCAACGTATACCGGGTGGAAATGAAACTAGGGCCACCCCTCGCATTTCTTTATTTATGAAAATAAAAAATTAGAATTTTAGTATCTTATATGATCTAAGAAAAAAAATTTTATGGATCGAATAAATCTTTCATTTTACTTCCGGTTTATCAGGAAATGGCACCCACTTTCTTATTTTAAATGTAACCTCCTGTTCTTTTCTACGTAACATCAAACATTGGTTAGTTTTAAGTATGATTGTGACAAAAAAAATTTTTTTTTCAAAACTTCAAGAATAAATGTTGAATTTTTTTTTGGTAAAAAATTTGAGTAAAACCTACAAAAACTATTTTTAAATAATACAAATACGTAAAATAAATTGTAATTTATAAAATTTATTTCACCGTTCTTGAGATATTATTTTTTTTAATTTTCAAGAAGCGTTTTTTTGGAAATATCTTTACTTTTTTAAATGGGATGATATAAGGGCCACACCCTAATTAAATAGAGGGTTTTTTTCCGGTTACTGTGATATCCCATATGTATGTTTAAAAATAGTTTTTGTAGGTTTTACTCAAATTTTTTACCAAAAAAAAATTCAAATTTTTTTCTTAAAGTTTTGAAAAAAAATATTTTTTTGTCATAAACATACTTAAAATTAACCAATGTTTGATTTTACGTAGAAAAAATCAGGGGGTTATATTTAAAATAAGAAAGTGGATGCCATTTCCTGATAAACCGGAAGTAAAATTAAAAATTTATTCGATCCATAAGATTTGTTTTCTTAGATCATATAATATACTAACATTTTATTTTATTTCCATAAATAAAGAAATGCCAGGGGTGGCCATAGTTTCATTTCCACCCGGTAGACGTATGTCTTCGGACCATCGTGCTTTGATGCTAAATGCTGAATTTAATATACCGAAAGTTAGGTCCAAGAAAATTACATCTACACATTTTACAAAAATTGGTATGTACAATTTTCATGATTTTATGTCATCAGTAATTTGGGATTTTACCATGTCGAGTGACCTTTGTCCAGACGAGGCTCTTGAAACATTTTATGATATACAGGGTGACCCACTCATCTGCCCACGGTCTATAGCTTCTTTGCTATAAAACATATCGACATATACCGGGTGGAAATGAAAACCGGGCCACCTCTATAACTTTTTTATTTATGAAAATAAAAATTTGAAATTTGACTATGTTGTATGGTTCAAAAAAACAAATTTTATGTGCATTTTTTATTTTCGAAATCACTTCCGGTTTCACCGGAAACACCATGAACTTTGTTTTTTTAAATGTAACATCCCATATTTTTATTCATGGCTTAAAATACTTTTAAAAAAGAAGTATTTTTGAGATATTAGTTTTTATTTTTTGCCAAAAAAATTTTTTTTCAAAAAAAAAAAGGTTTTCGAAGTCGGTGAAAATTACCAAAACTAATTCTAAATAATTCAAATACATAAAATAAATAATCGTTATAAAATCCTCTTTTTAAAAAGTCGAATGACCCGGCATCATTGCATTTAAAAAAAGTGAGATATTTGATAAAATCTTCATTAACTAAGTTTAAAAATTAATAGTTCAAAAACTACTTAAATTTTTTTTTTAAATTACAATTTTATTTAGGTATTTGAATTATTTAGAATTAGTTTTGGTACTTTTCACCGACTTCGAAAACCTTTTTTTTTTTTGAAAAAAATTTTTTTTACAAAAAAATAAAAACTAATATTTCAAAAATACTTCTTTTTTAAAAGTATTTTAAGCCATGAATAAAAATATGGGATGTTACATTTAAAAAAACAAAGTTCATGGTGTTTCCGGTGAAACCAGAAGTGATTTCGAAAATGAAAAATACACATTAAATTTTTTTTTGGAACCATACAACATAGCCAAATTTCAAATTTTTCTATTCATAAATAAAAAAGTTATAGAGGTGACCCGGTTTTCATTTCCACCCGGTATATACATGCATGCCCCACAATTTAAAAATATTTTCGATATATACAGGGTGTCCCATCATGGCCTACTGAACCAAAGTTATATTTTTTTAAAAGGACACACAGTATATTATGACATTTTTGAATTCCTTATCAAAAAATAATTATACTTTGTATAAACTTTTATGGGTCTATCATCACTCGTTTTGCTAATATTTGCCATTTAAGCTAAAAAAGATCAATTTTTGAAAAATCACTGCTCTAAAACAGATGAACATTTTGACTTGAAATTTTGTCAAAAATTTTTCAACATCGTCTAGTCTACAACTATCATGTCAAATTTAAGTTTGTGATATTTTTTATCAGGGTGTATTATGAAACGCAAATTGAACAATTAAACGAAATTTTCAAATGGAACACCCTGTATATTTTAACATCAATCGATGGCATTTTTTACAAGCTTTCTATTGATATAATGTTTGTATGGTCGCTTATCAAAGGTTTAGGAGATATTAATATCCAAACTGAGAAACAGTGAAAAATAGACAAAATAGTGCTCTTGATGAATTTCGTTAAGGATTTTTTTTATATTTGTTTCAGTCTTTCTCTATTTTGCTTTTTTTATAATGTTGTTTTATTTCAATAGAAGTTTTTGTTGTTTGATAACAAAAATAAAATCGAAATTTGCAATTATAAATTTTGGATTTCTAAGTCTCAGCATGCTTTGAAAATTTAGCAACTGATGTTATCGAGGAAACCCTTATTTTGTTGAATTTTGTTTTAACGCCTTTTTCTGTACTTTTGATAATAACTAAACCGATATAGTGAACTCTTCTAAAGCAGAAATGGCAAATATACTGTAAGCGTTTGGTGAAGCTGAAAAAAAATCGCTTTTAGCTATCAGAAGAGAGCGTAAAAACGAAATTCAACAAAATAGGGATTTCCTTGGTAACATCAGTTGTTAAATTTTCAAAACATACTGAAATTTTAAAAACCAAAATTGATAATTGCAAGTTTCGATTTTATTTGTGTTGTAAAGCTACAAAAACTGCTTTGTGGTATAACAACATTATTAAAAAAGCAAAATAAAGAAAGACACACAAATAAGTTTTAGGCAAATTAAAAAAAAAAATCCTGAAAAAAATTCACCAAGAGTGCTATTTTGTCTATTTTCACTGTTTCTCAGTTTGGATATTAATATCTCCTAAACCATTGATAAGCGACCATACAAATATGGTATTAATAGAAAGCTTGTAAAAAATGCCATCGAATGATTTTAAAATATACAGGGTGTTCCATTTAAAAATTTCGTTTAATTGTTGAATTTGCGTTTTATAAGGCACCCTGATAAAAAAATATCACAAACTTAAATTTGACATGATAGTTGTAGATTAGACGATTGAAATGTTTTTGACAAAATTTCAAGCCAAAATGTTCTTCTGTTTTAGAGCAGTGATTTTTCAAAAATTGATCTTTTTTAGCTTAAATGGCAAATATCAACAAAACGAGTGATGATAGACCCATAAAAGTTTTTAAAAAGTATAATTATTCTTTGATAAGGAATCCAAAAATGTCATAATATACTGGGTGTTCCATATAAAAAAATATTACTTTGGTTCAGTAGGCCATGATGGGACACACTGTATATATCGAAACTATTTTTAAATTGTTGGGCATGCTTGTATCTATATGTTGGTGGAAACCGCAAGTCGATATGTTTTATAGCAAAGAAACTATCGACCCTGGGCAGATGATTGGGTCACCCTGTATTATTGCATAATTTAAATATAGCTTTCCCCGAAAAACTTACACTTTATCAAATGCTAAGAAGATCACTTTATCCTGGTTTACTCCTGAATTGAAACAAATTCGGGATACCTTAAATTTTATTAGTTATATATGTGAGGGATCGCATGACCCTAAACTAAGGGAAATAAAAAAAAGTTATAAATTATTATACTTCAGAAATTAAAATAGCTAAAATATCAGCGAATAATAAATATATAAACGAAGCACATAACAGATCTTCTGCTATGTGGAAGATCATAACCTCTAAAAGAAAACCAATTTCATTAAATACTGAAAGTTCATCAGTTACGTCTTATGAATTCAATGTGTTTTTTTCTAGTATTGCTAATGATATTTTAAATACTATTTCTAAGGTTAAGTCTAGTCTTAAGGTTATCTTTTCAGTGTATGTAAAGTTGCTATTTACATTTGGGTGTTAATTTCTTTAAAGCAGTAAAATTACGGAAAACTCGTATTACAATAAGAAAATATAAACAATAATGATCAACTTGAAATATATTTAGTTACCCAAAAGGTCTTTTTAGGTAATAATTTCAGTAAAAACAATTTATTTGCGCCATATAGGTTGTACAGGTTCCTCCAAATTATTTTTACTAATATTACATCTAAAAAGATCTTTTGAGTGACCAAATATATTTCAAATTGATCAATATTGTTTATATTTTTTTATATTTTTATACAATTTTCCACAATTTTACAGCATTAAAAAAAATAACACCCAAATGTAAATGGTCGGTAAGGCAACTGCATATACACTGAAATAAGAGCCTTATAATGAGGAAAGCCTCTCCAGACGACAAAGTTTTTCAGTTTTAGTGACATTTCCTGCAGTCAAGTTAGAAATGCAATAGATGCCTTGAAGGGTACCAAGTCTAGAGATGTATTCTCAGTAAATTCGAATTTAATTAAAAGTATTAGAGATATAATTACCCTTCCCTTATGTAGATTATTTAATCTTTGCATAAAACATAGTGTATTTCCTTATATCTTAAAGAAAGCAATGGTTATTCCACTGCATAAAAAAGGAGATATATACAATGTAAATAATTTTAGGCCGATTTCCCTTCTCCCCATTATTTCTAAGGTATTTGAAATTATATTGAAGGATCAGTTGACTAATTACTTTGAAGAAAATAATCTCTTTTTTGATGGTCAATACGGTTTTCGTAAAGTTAGATCCACAACTGATGCAGCAATGGAGTTTATCAATGGTACTTTGAAGTGTTTTGAGGAGGGAAATTACTCTTTGGCTACCTTTTTAGATTTTAGCAAGGCCTTTGTTGTGTCTTGCATCAAGTTCTACTCAGCAAACTTTAGTACAATTTACATCCAGAGAGTTGTCGTCTCCTCTGTTCTTACTTAACGGGTAGAGGTCAAATTGTTTCTTTCAATGGTACTATGTCCAAGTCTTTGCAGATGGTCCATGGGATACCTCAAGAATCTATCCTTGGACCATTGCTTTTTCTTATATACATAAATGAGTTACCGGCTTTTATACCAGATGCACCTTTAGTTCTATTTGCAGATGACGTACCAGTTAGAATAGATGATGAAAACTACAAGTCTGCTGAGAGGAGAAGGCTTTGAAGTGGTGCTTAAATTAAATGCAGATAAAACTGTAAATATATGTTTTTCGTTAAAATCTTCTGGCGTCAATGATCCTTCAATGGCCAATCATGTAAAGTTCCTTGACATGACTATAGAAAACTTTTTTCGTTGGCTTGAACATGATGAGACAACAGCGACAAAATTAAACAAAGTGGTTTTTCTCTTTAGAAGTTTATCAAACAACGTCTTGAAGAAGATCCTTCGTACTAGTTACTTTGCCCTTTTCAATTGCTACCTTAAATATAGTGTTCTTGTTTGGGGTCACTTGGTAATTTTAAATAGATTGTTCGGCCTCCAAAGAAAAATAATTAGAGTTATTGATAATCTGGGGTATAGAAGTGACTGTAAGGGTTTCTTCATAAGTTTAAATGTGATGACATTACCATGCATGTATATACATACTAAAGTGCCTACTTCTTATAAAAGAAAATGAAAATTCATTCCTTACCCACCAGGATATACATGAGTACAACACCAGAAATAAAACACATTTGTATTCAAACAGGCTTCGTCTTACCAGAAGCCAAGATGGCGCAATTTATTACAGTATAAAGTTTTTTAATCTTCTGCCAGTTGAGATCAGATCGCTGAGTTCTTTGAAGTTTAAGTCAGTAACTAAGGATTTTCTTATATCAAATGCTTTTTTTCTATAAGTGAATTCTGTCATTTTAATTTTAATGATATGTCAATTGTATATGCATAGTTTTGGTTTTTGTACTTTTGTATTTTTGACCTGTGTAAACTTCTTTGTGTAAACATAAATAAATTACTTACTTACTTACTTACTTACTATTTCGACATGTTTCCAAAAATGTTCCTGTTAATTTTGGACAATTCAAAACATGTCCAATTCATATAATTCTTTTTTTAGGGTATAAGGCATTTTAACATGTTTCCAATAATGTTTCTGTCAATTTTGGACTCTTCATTTACAAACATTTAAAACATTATTTTCATCGTTTCAACAACACCTTTGTTAATTTGGAAGGTACTTCAACATATTTCCAAAAATGTTCCTACCAATTTTGAACATTTTAAAAAAAAATTTAACTGTATATCACCATTAACAATGTTTTTATCGCTTAAACCACACTTTTCGCAAATTCCACTGTATCTAGATATATTTCACAAAATTTCTGGTCAATGTGAACATTTTACGCCATGTTCTAACGATATTTTCTCCATTTTAAATTTCATCGTTTTAATAATGTTATAATTTGAGCATATTCAAAGGTTTTAAAAATGTTTCAACAATGTTTTGTATATTTGCGACGTATTATCACATTTCAACAATGCTTCTCTCTATTTACGACATTTTTAAACATACTACAAAAATACTCCTGTTGATTTCAAACATTTTGAACAATGTTTTTGCAATGTTTCAACTGTAAGAAACATCAGCAATGTTTTTAAATCGATTTTTGTTAAAGTTAGACATTTTCCAACAATGTTATTTTGTAATAATGAATTTCTACACCATCCAACAATGTTTTGTTTGTTCTTATACAGGGTGTCCCATGTGACATTGGACTGTATGGGTATCTTTGTTATTATTGGAGATAGAAAGTCGGTTAAATGGACAAAGTAGTAGAGATTTTTTCGAATATTAATAATTCATTTACAAAAAATTTGAATATCCCCTCGTTCCAACGCTTTCTTGAAAAAACAAAAAAATGCGATTTTTAAAATATGGCTATAACTTCCTTATTTTCTGTGGTACCAAAAAGTTTTTTGACATAATACAGACAATTTTTTGTGTACAATGGAATATAACAAATGAATATTTTTTTTCATTAACGGATTGACCGGAAATGAACCAAACTTATTTTTTTCTTATGGCAGCCATATTGGATTTACACATATTCAGAATCAGTATTTTTTTCTGAGTAATTTGGTATACCATATGTTATATTTAAAAAAAAACTAAAATTATTTGATTTTACAAACTAACATTGGATTTTATGAGATGTAAATTGTCAATAACATAAATGTAACTATTAAAAATATTAAATGTAAAATAAATCTTAACACATATGTATTGACAGTTAACATCTATTCAAGGCCATTTTTGGTTAGTAAAATAAAATTATTTCTATTTTTCTTAAAATATTATATATGATATATCAAATTACTCAGAAAAATACAGTAATTCCGAATATGTGTAAATCCAATATGGCTGCCTTAAGAAAAAAGTTTGGTTCATTTTCGGTCAATTCGTTGGCGAAAAAAAATATTCATTTCTTTTAGTGTATTTTACACAAAAAATGTCTATATTAAGTCAAAAAAATGTTTTGATACCAACGAAAATATCGAAGTTATAGCCATATTTTGAAAATCGCACTTTCTCGTTTTTTCAAGATAGCGTTGGAACGATGCTATATTCAAATTTTTTGTAAATGAATTATTAATATTCGAAAAAATCTCTACTACTTTGTCCATTTAACCGACTTGCTATCTCCAATAATAACAAAGTTACCCATACAGTCCAACGTCAAATGGGACACTCGGTATACCAATTTCTTACAAAATTCAGTGATATATTTTAAAACCAATTTTGTTAAATTTATAAATTTTACAACATTTTTCTACAATGTTTCGTTTGTTGGTTAACATTGATACATTATTTTTAACGCTTAAGAGCAATTTCCTAAACGGTAAGTATAGTGGTTTAGTTCTGCAGTCATAAAAGCTAGTACGAACAACATTTTTGTATAATTTTTTTGTAGTTGATTTAGAAGTCATTTCTTTAATTTTTGCCAGAAGGAAAAAAAATTGGAAAATGTACAAAAACAAATATAATGATCTAAAAGTACCTTAAATTTGGACCCCTCTAATTAATTTTGTGCTAGGTTGCGGAAGGTAACTCTCTGGCAGGATGTAGCCTAATCAATTTAGATTATAAATCTGAAAAAGAATTGAAAATCTAACGAGGGAAACTTGAGTTATGACTGCAGAACTAATGCTCGATTTCATGATTTTTCACAATTTTGCCTGTCAAACTCGCGCGCCCTTTAGGGATTCGCATTAATTATCACTTATTTGGTCATAATTTGCAAAGAAGCTCCAGAAAAGTGGGATGGATTTTCTATACCTTGTTATTTTCTCCAACGGAAAATTTATCGCGTGTGTTTAGGAAGATGCTCTTAAAGAGAAATTTGAACATTTTTTGACAATGTTCTTCGTGGAGTATTTTATAATTAGGTACTCTGCAAGCAATTTTTTTCTGCGCATAATTTCTGCACCGTGTGAAGGCTGCTTTAGAAAAATTGCTAGTAAAATAAGTTTTGTAAATTAATTTGAGTATATTTCCTTCTCAAAGAGCGTCTTCTTTAAAAATTAATAACCTCTTCCATCTTAAAAATTTATGAATTATTAAAACCAATCTACAATTCGTTACAAGCTAGTTTTTCGCATGCAAATTTTTGATTAACTTTTTTTTTCTAGGAGGGCGAAAGGGGATATCTTGAAGGATTGGCGTCTCGATACGCCGACCTCTTCAGCACGCATTACGGGGACGTGTTGAGCTACCTGGAGGACCTCAGGCGACGGGATTGGGCCGAAATGTCACCCCGAGACAGGATAGCGGTGACGCCGGGCACACCTCCCGGTAATTACAGCCCAATTTCCGGGACTCCGGTCTCCTCCGCCGTCCACGGCCTCACCACGTCCCAATCTCAACCAATCTACGTACCCGGAAAATACCTAGTAAGTTTTTATTTTAATTTTTTAAACTAAAATTTAACTAAATAAAAAGAAAATCGCTCTGTACGTGCCTCAAGCACAAATTATAGTTTTATATAAAAATTTTTATTTTTAAATGTTTTTAATATTAAGCGCGTAATTTTGGAAATAAATTTCAAAATTTGGTTTTTACCAAATTGCGGGCTTAACAATAAAATTATCGGAAATACTCAAGTTTATTATGTACCCGGATGTGACGTCATTTCATAAACTAAATTTGTCCAAATTCGATTGGTTGGAAATTGAAGAATTTGAAATGCAGCTGATTGATTTCCAGTCTAGTTCAATATGGATTCAAAAATTTATTGAAACAAGGAAAGAATTAAAATTAATTGAAACCGAAAGATTGACAAGTAATATAGGTGAAAATGCTAATAAAAAAATTTTGGAAACATGGAATGCGTTACCAGACACATTTAATTGTTTGAAGAAGCTGGCTCATGCTATTTTAACAATATTTTCTTCAACCTATGCCTGCAAGTCGTTATTTTCAGAGATGAATAACATTAAAGACTCGATTAGAAACCGTTTGACAGATGACTCCAGTTCAGCATGCATTCTGCTAAAAGTAACATCTTACAACCCTAACATATGTTATTTGTCATCTAATCTGCAAAAACAGAAGTCACACTAATTTTACATTAATTACGCGTACAATTGGAACATTGCAAAATGTTCCTATTTTTTGTAGTAAATAAAGAGTTTTGGGTTGATAGTATTTATTGTTATTATTTTCCCAATAATCACAAAGTCAAAAATATTTGATGGCACGCCTATGACCTCATTAAACATTTTTTTAGAAAATTGGCACGTTGATACGTAAAGGTTAGCCATCCCTGTTCTAGTCTTATGTACAATTTCTTATTTTTAAATATTTTTATTATTAAACGAGTAATTTTGGAAATATGTTTTAAAATTTTGTTTTTTTATTAAATTGCGGACTTATACCCAGATCCTGGTCAAAATATTTAAGTTTAAAGACCTTTAAATTTAAATTTGTTATATGGGTTGTAATGGACAATTTCCATGGTTACTTCAAATGTTTCTAATTATAGGCCTTTAATATTGACCAGAATATGGGTATTATACCCAGATTCTGGTCAAATCATTTAAGTTTAAAGGCCTTTAAATTTAAATTTGTTATATGGGTTGTAATGGACGATTTCCATGGTTTCCTTAAATGTTTCTAATTAAAGCCCTTTAACTTTGACCAGAATCTGCCTATTAATAATGAAAATATTTAAAAATAAGAAATTGTATATAAAACTAGAGTTTTTGGCATAACTTACATTAAATTCTAGTTTCATATAAAAGAATTTTTTTTTAAATTTATTTTAAAATTTTTTTAGCAAATTTTGGGGTTAATAATTAAATATTTTAAAACAAATCAATTTTTCTAATTTAATAACTCAAAAATTTCGAAAAATTATTTTTGGAATTTTTTTGTGGGAAACTTAAAAAAAGTAGCTCTGTACGTAAATCATACATACTCGTAAATTCTATTTTTATGTACAGTATTTTATTTTCACATATTTCTACTATTAAGCCCGTAGTTATGGAAATACGTTTTAAAAATTTTGTTTTTACCAAATTACGGACCTATTAATTAAAATATTTAAAAACTAAAAATTGTATATGAAACTAGAGGTCATGTTTATGTAACGTACAGAACTGTTTTTGTAATTTTAATACTCAAAAATTTCTAAAAATAATTTTTGGAAATTTTGTGTATAAAAATTAAAAAAAAAATCGCTCTTTAAGTAAATCACACATAAATTCTAGTTTTATGTAGAATTTTTAATTTTTAAATATATCCCATATTAAGCTTGTAGTTTTGGAATTAAGTTTTAAAATTTTGTTTTTACCAAATTGTGGACTTAATAATGAAGATACTTCAAAGTAAAAAATTGTATATGAAACTAGAGTTGACGCTTGGGGGGCGTAAAGAGCGTTTTATTTTAATTTGTCGTCTCAAAATTAAAAAAAAAATGTTATAATTTTTTAAATTGAAAAATTTAAATATTCGTTGTATACATAAATCAACTATGGTTTCTAGTTTTATGTATAATTTCCTAATTTAATATATTTTTATTATTAGACAAGTAATTTTAGAAATATATAAGTTTTAAAACTTTGTTTACATTAAATTGTAGACTTAATAGTTAAAATATTTAAAAATTGTAAATAAGACAAGAATTATGGTTTAAGTAACATTAAATTTTTATATAAAAAAATTATTTTTAAAATTTTGTTTTTACCAAATTGCGGACTTATTAATTAAAATATTTAAAAACTAAAAATTGTATATGAAACTAGAATTGATGCTTGAGGTACAAACAGAGCGATTTTTTAATTTTTGTATTCAAAAATTTCAAAATTTTGAGTTGCAAAATAAAAAAAAATCGCTTAATTAACAGTCTTAGTTTTTTAAAATTTTAAATAATAAGGGTTTAATTTAGGTTTTCTAATTTTTTATCTCAAAATTTGAAAATTTTTTAGAAACAAAAATTAAAAAATCGTTCTGTACATAAATCACAAATAAATTCTAGTTTTATATACAATTTTTAATTTTTAAATATTTTCTTTATTAGACCAGTAATTTTGGAAATACGTTTTAAAATTTTGTTTTTATTAAATTGCGGACTAAATAATGAAATATTTAAAAATAAGAAATTGTATATAAAACTAGAGTTGTGGCTTAAGTTGCATACAGAGCGATTTTTCTAATTTATTAACTTAAAATTTGAAAAAATAATTTTTTGAAATTCTTTAAGTGCAAAATTAGAAAGGATGCTGTGTACATGTATCAAGTAATATCTTCTAGTTTAATATACTATTTTTATTTTAAAATATTTTTATTATTAAACGAGTAATTTTGGAAATACGTTTTAAAATTTTGTTTTTTATTAAATTGCGGACTTAATAATGAAAATATTTAAAAATAAGAAATTGTATAAGTTACCCTAAATTTTAGTTTCATGTAAAACAATTTATTTTTAAAATTTATTTATTTTGTTTTTACCAAATTTTGGTGTTAATAATTAAAATATTTTAAAACAAAGCAATTTTTGTAATTAAATAACTCAAAAATTTCGAAAAATAATTTTTGGAAATTTTGTGTACAGAAATTAAAAAAAAAATCGCGCTTTACGTAAATCAAACATAAATTCTAGTTTTATGTACAATTTTTCGTCTCAAAATTTTTTTAAAAAAATGTTAAAATTTTTTTAATTGCAAAATTGAAAAATTCGTTGTATACATAAATCAACTATAATTTCCAGTTTTATGTATAATTTCCTAATTTAATATATTTTAATTATTAAGCGAGTCATTTTGGAAATAAATAAGTTTTAAAACTTTGTTTATATTAAGTTGTGGACTTAATAAAAATATTTAAAAATTGTAAATAAAACAAGAATTATGATTTAAGTAATATTAAATTTTAGTTTTATATAAAAAAATTATTTTTAAAATTTTGTTTTTACCAAATTGCGGACTTATTAATTAAAATATTTAAAAACTAAAAATTGTATATGAAACTATAGTTGATGTTTAAGTAACGTACAAAGCTATTTTTGTAATTTTATTACTCAAAAATTTCTAAAAATAATTTTTGGAAATTTTGTGTGTAAAAATTAAAAAAAATCGCTCTTTACGTAAATCACACATAAATTCTAGTTTTATGTACAATTTTTAATTTTTAAATATATCCATTATTAAACTTGTAGTTTTGGAATTAAGTTTTAAAATTTCGTTTTTAGTAAATTGCGGGCTTAATAATGAAGAAACTTAAAAGTAAAAAATTGTATATGAAACTAGAGTTTAGGCTTGAGGTACGTACAGAGCGAATTTTTTAATTTTCGTATTCAAAAAATTCAAAATTTTGAGTTGCAAAATAAAAAAAAATCGCTCTGTACATAAATCATGTATATATTCAAGTTTCGTAATTAACAGTCTTAGTTTTTAAAAATTTGAATAATAAGGGTTTAATTTTGTTTTTTTAATTTTTTTATCTCAAAATTTGAAAAAATAATTTTTTAAATTTTTTAGAAACAATAATGAAAAAATCGCTCTGTACTTAAATCACAAATAAATTCTAGTTTTATGAACAATTTTTAATTTTTAAATATTTTCTTTATTAAGCGAGTAATTTTGGAAATTAAAAATAAAAAATTGTATATAAAACTAGAGTTATGGCTTAAGTTACGTGCAGAGCGACTTTTCTAATTTATTAACTTAAAATTTGAAAAAATAATTTTTTGAAATTCTTTAAGTGCAAAATTAGAAAGGATGCTGTGTACATGTATCAAGTAACATCTTCTAGTTTAATATACTATTTTTTATTTTAAAATATTTTTATTATTAAACGAGTAATTTTGGAAATACGTTTTAAAATTTTGTTTTTTATTAAATTGCGGACTTAATAATGAAAATATTTAAAAATAAGAAATTGTGTAAGATACCCTAAATTTTAGTTATATATAAAAATTTTGGGGTTAATAATTAAAATATTTTAAAACAAAGCAATTTTTGTAATTAAATAACTCAAAAATTTCGAAAAATAATTTTTGGAAATTTTGTGTACAAAAATTAAAAAAAAAATCGCTCTATACGTAAATCACACATAAATGCTAGTTTTATGTACAATTTTTAATTTTTAAATATATCCATTATTAAGCTTGTAGTTTTGGAATTAAGTTTTAAAATTTCGTTTTTTCCAAATTGCGGGCTTAATAATGAAGGTACTTAAAAGTAAAAAATTGTATATGAAACTAGAGTTGAGGCTTGATGTACGTACGGTGCGATTTTTAATTTTCGTATCAAAAAATTTCAATATTTTGAGTTGCTGAATAAAAAAAAATCGCTTTGTACATAAATCAAGTATAAATTCTAGTTTCGTAGTTGACAGTCTAAGTTCTTTAAAATTTTGAATAATAAGGGTTTAATTTTGTTTTTTTAATTTTTTATCTCAAATTTTGAAAAAATAATTTTTCGTCTTAAATTTTTTTTTTAATAAAAATTAAAAATTAGCTGTATACATAAATCAACTATAATTTGTAGTTTTATGTATAATTTCCTAATTTAATATATTTTTATTATTAAGCGAGTCATTTTGGAAATACATAAGTTTTAAAACTTTGTTTATATTAAGTTGTGTACTTAATAATAAAAATATTTAAAAATTGTAAATAAAACAAGAATTATGATTTAAGTAATATTAAATTTTAGTTTTATATAAAAAAAATTATTTTTAAAATTTTGTTTTTACCAAATTGCGGACTTATTAATTAAAATATTTAAAAACTAAAAATTGTATATGAAACTAGAGTTGATGTTTAAGTAACGTACAGAGCTATTTTTGTAATTTTATTATTCAAAAATTTCAAAAAATAATTTTAAAATTTCGTTTTTACCAAATTGCGGGCTTAATAATAAAGGTACTTAAAAGTAAAAAATTGTATATGAATCTAGAGTTTAGGCTTGAGGTACGTACAGAGCGAATTTTTTAATTTTCGTATTCAAAAAATTCAAAATTTTGAGTTGCAAAATAAAAAAAAAATCGCTCTGTACATAAATCATGTATAAATTCAACTTTCGTAATTAACAGTCTTAGTTTTTAAAAATTTTGAATAATAAGGGTTTAATTTTGTTTTTTTTAATTTTTTATCTCAAAATTTGAAAAAATAATTTTTTAAATTTTTTTGAAACAAAAAATAAAAAATCGTTCTTTACATAAATCACAAATAAATTCTAGTTTTATGTACAATTTTTAATTTTTAAATATTTTCTTTATTAGACGAGTAATTTTGGAAATACGTTTTAAAATTTTGTTTTTATTAAATTGAGGACTTAATAATGAGGATATTTAAAAATAAAAAATTCTATATAAAACTAGAGTTATGGCTTAAGTTACATACAGAGCGATCTTTCTAATTTATTAACTTAATTATTGAAAAAATAATTTTTTGAAATTTTTTAAGTGAAAAATTAAAAAGAATGCTCGGTACATGTATCAACTATATCTTCTAGTTTAATATACTATTTTTTATTTTTAAATATTTTTATTATTAAACGAGTAATTTTGGAAATACGTTTTAAAATTTTGTTTTTTAATAAATTGCGGACTTATGAAAATATTTAAAAATAAGAAATTGTATAAGTTACCCTAAATTTTAGTTTCATATAAAACAATTTATTTTTAAAATTTATTTATTTTGTTTTTACCAAATTTTGGGGTTAATAATTAAAATATTTTAATACAATGCAATTTTTGTAATTAAATAACTCAAAAATTTCGAAAAATAATTTTTGGAAATTTTGTGTACAGAAATTAAAAAAAAAATCGCTCTTTACGTAAATCAAACATAAATTCTAGTTTTATGTACAATTTTTAATTTTTAAATATATCCATTATTAAGCTTGTAGTTTTGGAATTAAGTTTTAAAATTTCGTTTTTAGTAAATTGCGGGCTTAATTGTGTATTGTATTGTATTGTATTGTGTATGAAACTAGAATTGAGGCTTGAGGTACGTACAGAGCGATTTTTTTTAATTTTCGTACTCAAAAATTTCAAAATTATAAATATAAATTCTAGTTTCTTAATACAGTTTTAGTTTTTAAAATTTTGAATAATAAGGGTTTAATTTTGTTTTTTAAATTTTTTATCTCAAAATTTGAAAAAATAATTTTTTAAATTTTTCTGAAACAAAAAATAAAAAATCGTTCTGTACATAAATCACAAATAAATTCTAGTTTTATGTACAATTTTTAATTTTTAAATATTTTCTTTATTAGACGAGTAATTTTGGAAATACGTTTTAAAATTTTGTTTTTATTAAATTGCGGACTTAATAATGAGGATATTTAAAAATAAAAAATTCTATATAAAACTAGAGTTATGGCTTAAGTTACATACTGAGCGATTTTTCTAATTTATTAACTTAAAATTTGAAAAAATATATCAACTATATCTTCTAGTTTAATATATTATTTTTTATTTTTAAATATTTTTATTATTAAACGAGTAATTTTGGAAATGCGTTTTAAAATTTTGTTTTTTAATAAATTGCGGACTTAATTATGAAAATATTTAAAAATAAGAAATTGTATAAGTTACCCTAAATTTTAGTTTTATATAAAAAAATTTATTTTTAAAATTTATTTATTTTGTTTTTACCAAATTTTGGGGTTATTAATTAAAATATTTTAAAACAAAGCAATTTTTGTAATTAAATAACTCAAAAATTTCGAAAAATAATTTTTCGAAATTTTGTGTACAAAAATTAAAAAAAAATCGCTCTATACGTAAATCACACATAAATTCTCGTTTTATGTACAATTTTTAATTTTTAAATATATCCATTATAAAGCTTGTAGTTTTGGAATTAAGTTTTAAAATTTCGTTTTTACGAAATTGCGGGCTTAATAATGAAGGTACTTAAAAGTAAAAAAATTGTGTATGAAACTAGAGTTGAGGCTTGAGGTACGTACAGAGCGATTTTTTTAATTTTCGTATACAAAAATTTCAAAATTTTGAGTTGCAAAATAAAAAAAATCGCTCTGTACATAAATCAAGTATAAATTTTAGTTTCGTAATTAACAGTCTTAGTTTTTTAAAATTTTGAATAATAAGGATATAATTTTGTTTTTTTAATTTTTTAACTCAAATTTTGAAAAAATAATTTTTTTCATTTTATTGGTGCGTACAATAGCTTTTACGTCTCAAAATTTAAAAAAGAAATTTTATTGAAAAATTCACTGTCAAGTCAACTATAATTTATAGTTTTATGTATAATCTCTAATAGAACAAGAATTATGGTTTAAGTAACATTAAATTTAAGTTTTATATAAAAAAAAATTATTTTTAAAATTTTGTTTTTACCAAATTGCGGACTAAAATTAAAAATTTTATATGAAACTATAGTTAATGTTTAAGTAAGGTACAGAGCTATTTTTGTAATCTTGTTACTCAAAAATTTTCAAAAATAATTTTTGGAAATTTTGTGTAGAAAAAATAAAAAAAATCGCTCTTTACGTAAATCCCACATAAATTCTAGTTTTATGTACAATTTTTAATTTTTAAATATATCCATTATTAAGCTTGTAGTTTTGGAATTAAGTTTTAGAATTTCGTTTTTAGTAAATTGCGGGCTTAATAATGAAGATACTTAAAAGTAAAAAATTGTATATGAAACTAGAGTTGAGGCTTGATGTACGTACGGTGCGATTTTTTTAATTTTTGTACTCAAAAATTTCAAAAAAAATTTTCAAAATTTTGAATTGCAAAATTAAAAAAAATCGCTCTGTACATAAATCAAGTATAAATTCTAGTTTCGTAATATATTTTTAGTTTTTGAATATTTTGAATAATAAGTGTGTAATTTTGTTTTTTCGATAAAAAAAAACTATTTTTTGTTTAAAAGTGTTTGATTTTGTTGCAGCCGTCTAGTTGTTTAAGTGATAAAGAAGAGGACGAGATCTACGGGTTTGGGTATGGGGTTTACGGGGCTCAAATCGCCCGGCAACAGCAGCAGAGGTTAATGGGCGCGCAGCCGACGAGTCATCAACCCCTTCTGCTCCAACACCAACAGAATTACCAGACGTAAGTGCCACCTTTACTTTTATTTCCCCCGTAAATGTCGTTTCCTACCGCCCTTTTTTACTTTTATTTCCGCTCCCGACATCAAACTGCTCCACTTTTACTAAACTTCATATTTATACCTACAACTTAATTCAATTTATTCACACTTTTATCGACTACATAAATAATTATTGACCAAAAACACCTTTTTTATCCATAAAACCCCCGAAAATTACTTTAAAATCAATTTTAATTTTTTTGAAGTGGTGTCACCTGTCGTTAGATAAAGTGTACTACCACCTTATTGATCCGAGGAAAAGTAATAAAAACGTTATTAAAAGTAAGAAAAACAAAATTCGAGAGGGATGAGGCATGAAATAATTTAGCATACATTCTCATTTAAATGTAAATAAATAAGCCTGTCTGTAGTAAATCAAAAAGATGCGCTCATTAATTTCGTGCTCGTTTCGTACTTTTGTAAAGACCTTTTCGGGTTGAAAAGTTTTTCCGGGAAAATGAGAGAATCGCGTGTCTACTCACTCACCCCGACAATGTCACGGAAACGATAAATTTCCATAAACAAGAATTTCCTTATTAAAACATCCTACACTAGTTTTACAAATAATTTCAATACTTTAATCTTCTTTTAAGGACTATTTGTTATGTAGTACGTGCGACTTTTTGTTTCGAAAAGTCGCAACGCGAACTCCTTCCTAACAAAGTATAAATTTCAAAATTTCTCCAAAGAAAAGCACTCCAAGTGTACTAAATTCGCTTTTTAAGCTAACTTTTAGAAAGTTATCTTCGTGCCTCGCATACTTCAATCACAAAAAATATTACTTCAATTCAATTTACAATTTACAACCTACAAAACTAATTAAACCTCACTTATTATTATCATTTTTTCAGGTGCTTAAGCCCTCGCTCGGCTTACTTTTATGAATTCCCTCCCAACGGTAAGTTTATTTATTATTTTCACAATTTATTACATATTTTTATGACCAATTTCATCTAAAAGTTTCCAAGAAGAAACAAGGAATTACTTTTCATTCATAAATTATTTTTTATTCACATTTATACTGCTATAACTTATTTATTTATTATGCTATTTAAGTGATTTATATCTCAAAATATTCACCAATCAATCTTTAATCAAGCCTATTTTAAAAAATTTAAAAACATTTTATATTTCTTAAAATATTAATTTATTTCTTAACCACCACCATAAATCATTTTAATAACTTTAAACTCAAATACCTTTTGAAATTGTAAAGTGATTTTAATCATCAAAATCGAAATTTATGCAGTGATTAAGTAGTAATCACCACGATTTCTAAAAATTTACAAATTATTTCTAGTTTTGAAAATATACTTATTTTTCTAAACCACTACCTTATTCTATATTTAACAAATTTTTCAATTCATCACGTTTAAATGGTAATAACTCCATTAATCACTACACGATTATAATAAGCAATAAATGAATTTAAGAAGTGATTATACTTTTATTACTATAATTATAAAAAAATTTAAAATCTTATATAGTTTTAAAAATATCAATATTTTTCTACACGTCTACTTCAATTTTTGTAACAAAATTATTATTTATTACGTTTAAATTATGATAACTCAATTAATCTCTATACGATTTTAATAATCAATATATGAATTTAAGCAGTGATTATCCTTCTATCGCAGGAGTTTTAAAAAATTATTAAATCTTATATAGTTTTTAAAATATCAATATTTTTCTACACGTCTACATAAATTTTTATAAGAAAATTATTTTTTATCACGTTTAAATTGTAATAACTCAATTAATCTCTAGACGATTTTAATTATCAATAAATCAATTTAAGCAGTGATTATCCTGCTATTACAGGAATTTTTAAAAATTGAATAGTCTTTTATAGTTTTTAAAATATCAATATTTTTCTAAACGTCTACTTCAATTTTTATAAGAAAATTATTTTTTATCACGTTTAAATTGTGATAACTCAATTAAACAATACACGATTTTAATTATCAATAAATCAATTTAAGCAGTGATTATCTTGCTATTACAGGAATTTTTAAAAATTTCAAAATCTTTTATAGTTTTTAAATTATCAATATTTTTCTACACGTCTCCTCCAATTTTTTTAACAAAATTATTTTTTATCACGTTTAAATTGTTATAACTCAATTAATCACGACACGATTTTAATTATAAATAAACACATTTAAGCAGTGATTATCCTGCTATTAAAGGAGTTTTTAAAAATTTAATAATCTTTTATAGTTTTTAAAATATCAATATTTTTCTAAACGTCTACTTCAATTTTTTTAACAAAATTATTTTTTATCACGTTTAAATTGTTATAACTCAATTAATCACTACACGATTTTAATTATCAATAAATCAATTTAAGCAGTGATTATCTTGCTATTACAGGAATTTTTAAAAATTTAAAAGTCTTTTATAGTTTTTAAAATATCAATATTTTTCTAAACGTCTACTTCAATTTTTATAACAAAATTATTATTTATCACGTTTAAATTGTGATAACTCACTTAAACACCACACGATTTTAATTATCAATAAATCAATTTAAGCAGTGATTATCTTACTATTACAGGAATTTTAAAAAATTTAAAAGTCTTTTATAGTTTTTAAAATATCTATATTTGTCTACACGTCTACTTCAATTTTTATAACAAAATTATTTTTTATCACGTTTAAATTGTTATAACTCAATTAATGTCTAAACCATTTTAATGGTCAATACATCAGTTAAAACAGTGATTATTCTGCGATTACAGGAATTTTTAAAAATTTAATAGTCTGTTATAGTTTTTAAAATTTCAATATTTTTCTACAAGTCTACTTCAATTATTATAACAAAATTATTATTTATCACGTTTAAATTGTGATAACTCAATTAAACAATACACGATTTTAATTATCAATAAATCAATTTAAGCAGTGATTATCTTGCTATTACACGAATTTTTAAAAATTTAATAATCTTTTACAGTTTTTAAAATATCAATTTTTTTCTAAACGCCTGCTTCAATTTTTTAAACAAAATTATTTTTTATCACGTTTAAATAGTTATAACTCAATTAATCACTACACGATTTTAATTATCAATAAATAAATTTAAGCAGTGATTATCCTGCTATTACAGAATTTTTTAAAAATTTAAAAATCTTTTATAGTTTTTAAAATATCAATATTTTTCTACACTTCAATTCTTTCTACTTCAATTTTTATAAGAAAATAATTTTTTACCACGTTTAAATTGTGATAACTCAATAAATCACTACACGATTTTAATTATCAATAAATAAATTTAAGCAGTGATTATCCTGCTATTACAGGATTTTTTAAAAATTTAAAAGTCTTTTATAGTTTTTAAAATATCAATATTTTTCTAAACGTCTACTTCAATTTTTATAACAAAATTATTATTTATCACGTTTAAATTGTGATAACTCAATTAAACACTACACGATTTTAATGATCAATAAATAAATTTAAGCAGTGATTATCCTGCTATTACAGGAATTTTTAAAAATTTAATAGTCTCTTATAGTTTTTAAAATATCAATATTTTTCTAAACGTCTACTTCAATTTTTATAACAAAATTATTGCTTATCACGTTTAAATTGTGATAACTCAATTAAGCAATAACGATTTTAATTATCAATAAATCAATTTAAGCAGTGATTATCTTGCTATTACAGGAATTTTTAAAAATTTTAAAGTCTTTTATAGTTTTTAAATTATCAATATTTTTCTACACGTCTACTTCAATTTTTATAACAATACTATTATTTATCACGTTTAAATTGTGATAACTTAATTAATGTCTAAACCATTTTAATGATCAATACATCAATTTAAGCAGTGATTATCCTGCTATTACACGAATTTTTAAAAATTTAATAATCTTTTATACTTTTTAAAATATCAATTTTTTTCTAAACGTCTGCTTCAATTTTTTTAACAAAATTATTTTTTATCACGTTTAAATTGTTATAACTCAATTATTCACTACACGATTTTAATTATCAATAAATAAATTTAAGCAGTGATTATCCTGCTATTATAGGATTTTTTTAAAATCTTTTATAGTTTTTAAAATATCAGTATTTTTCTAAACGTCTACTTTTTATAAGAAAATCATTTTTTATCACGTTCAAATTGTGATAACTCAATTAAACAATACACGATTTTGATTATCAATAAATCAATTTAAGCAGTGATTATCTTGCTATTATAGGAATTTTTAAAAATTTAAAAGTCTTTTATAGTTTTTAAATTATCAATATTTTTCTACATGTCTACTTCAATTTTTATAAGAAAATTATTTTTTAGCACGTTTAAATTGTGATAACTCAATTAATCTCTAGACGATTTTAATGATCAATAAATCAATTTAAGCAGTTATTATCCTTCTATTACAGGAATTTTTAAAATAAATAAAATCTAATATAGTTTTTAAAATATCAATATTTTTCTACACGTCTCCTTCAATTTTTATATCAAAATTATTTTGTAATTTAATTTAATTTGTGATAAGTGATAACTCAATAAATTTCTAGACGATTTTAATTATCAATAAATCAATTTAAGCAGTGATTATCCTGCTATTACAGGAAGTTTTAAAAATTTAATACTCTTTTATAGTTTTTAAAATATCAATATTTTTCTAAACGTCTACTTCAATTATTTTAAGAAAATTATTTTTTATCACGTTTAAATTGTGATAACTCATTTAATCACTACACGATTTTAATGATCAATAAATCAACTTAAGCAGTTATTTTCCTTCTATTACAGGATTTTTTAAAATAAACAAAATCTGATATAGTTTTTAAAATATCAATATTTTTCTACATGTCTACTTCAATTTTTATAACAAAATTATTATTTATCACGTTTAAATTGCGATAAATCTCTAGATGATTTTAATTATCAATAAATCAATTTAAGCAGTGATTATCCTGCTATTATAGGAATTTTTAAAAATTTAAAAGTCTTTTATAGTTTTTAAAATATCAATATTTTTCTAAACGTCTACTTCAACTTTTATAACAAAATTATTATTTATCACGTTTAAATTGTAATAACTCAATTAATCACTATACGATTTTAATCATCAATATGTCAGTTTAAGTAGTGATTATCTTTCTATTACAGGAATTTTAAAATATTTAAAAATCTTGTATAGATCTTAAAATATCCAAAATTTTCTAAACGTCTACTTCAATTTATATAACAAAATTATTTTTTCCGCGTTTAAATTGTGATAACTCAATTAATGTCTAAACCATTTTAATGATCAATACATCAGTTAAAACAGTGATTATTCTGCTATTACAGGAATTTTTAAAAATTTAATAGTCTGTTATGGTTTTTAAAATTTCAATATTTTTCTAAACGTCTACTTCAATTTTTATAACAAAATTATTGTTTATCGGATTTAAATTGTTATAACTCAATTAATCACGACACGATTTTAATTATCAATAAACACATTTAAGCAGTGATTATCCTGTTATTAAAAGAATTTTTAAAAATTTAATAATCTTTTATAGTTTTTAAAATAAACTTCTTCAATGATTTTTGTACAAAAATTAATTTTGATCACGTTAAAATTGTTATAACTCTGGTAAACATGACACAATTTTTATGATCAATATATAAAGTTGTAGCTGTGATCGCTCTCTTATTACTGGGATTTTTGAAATCTAAAATATCTTACCTAGTTTTTAAGATATCAATGTTTTTCTATGCGTTTACCATGAATTTTATAAAGAAATTATTTTTGAACTACTTTTAATTGTTATAACTCTAATACTAATTAAGCAATTTTAATGATCAATATTCCAATTTAATTATTACGTGGATTTTTTTAACTTAAATTATCTTGCTTATATTTTAAAATATCAACATTTTTCTAAACTTCCAACATAGTTTTCGTACAGAAACTATTTTTGATCACCTTTAAATTGTAATAACTCTGGTAATCATGAAGCGGTCTTAATAATTAATATGTCAATGTAAGCTGTGATCATTCTGCTATTTCACTGATTTTTAAAACTTAAATTATCGTGCTTAGTTATGTAAATATCAATATTTTTCTAAACGTTTACCATGATTTTATATGAAATTTAACCGAAATTATTTTTAATCGCTTTTAAATTGTAATAACTTTGCTGATCATGACGAGATTTTAATGATCAACATTAGAAATTAAGGAACGATCATTTTTTTGTTACTAAGGTCTTTCAAACCTAAAATATCTTGCCTACTTTTGAAAATTTCAATGATTTTGCAAATGTTTTCCATCATTTTTATAAATAAATTATTTTTGATCAACTTTAAATTGTAATAACTCTGGTACTAATAAATTTTAATGATCAATACGTCAATTTAAGCAGTGATCGTCCTGGTATTAAGTCGATTTTTAAAACTTAAATTATCTTAGTTAATTCTTAAATGATCAATTTTTTTCTAAACGTCAACCATGATTTTTATAAAGTAATTAGTTTTGATCTTAAACGTGAGTGGGATAACTCTAGTGATCATGAAGTGCTTTTAATGATCAACATGTCAATTTAAGCAGAGATCATTCTGTTATCACGGGGATTTTTCAAACCCAAAATGTCTTGTTTATTTGTCTTAATATTTTTCTAAACGTCTACCATGATTTTTATAAAGTAATTAGCTTTGATCACGTTTAAATTGAGATAACTCTAGTGATCATAAAGCGATTTTAGTGATCAGTGTGTCAGTTTCAACTGTGATCATTCGTTTATAATGAGGATTTTTCAAACCTACAATATCTTGCTTGGTTATTAAAATATCAACATTTTTATAAACTTCTATCATGATTTCATGATCATAATTATTATAAATCACTTTTAAACTGTCATAACTCAATTAATCATTGTATCATTTTGATGTTTTATGTATTAATTTAATCAGTGATCAATTAATAATAAGTGAAATTTAAAAGTAAATTAATATCTTTTATAATTTATGAGATATGATTATTTTTCTTAAACACTACGATTATTTCTAAAAAGTTGGTTGTAAGAAAATTGGTTGATAAAAATTCGCAGTAACTACAAATAAATTAGGTTTAAAAATTAAATTTTAATGGTTTTAAAGCTATTAAAATAATAAATCGTGTAAAATTTCTGGTTTTAATGACGAGTAATTGCGCTTATTAAAAGTTTTGTACATAAGCTTGATGATAAATGTTGTTTTTTTAAAGGTCTGGAGGTTGGAATTTTGAAATTGTAGTTGTTAATGATCTAAGCTTTAATAAAACGTTGGGAGGAACGTTGAAAACAGTTGGGACATGAAATTTACAGCACCTAGGAAATAAAAAGTGCAATGTTATCATCAAAAACAATTGTTGAATGCTTGTAATTTGGGTTAATTATTCCCCATATACTTTTACAACGTTGCAACATGAGGAAATAAACACATAACAATCAAAAGACCGCAGAACACACCGTTTACTTTAATCACCTCTAATAAAATCCATGCCAATCATAAAAATAAACGTGGCACATTCGGAAAACAGCGTCGTAAACTGCCCAATAATTAACTTCACTAATAAATTCAACAAATTGAAATTCTGCGTTTGTTTCTGGGCACGTTTAAAATTCCAGCGCCGTTACAGAAAACCCAATAAGCACCACCCTTTCCTTTTTCAACTCCAAGTGGCTGGAAAATTTTTAAGTGCAATTCTGGATACATGTATAAATATAAACTTCTCAACTCGAGCTAGCACGTATCTACAGTGAGCCACGATTTAATTTTCTGATAAACAAATGCTTTAGATTTATCTGATTATTTTAGAGATGCGGGTTTTTCAATTTGTTCCTACAAAAGTGAAGACCTACGTTCACAAAAGGCTTTCAACTATCTGACTTTAAGTTTTAAACTTATTCGTCCTTTTGCATTGCTTTATTCTTTAATACGAAACGAATTACAGCAATTACATCATTTTTACTATAAAAATTTTATCAACAACCTTATGTACTCGTACTTCCCAGTTTTAATCAATACTTTAAGTATTGGTGCTTGTTATAGCTTCACTTGCGTGGATATAATAATAATTACGATCAATCATGACCTTAATGTTGGATTTCATGGGATAAACTCATGAAATTATTGTTGTTTTGATGAAATAAACTAGGAAGGATGTAATTCAGATGATGTTTCTTGAAGATTTGATAGGAAGAAGTTCGGGGACTTTGAAATAATTAATAAATCCTTTATAGTTTGTTGTAAAAGCGTATGTTAAGTCGAGTTTTAATCAATACTTTAAGTATTGGTGCTTGTTACACCTTTACTCCCGTGGATATAACAATAATGACGATCAATGATGACCTTAATGTTAGAATAGATGGGATAAACTCATTAAATTATGGTTTTCTTGATGAAATAAACTATGAGGGATATAATTTAGAAGGTTTTATTTGAAGATTTGATAGGAAGGAGGTTGGGGACTTTAAAATAATTGATAAATCCCTTATCGTTTGTTGTAAGCTTTTGTGGAAACACCTGGTAAGTTGTAAATCACTTGAGTAGGACGTTCCAATTTGTGTGAACCGCGAAGCTTTTCGTGTCCCGTTTCTGCAGTCCCAGAATTGAAATATCGAGGCGGGTTTCTGTGACGTGAGCTGGACCCCATAACTCAACCTCTGGGACAATGCAGAATTTTAAATAATTCATTCTCTCGCTCGATAAAACCAAAAAATCATTTTCCGGCGCGTTTGCCTTCCGCAGCCTCATTCGAAACACGCGCGAATTTTCCTCCTAATTTTCCGAATCACACAGCCCATAAAACGCGAAACGTTTCCCTTTTTTTGTTTTTTATTGCGCGAAATTAGTGGTTGATTAATAAGGATTTTTCAAGAAAGTGCAAAGCTTTAAATTCAAAGAGTGACACTTGGAGTGTTTTTTTTTCATCTCGGAGGGGAAAATCGGAGCGCAGAAAATTAAAATGCACACTTCAAGTTCCGAGAGCACAGCCAACGTAGAGAAATTGCTTTTCTTGCAGAATCGATCACAACAATTAATCTTTATTAAAAATTTATTGAAATTACGATGAAAAAAGAAGAAAAATGTTGCATTAAACTCTTCAATGAATATAAATGAACTTACAGCACAACTCAAACGCTTTTATTAATGTATTGATTTTTTACTTGCATTTTTTAAAAGTCAATTAATTAACCTTCAAGTTTTCAAATTAACGACTCGAAACTACAATATTACCCTGAGAATTTAGCTTAAATATGAAAAATTGTTTTAAAAATTAAAAAAATCTTTTACCTAACTTTAAAGCTCAATATTTTCGAAAATCTCAGAATAAATTTTAAGATAAACTGTATCTTCATTTTAAGGAGATAACCTGGTATAATCGGGATTTTATTTTATTCAAAAATCTCGCTTAGTTTTTGAGTTATTTAATTTTTTGAAAATGTCTAACAACATTTATTTTTCCAAAAATTTTGTTCAGTGAAATTTGTTAACTCATAATTTCGTTAATATATTAGTTATTTGGTTTTTAAAATATTTAGTTTTTTTCTGAACGACCACGATTTATGTTAAATACAAATTTATTAAAAAAGTCACCCTTATACTAAAATAACTCAGTTATTCTTAAAGTAATATTATTATAGAAAATACCAGTTTGATCAGTGGGTAAGCTTTAGTAACTACAATTTTTAAGAATTAAAAAATCTTCTGTAGTTTTCAAAATATCAATGTTTTTCTAAACCATTACTAGGATTTTCGAACCTAAATTTTTGTTAATGACTTTTCAACAGCGATAACTCCATTAATCACTTTATGGTTTTAATAAATAATATCCCAAACAATTCAGTGATTAAGTCTTTATTACCTGAATTTTAAAACTTTAAGAAATCTTCTCCAATTTTTGAAATATAATTTTTTTTTCTAAACTACTACCAGGATTTTTAGGTTTAAATTTTTGCATAATCACTTTTCAACCGCAACTACTCCATTAATTACTTAACGATTTTAATGACCAATATATAAGATTATTCAAGGATTAAGCTCCTATCACCAGAATTTTGAAAAAATAAATTATCTTGTTTAGTTTTTGAAATTTAAATGTTTTTCTAAACCAGTACCAGGATTTTTGGGTCATAATTTTCGATAATCACTTTTCAGCGGCAATAACTCTATTAATCACTTGGTATTTAAAGATTTTGTCAACAGGATTTTGAAAAATTAAAATATTTTCTTTAGTTTTTGAAATATCAATGTATTTCTAAATGACTACGAGGATTTCTTGGCCACAAGTTTTATTAATCACTTTTCAACCGCTATAAATTCATTAGTAACTTGTTGCCTTTAATGAGCAATATGTCAAATTATTTATCAATTAAGCTTTTATCACAAGGATTTTGAAAAATTGAAATATCTTATTTAATTTTTGAAATATCAATGTTTTTCTAAATCACTACCAGGATTTTTGGGCATAAATTTTCAACCGCAATAACTTTATTAATTACTTGTTAATTTTAATGATCAATATGTCAAATTATTTAGAGATTAAGCCCCTATCACCAGAATTTTGAAAACATAAAATATCTTCTTTAGTTTTTAAAATATCAATATTTTTTAAACCACTACTGAGATGTTTGATCCTTAATTATTGTTAATCAGTTTTTAACCACGATAACTCTATTAATCACTTGTCGATTTCAATGATTAATATCCCAATTCATTCAGCGATTAAGTCTTTATTATAAGGTTTTTAGAAATTTGAAAAGTCTTCTCTAGTTTTTGAAATATCATTTTTTTCCTGAAACACTACCAAGAATTTTGAGTCATAATTTTTATTAATCACATTTCAACCGCAATAACTTCATTAATCACTTAGTGATTTTAATGACCCATGTGTCAAATTAATCATCGATTAAACCTTTATCACAGGGATTCTAAAAAATTTAAAAATCTCGTTTAGTTTTTGAAATATCAATGTTTTCCCGAAACTCTACCAGGATTTTTGGGTCATAATTTTTATTAATCACATTTCTATCGCAATAAATTCGTTAATCACTTGGTGATTTTAATGAACAATATGTCAAATTAATCATCAATTAGCTTTTATCACAAAGATTTTCAAAAATTGAAATATCTTATGTAGTTTTTGAAATATCAATATTTTTTCTAAATCACTACCAGGATTTTTGGGCCTAAATTTTTGTTAATCACTTTTCAACCGCAATAACTTTGTTAAATACTTGTTAATTTTAATGATCAATATGTCAAATTATTCAGAGATTAAGCCCCTATTACCAGGATTTCGAAAATATTAAATATCTTCTTTGATTTTTGAAATATCAATATTTTTTAAACCACTACTGGGATTTTTGAGACAAAAATTTCTGTTAATCAGGTTTTAACAACGATAACTCTATTAATCAATTGTCGATTTTAATCAATAATATCCTAATTCATTCAGCGATTAAGCCTTTATTATAAGGATTTTAAAAATTCGAAAAGTCTTCTCTAGTTTTTGAAATATCATTTTTTTTTCCTGAAATACTACCAGGAATGTTGAGTCAAAATTTTTATTAATCACATTTCAACCGCAATAATTTCATTAGTCACTTAGTGATTTTAATGATCAATATGTCAAATTTATCATTGCTTCAGCCTTTATCACAGGAATTTTGAAAAATTAAAAATCCTCGTATAGTTTTTGAAATATTAATATTTTCCTGAAACACTACCAGGATCTTTGTGTCATAATTTATATTAATCACATTTCAATCGCAATAACTTCATTAATCACTTGGTGATTTTAATGAAGAATATGTCAAATTAATCACCAATTAAGCTTTTATCACAAGGATTTTGAAAAATTGAAATATCTTATTTAGTTTTTGAAATATCAATGTTTTTCTAAATCACTACCAGGATATTTGGGTCTAAATGTTGTTAATCACTTTTCAACCGCAATAACTTTATTATTTACTTGTTAATTTTAATGATCAATATGTCCAATTATTCAGAAATTAAGCCCCTATCACCAGGATTTTGAAAACATAAAATATCATCTTTAGTTTTTGAAATATCAATATTTTTAAACCACTACTGGGATGTTTGAGCCTAAGTTATTGTTAATCAGTTTTCAACCGCGATAACTCTATTAATAACTTGTCGATTTTAATGAATCATATCTCAATGTATTCAGCGATTAAGCATTTATTATGAGAATTTTAAAAAATCGAAAAATCTTCTCTAGTTTTTGAAATATATTTTTTTTCCTGAAACACTACGAAGAATGTCGAGTCATAATTTTTATTAATCACATTTCAACCGCAATAACTTCATTAATCACTTAGTGGTTTTAATGCCTAATGTGTTAAATTAATCATCTATTAAGCATTTATCACAGGGGTTCTAAAATATTAAAAAAATCTGGTTTAGTTTCTGAAATATCAATGTTATCCTGAAACACTACCAGGATTTTTGGGTCTCATAATTTTTATTAATCACATTTTTATCGCAATAAATTCATTAATCACTTGGTGATTTTAATGAACAATATGTCAAATGAATCATCAATTAAACCTTTGTCACAAGGATTTTGAAAAATTGAAATATCTTATTTAGTTTTTGAAATATCAATATTTTTTCTAAATCACTACCAGGATTTTTGGGCCTAAATTTTTGTTAATCACTTTTCAACCGCAATAACTTTGTTAAATACTTGTTAATTTTAATGATCAATATGTCAAATTATTCAGAGATTAAGCCCCTATCACCAGGATTTTGAAAATATTAAATATCCTCTTTGGTTTTTGAAATATCAATATTTTTTAAACCACTACTGGGATGTTTGAGACTAAATTTTTTGTTAGTCAGGTTTTAACCACGATAACTCTATTAATCACTTGTCGATTTTAATGAATAATAACCCAATTCATTCAGCGATTTAGTCTTTATTATAACGTTTATAGAAATTTGAAAAGTCTTCTCTAGTTTTTGAAATATCATTTTTTTTTCCTGAAACACTACCAAGAATGTCGAGTCATAATTTTTATTAATCACATTTCAACCGCAATAACTTCATTAATCACTTAGTGGTTTTAATGCCTAATGTGTCAAATTAATCATCTAGTAAGCATTTATCACAGGGGTTCTAAAATATTAAAAAATCTCGTTTAGTTTCTGAAATATCAATGTTTTCCTGAAACACTACCAGGATTTTTGGGTCTCATTATTTTTATTAATCACATTTCTATCGCAATAAATTCATTAATCACTTGGTGATTTTAATGAACAATATGTCAAATTAATCATCAATTAAACCTTTGTCACAAGGATTTTGAAAAATTGAAATATCTTATTTAATTTTTGAAATATCAATATTTTTTCTAAATCACTACCAGGATTTTTGGGCCTAAATTTTTGTTAATCACTTTTCAACCGCAATAACTTTGTTAAATACTTGTTAATTTTAATGATCAATATGTCAAATTATTCAGAGATTAAGCCCCTATCACCAGGATTTTGAAAATATTAAATATCCTCTTTGGTTTTTGAAATATCAATATTTTTTAAACCACTACTGGGATGTTTGAGACTAAATTTTTTGTTAATCAGGTTTTAACCACGATAACTCTATTAATAAATTGTCGATTTTAATCAATAATATCGTAATTCATTCAGCGATTAAGCCTTTATTATTAGAATTTTAAAAATTCGAAAAGTCTTCTCTAGTTTTTGAAATATCATATTTTTCCTGAAACACTACCAGGAATGTTGAGTCATAATTTTTATTAATCACATTTCAACCGCAATAACTTCATTAATCACTTAGTGATTTTAATAACCAATGTGTCAACTTTATCATTGATTAAGCCTTTATCACAGGGATTCTAAAAAATTGAAATATCTTCAGTTTTTGAAATATTAATATTTTTCTAAATTACTACCAGGACTTTTCGGTCTAAATTTTTGTTAATCACTTTTCAACCGCAATAACTTTAATAATTACTTGTTAATTTTAATAATCAGTATGTCAAATTAATCACTGATTAAGTCTTTATCACAGGTATTTTGAAAGATTAAAAAATCTCGTCTAGTTTTTGAAATATCAATTTTTTTTCTTTCTAAATGACTCCCATAATTTGATAACTATAATCTTTGTAAGTCAATATCGTAGATAATCACCGAGTGATTTTAATGATTGATATGCCAACTTAATCAGCAGAAAACCTTTAATCACTAGCATTTTAAAAAAATTAAAAAACTTTTTTACTTTTTAAAATATTTACATTTTTCTAAACTACTACCATAATTTTTTAACCTAAACTTTTTATACATCAGTTTTAAACCACAATATTTCAGGTAATCACTGGGTAATTTTAATGATTGACATGTAAAATTAATCAGCCATGAACCGTAAATCACTTGTCTTTTTTTAAATTTATAAATATTCTTTAGTTTTTCAGATATTATTTTTTTTTCTGAACGACTACCATAATTTTAATATCAATAATTTTTATAGATTATTTTTAAAGGTAATCACTAAGTGATTTTAATAATTGATGCCTCAAATTAATCTGTGATTAAACCTTAATCATCCGAATTTTTGAGATTTTTTAAATACCTTTTCGAGATATAGTTGTTTTTTGTAATCGATACTACCATAATTTTATAATCTAAAAATTTTTTATAGGTCATTTTTAAACGGTGATATCTTAAATAATCACCGAGTGATTTTAATGTTTGATATGTCAAATTCATCAGTAATTAAACTTTAATCTCTTGGGTTTTTAAAATTTTGTAAATTGTTTTTAGTTTTTGAGATATTGATGTTTTTGTAAGGAAGAATTATAATTTAATTATAGTTAACCTCAAAATTTAGAAGTTATTGTTTAAAAATTGTGATAATTGACGTTTTTGATTCATTCCCAGTTGCTTAGAAGTTAAATTAGTCATTTTTTTAGTGGTTCGCCGCATAGTAATTTTTATTCATAGTTTCCATTGGCGGAAAATCCCGCAACGCGAACAAAGTTTAATTGGAAACACGAAAGTTGGTGAATGCATTCAGAGACAGCCTCGAGAATTGGCCAACATCCGATTGTCCAATTCGAGTTAATAAAGAATCGATTTCCTCCAAAAAAAAACCTGTTGTAAAATACAAGTGTTTTATTTCAGAACAAACTTACAACACGAATACGACGAAGAAGAAAACGACGTTTTCGCGCTTTTTACGAGGATTAAAAACGTCGCATCGCAAAGAGAAACATGGCAACGTCGCAGGGGTTTCACCACGTCATGGAAGAACCCCACGAGGAGTCCCACAAAGGGTGAGTTTTTAGCTAAAAATTAATTAATCAGAAGTAAATAATTTCGCCGGGATTTAATAAAAGAAGACGATAAAAAGGATTATTGCCTTACATAAAGAATAAAATGTTTGCAATTCCCAATTGTTTCCTCCAAATGAAACCATCAACAACATCCCAAGAATTCGTTTAGTTTTACACGCGATATCATCGCGTTTTTTAGTGTTATTAAATTTGGAATGCTAATATTCGTTAGATTAAATTCATGCAAATCAAGGAGTAAACTCAAGAGTTTACTTTTAATTTTGGCCGCGAGGTGTTGTTAATTTTTTCATTATTAAAATTTGCAAGATTTACGCTCAATTACCCTAATCCTAAACCCCTATCAACACGGATTTACTTAATGCTTTTAAGATTCCACCAAATTTAAAACAATTTACGAGATTTTTATGCACGAAAATGAGCTTATGTTTTATTAAACACTAAAACGGGTAGTTTTTTTTAACAAATTTATTAAATTTAAAATTTTTATTAAAGAACGATGTTGTTTTAATAACTAGTTAAAATTTTATTTCATTTGAAATACGAGAATACATCAATAAAAAAATTTTTAGATTCTTTGTTAGTAAAACATCCTTGCCATTTCATTAATTATAAACAGATTTTCAAGTTTTAAAACGCAGTTAGAAGCCCTGTAAAAATGGTAAATGGTCACGTGTAGGTTTTTTTAAGTTTCGTACAAAAATAAAAAAATATCAACGCTTTTTAATTTTTATATATAATTTTACATTTCAAAAAATTATTTACACCACTTATACTTTTCTGGCATTAATGCGCTATACCTTATTTTAAGGCCCTTTGATTCTACTTTAAGCGCCAAAAAGAATCATTTTAATAATCTGATTTATTCAAAAGTTATGGCCGAAAATGTGAAAGAAAACAATGGATTTCCAAAAAAAATCGTCAAAAAACTATTTAAAATTTTGTTCAAAAATAATTTTAAATTTCTTGTGAACTAATTAAAACGTTAAATTTTAGGATATTTTTAAAATTTATAATTTTTTTAATTTGCGCACAAAAATTTTTTTTGTCATTTTGTTTATTTTTTTTAAGATAAATAATATGCTTGCTGTTTCATTATTAATTAACGCATTTTCAATTTTTAAAACGCATTTAGAAGACCTTTAAAAATTTTAAAAGGTCACGTGTAGGTTTTTTTTAAGTCTCTTACAAAAATAATAAAACATCAACGCTTTTTTAATTTTTTTATATAATTTTACATTTCCAAAAATTATTTGCACCACTTACCCTTTTCTAAAGCCCATTAAATCCCATTTTAAAGCCCATTAAATCTGCTTTCAGAGCCGAAAACATTCATTTTGATATTCATTTTTGTTCAAGAGTTATGGGTTAAAATGTGGAAGAAAAGTACTCATTTTCAAAAAAATGGATATTTAAAATTTTATATAAACATAATTTTAAATTACTTCTTAACTAATAAAACCTAAAGTTGTAAGATGTTTTGAAAAATTATTATTTTTTAATTTATATCACAACATTTTTTTTTTTTTTTTTAGTTTTTTTAGATTTTTTAGATTTTTTAAATGAAATATGCTTGCCGTTTCGTAATTTATTAACGGATTTTCAATTTTTAAAACGCATTTAAAAGCCCGTTAAAAGCTTTAAATGGCCACGTGTAGGTTTTTTCAAGTTTTGTAAAAAAATATTAAAACTCAACGCGTTTTAATTGTTTTTTAATAATTTTAGTTTTAAAAAAATTCTTTACACCACTTACCCTTTTCTGATTTTAATGCGCAATGCCTTATTTTAATGCCCATTAAATGTACTTTCAGCGACAAAAAAAAATTATTTTGATATCTATTTTTGTACAAGAGTTATGGCCTGAAATGTCGAAGAAAACTTCTCATTTTCAAAAAAATCTTTTAAAATTGAAATTTAAAATATTTTATAAAAATAATTTAAAATTACTTCTTAACTAATTAAACGTTAAGTTGTAAGAAGTTTTTTAAAAAAATTTTATTTTTTAATTTACGTCCAAAATTTTTTTTGTTTTTTTAAATGTTTGCCGTTTCGTAATTTATTAACAAACTTTCAATTTTTAAAATGCAATTAAAAGCCCGTTTAAAGCTTTAAATGACCACGTGTAGGTTTTTGCAATTTTGCCAGAAAATATTAAAACATCAACGCTTTTTAATTTTTTAAAATAATTGTACATTTCAAAAAATTATTTAAACCACTTTCATTTATCTGATTTTAATCCGCAATAACTCATTTTAAAGCCTATTAAATATGCTTTCAGGCCCAAAAAAAATCATTTTGATATTCATGTTATGGCCAAAAATGTGGAAAAAAACTACTAATTTTCAATCAAGACAATCGTTAAAAAATTGTTATTAAAAATATTATATAAAAATAATATATTAACTAAATGTAAAATTGTAAGGTGTTTTTTTTAAATATTTTTTTTTAATTTGCGTCCAATTTTTGTTTTTTTAGATTTTTTAAATGAAATATTCTTGCCGTTTCATTATTTATTAACGGATTTTAAATTTTAAAAACGTATTTAAAAGGCCGTTAAAAATTTGAAAAGTCCACGTAAAGATTTTTTTTAAATTGTGTAAAAAAATATTATTTTTCTAATTTTTTAAAGTAATTGTAAATTTCAAAAAATTATTTACATCAGTTACCATTCAATGATTTTAATTTGTCATATCTCATTTTAAAGCCCTTTGAATCTACTTTTAGCACCAAAAAATATCATTTTAAAATTAATTTTTCTTCAAAAGTTATGGCCGAAATTGTGGGAGAAAATTTTAATTTTCCCAAAAATATCGTCAAAAACTGATAATTAAAATCTTGTATAAAAATAATTTAAAATTACTTCTAAACTAATTAAACGTATAATTTTAAGATATTTTTTAATTTACATCCAAATATTTTTTTGTGGATTTTTTAGATTTTGTAAGAGAAATATGCTTGCCGTTTCATTATTTATTAACGGATTTTCAATTTTTAAAACGCATTTAAAAGCCCGGTAAAAAATTTAAAAGGCCACTTCTAGGACTTTACAAGTTTAAAAAAAAAATACTAAAATATCATCGTTTTTTTATTTTTTTTAAACATTTAACATTTAAAAAAATTATTTACGCCACTTACTTTTTTCTGATTTTAATACGACATATCCTATTTTAAAGCCCTTTAAATTTACTTTCAGCACCAAAAAACATCATTTTAAAATTCATTTTTGTTCAAAAGTTATCGCCGAAAATGTGGGCGAAAATTTTTATTTTTCCAAAAATATAGTAAAAAAACTGATAATACAGATCTTCTATAAATATAATTTAAAATTACTTCTTAACTAATTAAAAGTATAATTTTAAGATATTTTTTGAAAATTATTATTTTTTAATTTACAACCAAAAATTTTTTTGTGGATTTTTCAGATGTTTTATGAGAAATATGCTTACCGTTTCGTTATTTATTAACGGATTTTCAATTTTTAAAATGCATTTAAAAGCCCGTTAAAAAATTTAAAAGGCCATGTGTAGGACTTTTCAAGTTTTTTAAAAAAAATATTAAAATATCATCGCTTTTTTAATTTTTTGAAAACATTTAACATTTAAAAAAATTATTTACGCCAGTTACCTTTTTCTGATTTTAATGCGTCATATCCTATTTTAAAGGCCTTTAAATCTACTTTCAGTACCAAAAAATACCATTTTAAAATTCATTTTTGTTCAAAAGTTATCACCGAAAATGTGGTTGAAAATTTTAATTTTTCCAAAAATATCGTCAAAAAACTGATAATATGGATCTTCTATAAATTTAATTTAAAATTACTTCTAAACTAATTAAACGTATAATTTTAAGATATTTTTTGAAAATTATTATTTTTTAATTTACAACCAACAATTTTTTGTGGATTTTTCAGATGTTGTAAAAGAAATATGCTTCCCGTTTCGTTATTTATTAACGGATTTTCAATTTTGAAAACGCATTTAAAAGCCCGTTAAAAATTTTAAAAGGCTACGTGTAGGATTTTTTAAGTTTTCTAAAAAAATACTACAATATCATCGCTTTTTAAATTCTTTTAAATAATTTCACATTTAAATAAATTATTTACGCAGTTACCTTTTTCTGATTTTAATGCGTCATATCCTATTTTAAAGCCCTTTAAATCTACTTTCAGCACCAAAAAACATCATTTTAAAATTCATTTTTGTTCAAAAGTTATAGCCGAAAATGTGGCCGAAAATTTTAATTTTTCCAAAAATTGCGTCGGAAAACTGATAATAAAGATCTCCTGTAAATATAATTTAAAATTACTTCTAAACTAATTAAGCGTATAATTTTAAGATATTTTTTGAAAAATTTTATTTTTTAATTTACAACCGAAAATTTTTTGTGGATTTTTCAGATGTTTTAAGAGAAATACGCTTACCGTTTCGTTATTTATGAACGGATTTTGAATTTTTTAAATGCGTTTAAAAGACCGTTAAAAATTTTAAGAGACTACCTGCAGGATTTTTTCAGTTTTCTAAAAAATACTAAAATATCTTCCCTTTTTTAATTTTTTTAAAACATTTCACATTTAAAAAAAAATATTTTTGCAAGTTACCTTTTTCTGATTTTAATGCGTGACATCCCATTTTAAAGCCCTTTAAATCTGCTTTCGGCACCAGAAAATATCATTTCAAAATTCATTTTTGTTCAAAAGTTATCGCCGAAAATGATGTGGTCGAAAATTTTTATTTTTCCAAAAACATGTTCAATAAACTGATAATAAAGATCTTCTATAAATATAATTTAAAACTACTTCTAAACTAATTAAACGAACAATTTTTTGAAAATTATTATTTTTTAATTTACAACCAACAATTTTTTTGTGGATTTTTCAGATGTTGTAAAAGAAATATGCTTCCCGTTTCGTTATTTATTAACGGATTTTCAATTTTAAAAACGCATTTAAAAGCCCGTTAAAAATGTTAAAAGGCCACGTGTAGGATTTTTTAAGTTTTCTAAAAAAATACTACAATATCATCGCTTTTTTAATTTTTTTAAATAATTTCACATTTAAATAAATTATTTACGCTGATACCTTTTTCTGATTTTAATGCGCCATATTCCATTTTAAAGGCCTTTAAACCTACTTTCAGCACCAAAAAATATCATTTCAAAATTCACTTTTGTTCAAAAGTTATCTCCGAAAATGTGGTTGAAAATTTTAATTTTTCCAAAAATATCGTCAAAAAACTGATAATAAGGATCTTCTTTAAATATAATTTAAAATTACTTCTAAACTAAATAAACGTATATTTTTAAGATATTTTTTGAAAATTATTATTTTTTATTTTACATCCAAACATTTTTTTGTGGATATTTTAGATTTTCTAAGAGAAATATGCTTGCCGTTTCATTATTTATTAACAGATTTTCAATTTTTGAAATGCATTTAAAAGCCCGTTAAATATTTTAATTGGCCACGTGTAGTTTTTTTTTAATTTTACAAAAATATACTAAAATATCATCGCATTTTTAATTTTTTTAAATAATTTTACATTTAAAAAAATTATTTACACCTCTTACCCTTTTCTGATTTCAACATGCCTCATTTTAAAGCTCTTAAAATTTGTTTTTTGCAGCAAAAAAATTCATTTTGATATTGGTTTTTGTTCAAAAGTTATGAGCTAAAATGTGGGAGAAGCTTCAAGAACACTAAAAATTTGATATTTTTAAAATTATTAATACGACTTAAACGTTTAAGACCTTAAAATTTACAGCGACTTTTCTTCTATAAGAATTGATTTAAAAAAAAATAATTGGATTAAAAATATGCCCTTCAAGATTGATTTTTTATCAAAACTTGTTGAAAAACTCAGTTTATTTTTATAAAAATATATATTTTTCGATTTTAATCTAGAGTAGAGTATTTTAAAGCAACTTTTCTGTACTTTAAGGGCCAAAAAGAATTATTTCGAAATTCGTTTTTATTGAAAAGTTATGTATCTTTTAGTAGAAAAAAAATTATACCAAAAAAAAATCGTGGAAAATAAAAAAAAATATTAACCACACTTCCCGTTTTTCGATTTTAACGTGGCGTAGCTTATTTTAAAGCTGTTTTTCTGTAGTTTATGCGCCAAAAAGAATTATTTTGAAATTTAGTTTAGTTCAAAAGTTATGATTTTTTAAAAATTAAAAAATGAATATTTTGAAAAGTACTTGGTCGATTTTAATGTTAAGCAGGTTAAAATTCGTGTAAAATTCTGTTTTATGAAAATTGTTATGATGGTTGTGGTGGGGGTAGAAGCGCGCCCTCTAGATTTAATGAAGTACTAAAATAAAAATGGTTGTTTTAGATGTAGATCTTTGTGGAATTCCGAGTTAGTGTTTGCTTAAAACCATAGAAACGTTAAACGTAAGTTGAATCGCTAGGGAAATTGCGTATTAGCGTTTATGGCCGTAAGTTTCAAGACTAAGTAATGGTGAGAGGTTAAAATGTCATGAGTTAGAATGAATTATTCCCTCTGTTTAAATTATTAACGCAAATGGAAACTTGCAGAATGATTGCATTACACTTTAATCACTTTTCAAGTCGAATGATAAAAGAATGGCGTCAATTAATAACGGTATTGTCATGTAATTTGTTTTAAAATGGGGTTTGTTTATTTGGGTGTAAATTTAGGTTGGACGTTTGTTGAATAAACATGAAAAAATCTCATCAATATTTGCATGCGATGGAATCAATCACAATTAGGTGTAAAACAAAGGGATTCAAAATGATTTCTAGGAAATTTCGATAATATGTTATAACAAGTAATAAAGTGACACTCGGCCTTTGTCTCGTAATCCTCGCCTCTCAATCAGCCTTTTGTAAATGGAAACCGAGGATTTGAGAGCGACGTCGCTCCCCATTACGTTTGATTCATCAGATCACTTACCTAGTAAATCACTAAATCTCCCAATATAAAATATTCATCCTAAAAAATCCGCAACAAATCGCAGACGGCGCGAAAAAAGCGAACAAAAGTATCTCGAGCTTTAATCTTGGGATACTTTGAGCAAGTGTTTTTTGTAGCAGAGGGATGAATGCGCATTAGTCTGCAGCTTCAATTAAAGTCTAGGTGCTGCTGCAAGTGCTGACTGAGCGTCTCAACCTGACATCCTTCCGTGGGCCAATAAACCTTTCACCACCAACCCCAATTATTATAATGCCTTCTTCTTTTCGGCTGCACCTCCGCGATTATCCCAAAAAAAAACTCCTCTCACCACTCCACTTTTTTCTAATTACTCACCGCCGAATTACTTCGTGTAATTAAAATCCAACAAACAAAGATTTTTTTATGTTAAACCCCCCAGTCTTCACCAACAACCCCTCTTCACTCACTTTATATCAACACAATAGTCATATCCAGCCTAATTTTCGAGTTATCAACAAAACAATCACCTCAATCTATCCCAAAAAAATAAAATTAACAAAACCATTAAAATAAAGCACCCAGTCTACACCAGAAATTCCTCGTCACGCACCTCTTACCAAAAGAATATTCATATCACGCCTAATTTTCGAGTTATCACCAAAACAATGACCATAATTTTATCCCAAAAAATTAAAATCAATAAAATTATTAAAGTAAGCACCCAGTATTCACTAACAACCCTTCTTCACTCACTTTACATCACCACAATATTCATATCTCGCCTACATTTCGTGTTATCAACAAAACAATGACCCCAATTTTATCCCAAAAAAATAAAATTGCTACATTTATTGAAATAAAGCATGAGGCTATACAATTAGATATTCTTCATTACTCTAGTGTTATTATTTTTCTGATTAATCAACAAGTTTTTGTAGTATTTGAATAATTCGTTCCATTATTCCTCGTATCGATTGTTGAAGGTCCGTGCTTTTAGTGAAAGGGTTGCGAATGTCACGGTCCTCTGGCATTGTTCATGAACGTCTCTAGTGCTGTACTTATTGGGCTCTTCCTCTTCATTTGAGAAAGGGGGATTCTCCCCTACGGCGCGCCCCTGATTATTCGGAAAATCCATTTTTTTTTAGTTTCATGCCACGTAGACTGCTACAAAAGAAAATCAATTACGTATAATCTCTCATGTTGACGTTATCCTGCGGCCGCGTATCCGTTTATCCGTTTTTAAGCCGCTGATAAATGCGGCAATCAGAAATTGGTATTTATAAAGATAAGCCGATTAATTTTCACGTCTGCGCCGATTACATTCAAAACACACCACCCACTTACTCAAACTACATTACCTACTTTACACACAAAGAATATTATTACAAGCTTTATTTATTTTATCTCACCAAAACGATTTTAAAATTTTACTCACAATACTCACTTTAAATAATCAAAAAATCCGACTTTAAATTTTTCCATATTTTACACCATAACTTCTAAACTAAAACGAATTTTTACATAATTCTTTTTGGCGCTTAAAGTACAGAAAAGGCGCTTTAAAATTAGCTATGCCACGTTAAAAGCGAAAAACTGGGAGAGGCGTAAATATTTTTTTTTTATTTTTCACAATTTTTTTTTTGGTATAAATTTTACTTTTTTTTATAAAATAAAAATAATTACTCAAATTATGGTGTGTTTTAAAAAATATTTGGTACAAATTCAATCATTAAATTTTAAAATCAACCTAAATATTATGTTTTGAAGCCAGTACTTTTGAACAAAAATGAGTTTCGAAATAATTCTTTTTGGCGCTTAAAGTGCAGAAAAGGAGATTTAAAATAAGGTACTCCACGTTAAAATCGAAAAACCGATTAATATACATTTTTTTTTTAATTTTGCACAATTTTTTAGGTACATATTTTATTTTTATTTTCTTAAAAACTAATTATAGTGCAAGGCTAAAATTTGAACTGTAGATTAATACAGTGCTTAACCGTGTTTTAAAAAACATTTTGTAAAAATCAACCGATTTAGTTTTTCACAAAAAAATATTAAGTTTTTAAACAATTTTTGGAAAATCATTCCTGGCATATTTTTAATCCAATTTTTTTTTTTAAATTAATTCTTGTAGAAGAAAAATTGCAATAAATGTTAAACCCTTAATCATTTAAATCCGATTAATAATTTTGGAAATATCAAACTTTTAGTATAAAATTTTTGGCTATAACTTTTAAACCAAAACGAATATCAAAAAAATTTTGGCGCTAAAAGTAGATTTTAAGGGCTTAAAAATGAGGTGTAGCACATTAAAATCAAAAAAGGGTAAGTGATGTAAATATTTTTTTAAAATGTACAATTATTTAAAGAAAAATGAAAAGGCGTTGATATTTAATGTTTAAAAAAAAAACTTAAAAAAACTATACGTGGTTCTTTATAATTTTTAACGAGCTTTTAAATGCTTTTTAAAAATCGAAAATCCGTTAATAAATAGCGACGTGGCAAGCATATTTTAAAAAATCCACGAAAAAATGTTTGGGCGTAAATTAAAAAATAATAATTTTTGAAAAATATCTTTTGATACAAGTATTTTAAAATCAGTTTTTTTTATGATTTTTTCTCCCATATTTTAGCCCATAACTTTTGAACAAAAATAAATTTTAAAATGATTTTTTTTGGCGCCGATAGAAAATTTAAGGGGCTTTAAAATGCTTTATCAGGCACTAAAATCAAAGAAGGATGAGAGGTGTAAATAATTTTTTTGAAATTCACAATTATTTAAAAGAATTTAAAAAACGTTGATATTTTAATATTATAAAAGTTAAAAAAAACCTGCACGTGGTCATTTAAAACATTTAACAGCGAAATAAATAACGAAACAGCAAAAACATTAAAATATTCACAAAAAATTTTTTGGTCGTAAAATAAGAAATAATAAATCTTAAAAATATTCTAAAATTCAACGTTTAATAAGTCTAGATGTTATTTTAAGTTATTTTTATACAAATGTATAAATCAGTTTTTTTACGATTTTTTTTTGGAAAATTAGTATTTTCCTTCCATATTTTCGGCCATAACTTTTGGAACAAAAATTAGTTTCAAAATGAAATTTTTTGGCGCTTAAGGTAGATAAAAAAGGATAAGTGAGGTAAATAAATTTTTGAAAAATGCATTTATGTATTAAAAAAAAATAAAATTTTAGAGCAAAATTTCAACTTTCTAGACCTATAACTTTTTTTAGAAAAATAATAGGATTTTTTTTTAAATATACAATTATGTATCAAAAACGAATTTTAGTAATTTTATATTATTGATCAAAATTAAAATATAGCGAAAAAACACTTAGGTATTATTTTTGAAAAAATTTATTTACGAAATCAATAATACCATAATTTGAGTAACAAAAATATATTTTAAAATTTTTTTGATCTGAAGTTGAGAAAAAAATTTAACCAAAAAAAAATAATTTACTCAACATTTTGAAAAAAAAAAACAAAATTTATAGTCTAATCTCAAAAATCCAAAAAAAATAATATTAATGATTATTTAGAGTCTAATTGATGAATACTATTGTTGTAACTCTAAAATTGCCACCCCCTGTGAATTTTTTATTGTAAAGCCTGGTTCGCACTATAGATTTTGTCGTATAATTAAATTAATATATAATGGAGTTTTTATTTCAAATAAAAAGACCATATAAAATCGTGGTAAAATTAATGAGCTTTAAAAAATTAATATCCAACCGGAAAGCGCAGATAAGTCCCCAACGAACAAACCGCACTTCCTGCAATTAATGCGGACAATTTTTCTTCGCCGATAAAAGTAAGAAGCCGCCCCTGGGAAAACCGCCCCTCTTGAAAAATTTACATATTTTATTGCTCCTGTATCGGCCGGCCTTAGGCATTCAAGACGCGTGCACCTAACGCAATTTTCTCCACCCCTCAACTCTCAACATTTCTCCAAATTTCAGGTCGACACCCCCGACAGCGTTCTTCAGAGCGGACTTGGTTTGGCTGACCTGGGGCAGCATGCTGTACTTAGATCCATGGTTGACCCACGTGATTATGATCGGCTACGGTTGCTGCAGATGAATGGGAGTGGGGGAACTACTTTTGAAGAGACAATCTATAAAGTAAGTTATTACGAACTCAACAAAATGACCTTTGGTTAAAAAATACACCAGAACACGTCGTTAATTAACGTAATTTATGATCCAAAAGACATGAACAAAAATTCGAATTTGCAAAGTTGAGTTCTCACTTAAAATGTGAATTGGGCTTTTCAAGTAATTTTGAGTATATTATGGTGCCATTTTGATTAATATCTACTTCAGCACTCGTACGAGTCGTTAATTAACGACAGGAGCGAATTATGATCCAAAAAACCATCAATAAACATCCGAATTTGTAAAGTTGGGTTCTCATTTATAGTGTAAATTTGGCTTTTCAAGTAATTTTGAGTAAGTTATGTTGCCATTTTGATTAATAACTACTTCAGGACTCGTACGAGTCGTTAATTAACGATGGGAGCGATTTATGATCCAAAAAACATCTACAAACATTCGAATTTGCAAAGTTGGATTTTTACTTAATGTGTGAATTGGACTGTTCAAGTAATTTTGAGTTTATTATGATGCCATTTTGATTAGTAACTGCGTCAGCACTCGTACGAGTCGTTAAATAACGATGGGAGCGATTTATGATCCAAAAAAAACATCAACAAACATCCGAATTTGCAAAGTTGGATTCTCACTTAAAGTGTGAGTGGGGCTTTTCAAGTAATTTTGAGTAAGTTATGTTGCTATTTTGACTACTTCAGCTCTCATACGAGTCGTTAATTAACGACAGGAACGAATTATGATCCAAAATACTTGCACAAAAATTCGAATTTGGAAAGTTAGGTTCTCACTTAAAGTATGAAATGGGCTTTACAAGTAATTTTGAGTATATTATGGTGCCATTTTGATTAATAACTACTTCAGTACTCATACGAGTCGTTAATTAACGACAGGAGCGAATTATGATGCAAAAGATTTGCACAACATTTCGAATTTGCAAAATTGGGTTCTCTTTTAAATTGTGAATTGGACTTTTTAAGTAATTTTGAGTATATAAAATTTTCATTTTGATTAGTAACTACTTCAGCATCGTACGAGTCGTTAATTAACGACAGGGTCGAATTATGATCCAAAAGACTTGCACTAAAATTCGAATTTGCAAAGTTTGGTTCTCACTTAAAATGTGAATTGTGGTTTTCAAGTAATTTTGAGTATATTAAATTTTCATTTTGACTTCAGAACTCGTAAGAGTCGTTAATTAACGACAGGAGCGAATTATGATCCAAAATACTTACACAAAAATTCGAATTGAAAAGGTGGGTTCTCACTTAAAATGTGAATTGGGGGTTTCAAGTAATTTTGAGTATATTAACTTTTCATTTTGACTTCAGCACTCGTAAGAGTCGTTAATTAACGACAGGAGCGAATTATGATCCAAAATACTTGCAAAAAATTCGAATTTGGAATGTTGGGTTCTCACTTAAAGTGTGAATTGGGTTTTACAAGTAATTTTGAGTATATTATGGTGCCATTTTGATTAATAACTACTTGGCCACTCATACGAGTCGTTAATTAACGACAGGAGCGAATTATGATCCAAAATACTTACACAGAAATTCGAATTGCAAAGTTGGGTTCTCACTTAAAATGTAAATTGGGGTTTTCAAGTAATTTTGAGTATATTAACTTTTCATTTTGACTTCAGCACTCGTAAGAGTCGTTAATTAACGACAGGAGCGAATTATGATCCAAAATACTTGCACAAAAATTCGAATTTGGAATGTTGGGTTCTCACTTAAAGAGTGAATTGGGTTTTACAAGTAATTTTGAGTATATTATGGTGCCATTTTGATTAATATCTACTTGGGCACTCGTACGAGTCGTTAATTAACGACAGGAGCGAATTATGATCCAAAATACTTACACAGAAATTCTAATTGCAAAGTTGGGTTCTCACTTAAAATGTGAATTGGGGTTTTCAAGTAATTTTGAGTATATTAACTTTTCATTTTGACTTCAGCACTCGTAAGAGTCGTTAATTAACGACAGGAGCGAATTATGATCCAAAATACTTGCAAAAAATTCGAATTTGGAATGTTGGGTTCTCACTTAAAGAGTGAATTGGGTTTTACAAGTAATTTTGAGTATATTATTATTAAATTTTCATTTTGACTTCAGCACTCGTACGAGTCGTAAATTAACGACAGGAGCGAATTATGATCCAAAATACTTGCAAAAAATTCGAATTTGGAATGTTGGGTTCTCACTTAAAGTGTGAATTGGGTTTTACAAGTAATTTTGAGTATATTATGGTGCCATTTTGATTAGTAACTGCTTCAGTACTCGTACGAGTCGTTAATTAACGATGGGAGCGATTTATGATCCAAAAACATCAACAAACATCCGAATATATTTGCAAAGTTGGATTCTCACTTAAAGTATGAATTGAGGTTTCAAGCAATTTTGAGTATGTTATTGTGCCATTTTGATTAATAACTACTGCACCCGTACGAGTCGTTAATTAACGACAGGAGCGAATTATGAATTAAAAGACTTGCACAAAAATTCGAATTTGAAAATTTTGGTTCTCACTTAAAGCGTGAATTGGCCTTTTCCAGTAATTTTGAATATATTAAATTGCCATTTTGATTATTAACTACTTCAGCACTCGTACGAGTCGTTAATTAACGACGGGAGCAATTTATGATCCAAAAAACATCAACAAACATTCGAATTTGCAAAGTTGGATTTTCACTTAAAATGTGAATTGGGCCTTTCAAGTAATTTTTAGTATATTATGGTGTAATTTTGATTAATAACTACTTCTGCACTCGTACGAGTCGTTAATTAACGACGGGAGCGATTTATGGTCTAAAAAACATCAAGAAACATTCGAATTTGCAAAGTTGGGTTCTCACTTAAAGTGTGAATTGGGCTTTCAAGTAATTTTGAGTATATTGAGTTGTCATTTTCATTAATAACTACTTCAGCACTCGTGCGAGTCGTTAATTAACGACGGGAGCGAATTATAGTCCAAAAGGCATGACCAAAAATTGGAATTTCCTAAGTGTGAATTCAGCTTTACATTTGTGAGGCTGGGGATGTTTTTAGGTCGGGAAAGTTAAGATTAGTGGACGGTTTTTATTGCAACCTTTACGATTCCGCTAGCGATCGTGAATCGGACGCCTCGTGCTCTTTATTTCCCTCTTCCACCCGCCCCAATTATCATATTTCACTTTTAATACCTGGGGCGTCGCTTATCGTCGCCATCAAACTTAAGGGTTATTGAAAAAAAATGGAGTGGACTGGCAGATGTTGCAGAAAACGCACATCCCCAAATTTTCCCAATAAATCACTATTTTTAATTTTTCCAGTTGAAACTGCAAGAAGCTTTAAGGAAACGAGAGAAATTCTCGAAGGAACAGGAAGAGGTGAGTGTCTATTTTGTTTGCAAAAAAAAGTTTAATTTATCCAAACTCGCCCCCGGGGGGCTATTTCCAATACTTATAAATAGGATAGAAATATTCCCGGGCGACAAATAGGCATTTCCATGCACTTTTGAGGGCGTTGTTAATCTCTTTATTGGCGTGTTTATTTGAGAGGGGGCGAGGGGTGTAAAACGCACTCTTTTCTCCTTATCCGAATCGGCTTTTACGGCGAGGCGCGAGGGTGAGGCGTTATTTATAGGGGCGGTAAAAAATTGGGTAATTTATGTCTTGTGTAAAAGAACCTAATGCGTTTTGTAGATTACGGCCGGAATGGTGATTAATTCACTTGCCTTCGAATCATTTCAACCACTAACAAAAAAAATATTACCGCCAAACAAAAATTCACACCACAAAAATCAAAAATATCATTTTTTCAAGAAAATTTATAGCCCGATTTTATCAAAATAAATTTTAAAATTTACCTGTTTAATCTATTTTTATGTTGTACAGATTTTATCTTCCTAAAAATTTAATTTTACATGTAAAAAATTATTTTATTGATAGTGTTTTAAAGTAGTAAATTTAAAAATTAAAAAAAATAAGCCATTTAATCTTAACCGATTTTAATGTAGTGTAGCTGGTTTTAAAGCCCTTTTATTGTAGTTTTAGCGCCAAAAAGAATTATTTTAAAATTTGTTCTAGTTTAGTAGTTATGGCATAAAATGTGGGAAACGGGCAAAAAAGTTGATATTTTATAAAAAAATAATATTTAAAAAATAAATTTCCGATTTAATCCTATGATAGCTTAAAATTTGTAGAAAACCTTTTTTTTATAAAATATGGTAAAATATTTTTATTGTAGCAAAAATATCCTGTTTAGGTCCGATTTTTTATCTCAAACTATTCAAAAGCTTTCTACGATTTTTTTTCTAAAAAACTAATCTACTGATTTTTGCACAATAAATTTTGAAATAATCTGGATGAATAGATCTATCCTCTGTAAAAATTCCATTCTGATTCATTTTCTACTTTTTGAGAAATATAAAAAAATAGGTCTTTTCGTGTATAATATACCAAATTTCAAAAAATTATTTATCATATTAAATTTTTGCCGATTTTAATGTAGTTTGGGTTATTTTAAACCCCTTTTATTATAGTTTTAGCGCCAAAAAGAATTATGTAAAAAATCGTTTTAGTTTAGAAGTTATGGGCTAAAATGTAGGAAAAAGCCTAAAATTTATGACATTTTTAATAAAAATTAATGGTCTATTTAAACGTACGGTGGCATAAAATTTGTAGAAAAGCATTTCCTAATAAAACATGCCAAAATGTGTTTGATTGTTAGGAAAATACGCCGAATATAGTGCCGATTTTTTTATCTAAAATAATTGCTATGATTTTTTTTAAAAAAACTAATCGGCCGATTTTTTTTAAATAAATATTAAAATAAGCTGGCTGAATAGATTTATCATAAGTAAAAGAATCATTTTGATTAATTTTCTATTTTTGAGGAAAAAATAAAAAGTACGTCTTTCAAAATTTCAAAAAATTACTTAGTTTAGACGATTTTAATGTAAAATGGCTTATTTTAAAGCCCTTTGATTATAATTTTAGTGTCAAAAAGGATCATTGCAAAATTCGGTTGATTTTTGGCTAAAATTTTGTTCGAAACTGCACTAAAAAATATCTTTTTAGAAACTAAAAGATTATAATTTATGAGGACTTTATATTTCTAAAAATAAGTTATTTCTAATAAAATATTTTTTATAGTTAAAAAATAGGACCAGTAAGACCGATTTTTTTCATCAAATTAGTTAAAATATTTCGATGCTTGTTTTACAAAACTAATCGACCGATTTTTACAAACTAAAATTAAAATAAGCGGTATGTATAAAAATTCATCATGATTCATTTTGAGAAAAAAATACGTCTTTAAAAATTTTGTGTATAAAACAGGAAATTTCAAAAAAATATTTAGCCTATTAAATCTTAGCCGATTTTTATGTAGTGTAGCTTATGTTAAGGCTCTTTTATTTTAGTTTTAGCGCCAAAAAGAATAATTTTAAAATTGGTTTTGGTTTAGATGTAGGAAAAATTGGATTTTAGCTGAAATTTTGAATGAAATTTCACTAAAAAAATATTTTATTTAGTAACTAAAGGGCCGATTTAAACTAAGGTTTTCTCAAAATTTGTAAAAAAAAAGGTATTTCTAGTAAAAGATTTTTGATAATTTACAAAATATGGCTAACAAAACCGATTTTTTACTTCAAATTTGCTAAAAACCCTTTTTTACAAAAAACCAAACCGACCGATTGTTTCAAAATAAATTTAAAAATAGATCTACTATCAGAAAAAAGTCATTTAGATTTATTTCCGATTTTTTTAGAACAAAAATTACATTGTTTAAAGCGAGGATTAAAATACCTAACTGACCGATTTTTACAAAAATAAATTATAAAATACGTGGAATAAATAGATATATCATAAGAAAAAAATTCATTTTGGTTCATTTTTCACTATTTAAGAAAAAAATTAAAATGTTTATAAAAAATGAAAAATGATTTTTTTCTTCTTTTTTATTTTTTTCAAGAAAAAATTGAACCGACCGATTTTTACAAAATGAATTATATAAGAGACAGTGTTAATACATCGGTTGCCAGTAAAAATTTGATTCATTTTTTATTTTTTGAAATAAAAAATAAAATTGTGATTCTGTCTTCTTATTTATTTTTGACAAAAAAAACTTATTGGCCGATTTTTAAAAAATAAATTATAAAATAAGTGGAATTGGTAGATCTATCATCAGTAAAAATTTCATTATGATTAATTTTTTACTTTTTAAGAAAAAAATTAAAATGTTTATAAAAAATTAAAAATTATTTTTTTCTACTTTTTTATTTTTTTCAGGAAAAAATTTAACCGACCGATTTTTACAAAATGAATTATAAAATAAGCAGTGTTAATACATCTGTTGTCAGTAAAAATTTAATTCATTTTTTATTTTTTGAAAAAAAAATAAAATTGTGATTTTTTCTTCTTATTTATTTTTTACAAAAAAAAACTTATTAGCCGATTTTTACAAAATAAATTATAAAATAAGTGGAATAAATGGATATATCATCAGTAAAAATTTCATTTTGATTCATTTTTTACTTTTTAAGAAAAAAATTAAAATGTTTATAAAAAATGAAAAATTATTTTTTTCTTCTTTTTTATTTTTTTCAAGAAAAAATTTAACCGACCGATTTTTACAAAGTGAATTATATAAGAGACAGTGTTAATACATCGGTTGCCAGTAAAAATTTGATTCATTTTTTATTTTTTGAAAAAAAAAATAAAACTGTGATTTTTTCTTCTTATTTATTTTTTACTAAAAAACTTATTGGCCGATTTTTACAAAATAAATTTTAAAATAAGTGGAATAAATAGATATATCATAAGTAAAAATTTCATTTTGATTCATTTTTTACTTTTTAAGAAAAAAATTAAAATGTTTATAAAAAATGAAAAATTATTTTTTTCGTCTTTTTTATTTTTTTAAGAAAAAATTTAACCGACCGATTTTTACAAAATGAATTATAAAATAAGCAGTGTTAATACATTTGATTTGAAAAAAAAAATAAAATTGTGACTTTTTCTTCTTATTTATTTTTTAGAAAAAAAACTTATTGGGCGATTTTTACAAAATAAATTATAAAATAAGTGGAATAGATAGATATATCATAAGTAAAAATTTCATTTTGATTCATTTTTTACTTTTTAAGAAAAAAATTAAAATGTTTATAAAAAATGAAAAATGATTTTTTTCTTCTTTTTTATTTTTTTCAAGAAAAAATTGAACCGACCGATTTTCACAAAATGAATTATATAAGAGGCAGTGTTAATACATCGGTTGTCAGTAAAAATTTGATTCATTTTTTATTTTTTGAAAAAAAAAATAAAATTGTGATTTTTTCTTATTATTTATTTTTTACAAAAAAAACTTATTGGCCGATTTTTACAAAATAAATTATAAAATAAGTGGAATAAATGGATATATCATAAGTAAAAATTTCATTTTGATTCATTTTTTACTTTTTAAGAAAATAATTAAAATGTTTATAAAAAATGAAAAATGATTTTTTTCTTCTTTTTTATTTTTTTCAAGAAAAAATTGAACCGACCGATTTTTACAAAATGAATTATATAAGAGACAGTGTTAATACATCGGTTGCCAGTAAAAATTTGATTCATTTTTTATTTTTTGAAATAAAAAATAAAATTGTGATTCTGTCTTCTTATTTATTTTTGACAAAAAAAACTTATTGGCCGATTTTTAAAAAATAAATTATAAAATAAGTGGAATTGGTAGATCTATCATCAGTAAAAATTTCATTATGATTAATTTTTTACTTTTTAAGAAAAAAATTAAAATGTTTATAAAAAATTAAAGATGATTTTTTTCTTCTTTTTTATTTTTTTCAAGAAAAAATTTAACCGGCCGATTTTTACAAAATGAATTATAAAATAAGCAGTGTTAATACATCTGCTGTCAGTAAAAATTTGATTATTTTTTTATTTTTTGAAAAAAAAAATAAAATTGTGATTTTTTCTTCTTATTTATTTTTTACAAAAAAACTTATTAGCCGATTTTTACAAAATAAATTATAAAATAAGTGGAATTGATAGATCTATCATAGGTAATAATTTCATTTTGATTCATTTTTTACTTTTTGAGAAAAATAAAATATGTATAAAAATATAAAAAATAAATTCTCTCTTATTTTTTATTTTTTTTTCATAATAACTAATTAACCGATTTTTACAAAATAAATTATATAAAATATGGAATAAATAGATCTATCATCACTAATCATTTGATTCGTTTTTTACTTTCTGAGAAAAAAATTATTTAAAAAAAATTTATAATGTGATTTTTTATGATTTTTTTTGTTTGGCAAAAATAACCCAATTTTTACAAAATAAAATTTAAAATTCGCATATAAGAATTGTATATATTTATGTAAAAAATGCTTTCCTTTTCAAATTGATTTTTAAAAATCCGTTATTTTAGGAATTAGTTTAACCTTTTTTCTATTTTTCGATTTTAATTTTTTTTTTGGCTTATTTAAAAGCTTTTTTAATCTTCTTTAACCCACAAAAAAATCATATTAATATTACATTTTGTTCAAAACTTATTACCCAAAATATGATTTACAATTTTTTATTTTTTGTATAAAAAACCTCTTGGAGTAAAATCATGTATAATAGCTTAAAATTTGCAGAAAAACGCCTTCTATTTTAAAATACAAAATTTTAAAACTAAAATTTCGCCCGTTTTTTCTACAAAAAACAACATATACCGCAGTGCGTATGAAGTCACTACTGTGTTTGCGCGGCGGTTGAGTAATGATGTCGCGCAAGCGCGGTTGTGATGAGTCATGCATCACTAACGTCGCACAAGTGACTCACGCATGCGCACAAGTGATTTTCTATTTAGAAATACCAATAAAAAATAAATTTCGATTTTTTTTAGATTTTGCGTGATATAAAGCAAGGTTTATTGCATTTGGGTAAAGACGGTATTCGAGGTCCTTTAGTGTCTGATGACACGTACATGTACGATGAAGATGCGAGGATGTTGACACCTGGAGCTCATGGACATAATAGGGGTCACTGGTACGACGAGCCGCCCTACGAAAGCGACCCGGAGGACTTTTTGATGGGTGGAAGCCCCGGGCCTACGGCGACGATTCAAAACGGCCGCGTTTGTTTTACCCTAAACTTGCGGCAGGAGCCCCGTGGCGAGGGGGTGATCTCCCTGCGAAGTGCAGGGGACATTTCTCTGCCGCGGGACACCCCAACAGGACCTGCTCCCAGGGGAACCCCACGCCGCGGCCTTATCTTGCCCCAAGCCGGATATCCGCCCACCATAATCCCCCTCACGCACTCTAGGTGAGTAAAGTGACTCGAAATTTATCAGTGATGAAATATTTTTGTCCCATTTCTCGCAGGACGTGTAGGGATCGGGAGAGCGGGGATTACGCAGGCTCCGACGTCCAGAGCGTAAGCTCACGCCTGTCAGCTTTATCGGTGGACACGGAGCATCAAGACCCGACACAATCTCCACAGTATTACACTCACTTGGAGGAAAAGATTAGGCACTACAGGAAAACAGGCATCTACGCCAGGAGCGAGGATGGACTCTCGCCTAGTCAAAGTTCTGATTACGAGGATCAGGATGAATACAACTGCACACAACAAATCGCTACAGTACATATGGTAATTTATTTATTTATCGACCGATTTTAACGTTTCAAAGCTTAAATTGTGTCGGATAACCTCGTTTAACTAAAACCGAAAGAAATTTTAAGTTACGTACATAATTTACCACGTAAAACGCATTTCTTTTTTTTTTTCGTAATATACTTATTTATCGACCGATTTTAACGTTTCAAAGCTTAAATTGTGTCGGATAACCTGATTTAACTAAAACCGAAAGAAATTTTAAGTTACGTACATAATTTATCACGTAAAACGCATTTCTTTTTTTTTTTTCGTAACATTTTTTTGTTTCTTGTTGTAGTCTGATGATGGGAGGAGCGCTGGCGTTTCATCCCTCGTCGGGAAAGTACGTGGGTTGCGAGAAGATGTCCAGAGGAAAATTTCACGGTTGAAAACTGAAAATTCGGAGCAGAGGCGTTCGGAGCAGGCGTTTGCATGCTCGGCGAGCTCAGTTGAAAGTCTTCCAAGCGGTTCAGGATCGAGTGAGTATTTAATCTTGTTAAAACGAATAAAACCGGGTTCGAAGACCTTATTTTTCTTCCTTTTACAGGCACGCAGGCTCTTGTACGCGCTGATAGCAACCATAGCTCAATTTCGGCCGAGGATGCCGATCCTAGTCCTACAGAACCCCGAGTTATCGGCAGGGCGAAAGCTTTAGTTGATTATACCCCCACTCCTTACGATAAAGAAGCTTTAAAATTTAAGGTAACACCTTTTTTCAGTTAGCCCGATATTTATAACAATTTTTTTTAATTGGTATTTTAAAATACTAAAAGCTATGAATTTCTTAGAAACGTCTTGAGCAAGTGATTAATATAAAATGACACTGCACTTGCGCGGTGTTTGAGTAACCATGACGCGCAAGCGCAGTCGTGATGTATCACCACCGTGTATCACTAACGTAAGTGACTCACGCATGTGCACTACTTATTTTCTATCTAAAAATACCAAAATAAAACGTTAAAGTTTCATTAATTCATCTATTATTTCATTCATTTTAAACAAAATTAAGATGGTGGAAAACAATGAAAAATGAAATATTTTACTATGTTTTACTATTTATAAAAAAACTAACCGACCGATTTTTACAAAATAAACTATAAAATAGGTAGAATAAACATATCTATCGTCAGTAAAAATTTCATTTAGATTAATTTTATACTTTTTCAGAAAAAAAATAAAATGATTGTAGAAAAGACGAAAAATTATTTTTTTTGAAAAAAGTGTACCTAACTAACGGTTTTTACAAAATATATTAAAAGATGGACTGAATACATCTATTTCTTTTGCCCGATTTTTTTAACATTTTTGGTGATGTGTATGAAGTCAGTACTGCGCTTGCGCGGCGGTTAAGTAATGATAAAGCGCAACTGCAGTAGTGATGCGTCACCACCGTGTATCACTAACGTAAGGGACTCGCGCATGTGCACTACTGATTTTCTATCTAAAAATACCAAAATAAAACGTTAAAGTTTCATTAATTCATCTATTATTTCATTCATTTGAAACAAAATTAAAATGATGGAAAAACAATTAAAAATGTGATTTTTTACTATGTTTTACTTTTTATAAAAAAAACTAACCGACCGATTTTTCAAAATATACTATAAAATAGGTAGAATAAACATATCTATCGTCAGTAAAAATTTCATTTCGATTAATTTTATACTTTGTCAGAAAAAAAATAAAATTATGTTTTTCTTTATTTTTTTTTGAAAAAAGTGCAACTAACCGATTTTTACAAAATATATTAAAAGATGGACTAAATACATCTATTTCTTTTGCCCGATTTTTTTAACATTTTTGGTGATGTTTATGAAGTCAGTACTGCGCTTGCGCGGCGGTTAAATAACGATAAAGCGCAACTGCAGTACTGATGCGTCACCACCGTTTATCACTAACGTAAGGGACATGCGCATGTGCACTACTGATTTTCTATCTAAAAATACCAAAATAAAACTTTAAAGTTTCATTAATTCATCTATTACTTCATTCATTTGAAACAAAATTAAGATGATGGAAAAACAATGAAAAATGTGATTTGTTATTATGTTTTACTATTTATAAAAAAACTAACCGACCGATTTTTACAAAATAAACTATAAAATAGGTAGAATAAACATATCTATCATCAGTAAAAATTTCATTTAGATTAATTTAATACTTATTCAGAAAAAAAAAATAAAATCATTTTTTTTCTTTATTTTTTTTTAAAAGTGCAACTAACCGATTTTTACAAAATATATTAAAAGATGGACGTAATGAATACATCTATTTCTTTTGCCCGTTTCTTTGAACATTTTGGTGATGTGTACGAAATCAGTACTGCGCTTGCGCGGCGATTAAGTTACGATAAAGCGGAACTGCAGTACTGATGCGTTACCACCGTGCATCACTAACGTAAGTGACTCGCGCATGTGCACTACGGAATTGCACAAAATTTTAGTATGTTGTGGGGGTGCAAAATCTGAAAAGGCTGGTACCCCGAAATCGGACGTTTTTTGCGCGAAGTCGCCAAAAGGGTGGTTTTTTTCGTCCGATTTTAAAAATTTGAGCTGCACCCTAAAGGGGAATATTAGTTCTAAGCGGGGTACAAAATTTAATTTTTTGGGAGGATAGGAACGCTTTGAAAAAAATTCCAGAAAAGTGTCGATTTTTCCTCCTTTTTTTTTCGATGGTCGGTGGTGGCAACTTTGAAAAATCGTAGCTCCGTAGGGTTTTAAAGCGAAGTGACGAAATTTGGCCCATTTTATTCTTACATCTCGAGGATTGACCTGAAAATTTTTTATGGCTCCAGGAGCTACTCAGTGGCGTTACGCCGCCGAAACGCGAAGGGTACAATTCTAACGTTTTTTAGGTCGTAAAAGTCTCAAAGAAAAAACCTCAAGATCCACCAATTCAAAAAAATCGTAATTTTTTATTTGCAATTGGCATACACGTTAATACCACCTTCCTTGAGTTCTTTTTGGTATCTTATTTTTTAAGGTCGTTTTTGCGCCCTTAATGTCACGCCTTGTTTTTCGTGATTTTTCGACACCAACTTTGAAAATTTTTAACTTTTGATGGAGACCACTTATAACAACCCAATATATTTTGTTTTGCGTATTACGTTGATATTTATGAGAAAATAAAATCAACAGCTGTAAATTTTTACCCTGGGCTTCAGAAAAAAATCGAACGTAAAATGTTAAAAAAAAACCCGCAAAATGGAGTGCCATTTTTATACCACTAGGAGCATCAGTTTACAAAAATGTGTAAATTTTTCTACAATATCTTGTAGAATTATTTCTACATGCGGTAGCTCGTAGGGTATTTTTATTTTTGAACGAGTTCGTAAGTTATGCCCAAATAAAATTGAAATTTTGAATTTATGGATGGGTGGCTCTCATCGGGTCATTTTTTAATCTATTTTTTATTTTTAAAGCTCACTAGAATCTATTCTTTAAACCGAAACCACTTACGCATCGAGATTTTAAAATTTCGAAAATTCGAAAAAAAAAAATTTTAAGATCTAATTTAAAAAAAAAATCGTTTTTTTTGGCTTAATTTGGTCCCTTAAATTTCATTTAACTCCGGCGTTAAGCATCTCAGGTCTATTTTACGACAAAAATGGAATCACTTCGATATCTCTTTTCGTTCTGGAGTTATAACTAAAAATGTAGCAAAAATAAGCAACACTTGCACCAAAACTTTGCGACACTTTTACAAAAAAACTAATTATGCGAATTTAACCAAATATTTTTTAAATTGCGTCTATCCATCTTGTTTACCTTCGGTAAAAATTTAAAGATGCCAACTTGTACAGATTTTGAGAAAAAAAACAATTTCCAAGAAAAAAAAAATTTTTTCGATATTTTTTTTTCTCTAAAATAACAAAAAATTCGATAATTTTTATTGATACTATAATCAAATAACTTTTATTTGCAGAAAGGTGATATAATTGAAATTTTATCAATGAACGCGAGTGGACAATGGAAGGGGATTTGCCAGGGAAGAAAAGGCACTTTCAAGTTTATCAACGTCGAATTATTATCAGAGCGGCACGTGAAATCAAGGCGTGAGCACAAGTGGCACAGGAACATCAAGGGAAAACCAAAATCCGTCGAAGATTTACTCCAAAAAATCGGCCTACAAGAACACACCTCAGTTTTTGTCCTCAACGGTTATGAAGATTTGGAGTTGTTTAAGGAGATTGAACCTGCAGATCTTGATTATTTAGGAATCGTCACTGCGGAGCACCGCGCCAAGATTTTAACAGCGGTACAACTCCTCCACGATCTCGATTGTAAGTAAATAGCGCGTCGAGTCAGTACTGCGCTTGTGCTTACGCACGAGTGCTTCACCGCCACGCGTAACGAACATAGCGCAACTGACTCGTGCTTGCGTACAAGTGACTCGCGCATGCGCACAAGTGATTTTTGTATTAACCATGTTTATTTTTAGCTGGAAGCGAGGGTGATATAGCTGGCTCGAGTAGCGAGAATGACGATTTGATGAGGGCGAGGACTCGGGAGCATCGAGAGTCGCCGTTCGGGCGTCGGCAGTTTCCGCGCGATTCAGGGTGTTACGACGCACCGTTGAAGTCGTCACGTCAGGCGAATTTAACGTCGCCACAAGGAGAATCTGATGCGAGTGATAACGTAACGTTTTGTGATACGTCGAATAATTTAGACTCGGTAGTGGAGCAATGCAACAACGAAATAATGGCACGGGTGCGGCAGGCGCAGAAAAACGCGATCAACTTAAAGGAGGAGGGGGGAACGTTGCCGAACTCCTCGAGTGGGGAGCACTTATCTCGAAAAACTAAGGACTCATATGTAAGCATGCATGGTCATACCACACTAATCGATCCTTGCAGGCGCAATCTTCTTAATCGTTCCAGCGGAAGAAGGTGTGAAGATGTCTGCGAGGCGGATCAGAAATTAAACGTGGTTAAGTACGTGGCGGGAGGGGGGGATGTAGAGTCATCGGCTGTCTTCGTGGGGGGGAAGGGTTGCTTAAGCGAGAAGTCGAGTGACTCTGGTGTGAGCAGCAGCTCCATCTCCTCGGCCAACTTGAAAGAGTTGAAGGAGAGTAGAAGCGCCGTCCTAGCGCATGCGCAGAACATCACTGAAAACCCAGCTCACATTCTAAACTTTTCAAACTGTGCCAACCGCACCACGTCCACTACTGCCAACAAAAATCTCACTTAATTCGCGTTTTTTATACTTTTTTACCACTCATTTGCTCCACGATAATCTACTACTCTAATAACTGTACATATATACAAGTTTTTCGATTGTTTTTTTGAATTAATCAACTAATATATACATGTTATTTATCAAAGTGATAGCAACTGAGACTTTAAATCAAATTTTATCTCTGTTCGTAGTTATTACTTGATTGTAAATATTCTGTAAATCTCTTGTACATACGACTAATTATCATCATTATTTATTATTATTTTAAATAAAAAATAAAGACCAGCTAGTCTTGTTTTTAGCAATAACGAAGTGTACATAAAAGCTTATATATATATAAATAAATATATTATTTATATGTAAGAATCAAATGATGTAACTAGATTTTTTATTATTGACTGGAAATTTTATGTAATTTAATTATTTAATATATTTAAATAGGCATATCACCTATTATTGTACATGTTACATGTATCTAGATTGTCTTATATACATGTCAGTCAATAAAATAGGACAATTTATTAATTTAAAAACTCGTTTTTCTTAACCTCAAAATTACCTAACCTCACATTTTATCCAATAACTTCCTTAATTTTTGTGATAAACTAATGAAGAAAATATATATATAAAGAAGAATCTTCATGTTAATAGACTCAAAAAACTAATTTAAAAAATATTTATTAATAAATTTTTTGTGGAACTTTAAAGTTCGTTAAAATACACAAGTGATTGAAACGATTCAAACTACGCCACTGCTTAATTTATAAAAATAATTTTAAAACTACTTGCATCTTCTTAAAATATAGACTAAACGTAATTATAATGAGTTTTTAAAATTATTTTATCACATTTTTTAAAAAAGTTACAACCGTTTAAAAAATGCATAATTTTCTATTAACAAAAAACAATTTTTTTTTACAATTTTTTGTATATAAATTTTTGTAGTAAAAAAATATTTTTTTATGTAATATTTAAAAGAATCTTCAATTTAATAGACGCAAAAAACTAATTTGAAAAATATTAAAAAATAAATTTTTGGTGGAATTTTGAAATTCATTAAAATACGCAGGTGATTAAAACGAAAATTGAAACTACGCCACTGCTTAATTGATAAAAATAATTTTAAAACTATTTGTATCTTCTTGAAATATAGACTAAACGTAATTATAATCAATTTTTAAAATTATTTTATTACATTTTTTTAAAAAGTTACAACCGTTTGAAAAATTGAATAATTTTCTATTAACAAAAAATTGATTTTTTGTAAATCACTTTCTTAATTTTTGTAGTAAAAAAATATTTTTTTATGTAATATTTAAAAGAATCTTCATTTTAATAGACGCAAAAAACTAATTGGAAAAATATTTAAAAATAAATTTTTGGTAAATTCATTAAAATACGCAGGTTATTAAAACGAAAATTCAAACTGCGCCAATTTACAAAATTAATTTTAAAATTACTTGTGCCTGCTTTAAAAATACACCAAACGTAATTATAATCAATTTTTAAAATTATTATATCAAATTTATTAAACAAGTTACAACCCATTTAAAAAAATGCAAAAAAAATTATAAAAAATATTTTTTTAATAATTTTAGGTATAACTTCGTTGCAAAAAAATAATTTATTATTAAATATTTAAAAGAATGTCTATTTTAAAAATTTAGTCCATAAAATTGCGAAAATATTTTGTTCTATATTTTTGGTATAATTTTAAATTTTTATGCTAAATTTTTTTGAGTTTTTTAATATTTAATTCGTAACTTTTTTAATTTTGGTAACGAACACGTGAAATTTTTTTCAGTATTTAAAAGAATCTACGTTTTAAAATACTAGTTAGTAAAATTGTAAAAAAAAAGTTTCCGGTTATTTTTGAGTTTAAAACTTTGTTATAAAAATTAGGCTTGATTCTGACTACGCCACTGGTTAATTGTTAAAATTTACGTAAAATTAATATAAAATCTTTTAAATATAAATTAACAATAATGAAAATATGCATTTGAATATAATTTAAAATTATTATTAAAAAAAGTACAACCATTTAAAAAAAAATTCGAATTTTCTCACAAAAATGACCTTTTTTACATTTTTGGTTATAACTTTTTTAATTTTCATTATAAATGAATAAAATCTTTTCTGTTATCTAAAGGAACGTTCGCTTTAAAATATAATATAAAAACATTACAAAAAATATTAAGATGATTATATTTTATAAGACTTGACAGTTAGCTAAAATATTATTATTGGGTTTTTGACTACGCCACTGAATAATTTTTAAAATTAGCTTCAAACTAATTAATTTTTAGAAAAATATAGACAAATCTCAAATACTAGCAATGTTAAGAAATAGATTTTAAGTATTTATAAAAAAATTAAAACCGTTTAAAAAATTACTTTTAATTTTTTCAAAAAAAATTGCTTTATAATTTTGTTTATAACTTTTTTAATTTTCATTAAAAATGAATGATTTTTTACTGTCATCTAAAGAAATCTTCGTTTTAAACGAATGTTTAAAAAAATTACAAAAATATTAAACAGTTTATTTTTTATAAGACCTTAAATTAAATATTATTTAGCAGTTTTTGACTACGCCACTGATTAATTTTCAATTAATTTATTTTTATGAAAATATAGAGTAATATAAAGTAATCCCAATGCTAAAAATCACTTTTTAATTATTTATAAAAAAAATACAGCCATTTAAAAAATGTCATTATTAATTGACTTTTTTTACATTTTCGTTTATAACTTCTATAATTTTCATTAAATACAAATGAATTTTTTCTAGGATCTAAAGGAATGTTCGTTGTAAATGATTGATTAAAAAAATTCCAAAAATATTCAATAGATAATTTTTTGTGTGGTTTGAAAGTTCGTTAAACAACTGTTATGGAGTTTTTAACTACGCCACTGGTTAATTTAAAAAATTATACCAAAACTTACACAGTAATATAAAAATATAGTTACTATCTAATCGCAAACAAAGATTGGATTCAATTTAAAAAAATTATTTTAAAAAATACAGCCTTTCTCAAATTTTGTTGCATAATTTTTGAACAATAAATAAGACTTTTCACAATTTTATTAATAACTTTTTTAATTTTCATTAAAAATGAATAACAATTTTTTTAGGATCTAAAGGAATATTCGTTTTAAAAGGATAATAAAAAAAATTGCATAAATATAAAACCAATTATTTCTTGTGCGTTTTGAAACTTCGATTAAAAATTTGGAGTTTTTAACTACGCCACTGATTAATTTCCAAAATTCTACGAAAACTTACATAGTAATATAACAAAAATATAGACTTTAACTAATCGCTTACAAAGTTTGAAATCACTTAAAAATTATTTAAAAAATTACAGGCTATTTAAAATTTTGCTGCATAATTTTTGAAAATTTTAACAAATTTATTAATAATTTTTTTAATTTTTTATAAAAATTATTGAAATCGTCTCTAGTAGCTAAAAAATATCCAGTTTAAAAGGTAAATCAATAAAATTTTAAAAGTATATTGTGGTTTATTTTTGGTTAATTTTTAAACTTCTTATAAAAATTTTATTAAATTTAAAGAAACTTTCAGACTACGCCACTGGATAAATTTTGCAAGTAAACTTAAATTAACATAATAATATTCAAATATATATACATAAAATCTTCACTTTAATATACTGGAAAAACCAATTTAAAAAATATTAATTAATAAATTTTTGATGGAACGATTCAAACTACGCCACTGCTTAATTTATAAAAATAACTTTAAAACTACTTGTATCTTCATAAAATATAGACTAAACGTAAATCGTAAATATAATCAGTTTTTAAAACTATTTTATCACATTTTTTAAAAAAAGTTACAACCGTTTAAAAAAATGCAAAAAAAATTATTTAAAATAGGTTTTTTACAATTTTGGGTGTAACTTTTTTAATTTTCACTGCAAAAAAATAATTTATTGTTTAATATTTAAAAGAATGTCTATTTTAAAAATTTAGGTAATAAAATTGCGAAAATATCTTGTTCTTTATTTTTGGTGTAATTTTAAATTTTTATGCTACATTTTTTTGAGTTTTTTACTGTTTCATTCATAACTTTTTTAATTTTTGTGTAAAACACGTGAAATTTTTGTAGTATTTAAAAGAATCTACGCTTTAAAATACTATTTAGTAAAATTATAAAAAAAAAATCAGGTTATTTTTGACAGAGTTTTAAACTTTGTTATAAAAATTAGTCTTGATTCTGACTACGCCACTGGTTAATTTTTAAAATTTACATAAAAATTAATAAAAATGCATTTTAATATTAACTAATAATAATGGAAATATGCATTTGAATATAATTTAAAATTATTATTAAGAAAATACAAACATTTAAAAGAAATTCGATTTTTTTCACAAAAATGACCTTTTTACATTCTTGTTTATAATTTTCTTAATTTTCGTTATAAATAAATAAAATCTTTTCTATCATCTAAAGGAACGTTCATTTTAAAAGAATATATAAAAACATTTCAAAAAATATTAAGCTGATTATATTTTATATGACTTCACAATTAGCTAAAATATTATTATTGTGTTTTTGACTACGCCACTGATTAATTTTTAAAATTAGCCTCAAACTAATTAATTTTTATAAAAATATAGACAAATCTTAAATACTAACAATGCTAAGAAGTATATTTAAAGTATTTATAAAAAAATTAAAACCGTTTAAATTTACTTCGATTTTTTCACAAAAAATTATTTTTTTATAATTTTGTTTATAACTTTTTTAATTTTCATTAAAAATGAATGATTTTTTACTTTCATCTAAAGAAATCTTCGTTTTAAACGAATGTTTAAAAAAATTACAAAAATATTAAGCAGATTATTTTTATAAGACCTGAAAAGTATAATAACTGCTAAATATTATTTAGCAGTTTTTGACTACGCCACTGATTAATTTTCAAAATTGGCTCCCAATTAATTTAATTTTATGAAAATATAGAGTAATATAAAGTAATCGCAATGCTAAAAATCACTTTTTAATTATTTATTAAAAAAATACAGCTGATTAAAAAATGTCATTATAAATTGACTTTTATTAGATTTTCGTTTATAACTTCTATAATTTTCATTAAATACAAATGAATTTTTTTCTAGGATCTAAAGGAATGTCCGTTTTAAACAGATGTTAAATAAATTGCAAAAATATTCAATAGATAATTTTTTGTGTGGTTTGAAACTTCGATAAAAAACTATTATGGAGTTTGTAACTACGCCACTGATTAATTTCCAAAATTATACCATAACTTTTACATAGTAATATAAAAATATAGTTATTATCTAATCGCAAACAAAGTTTGCAATCACTTTTAAAAAATTATTAAAAAAAAATACAGCTTCTTTTTAAATTTTGTTGAATAATTTTTGAACAAAAAATGAGACTTTCCACAATTTTAATAATAATTTTTTTAATTTTCATTAAAAATGAAAAAAATCTTTTTTAGGATCTAAAGGAATATTGGTTTTAAGAGGATAATAAAAAAAATTGCTTAAATATAAAACCAATTATTTTTTGTGCGTTTTGAAACTTTGATAAAAAATTTGGAGTTTTTAACTACGCCACTGATTAATTTCCAAAATCCTACCAAAACTAAAATAGTAATATAGACTTTAACTAATCGCCAACAAAGTTTGGTATCGCTTTTAAAAAATTATAGGTTTTTTTAAATTTTGTTGCATAATTTTTTAAAATTTTAACAATTTTATTAATAACTTTTTTAATTTTTTATAAAAATTAATGAAATCTTCTCTAGAAACTAAAAAAATATGCAATTTAAACGGTAAATCGATAAAATTTGAAAAATATATTGTGGTTTATTTTTGGTTAATTTTTGAACTTCATTATAAAAATATTATAAAATTTAAACAAACTTTCAGACTACGCCACTGCATAAATTTTGGAACTAAACTTAAATTAACACAATAGAATACAAATACAGATTAATAATAATAAATTACAATTCATTCAATCACTCAAAAGCTATTAATAAAAAAATTATAAAAATTTAAAAAAATATTATATTTTTTTGGTACCAAAACTAGACTACTTTGCAATTTCTTTTATAACTTTTTTATCTTTCATTACAATTTCCAGAAAATTTCTTTTTTAGTAAGTAGAATAATCATTTTATTAAAATAAAAAATAAAACCAATAAAAAATTAAATACTTTAGTTGTAGTAGAATTTTAAATTTCGATAAAATCCTTAAACGATTAAACCCTTAAATCAACCTACGCCACTGTTTATTTTAAAATTTATTTACAAATTTATAAGTGTCTACTTAAAATATAAACATAACCTAATCATAATTTGCGCTTTAATTATTATTTTCAAGAGAACTTAAAAAAATACAACGGTTTTAAAAAAATCGCTCATTTTTTTGCAAAAAAATTTGTAATCACTAATTCTTTAATAACTTCCTTATTTTTTAACAAAAACGCCTGAAATTTTTTCGTCTACAAAAAAGAATAAACGCTTTAAACGATAAAAATATAAAATTTATAAAATATTTAATAATTTAGAATTGGTAACGTTTTAAATTTGGACTTAAACTCGTAGCGATTAAACTCGCCTTTTAAACTACGCCACTGATTAATTTCCCCCCCAAAAAATACAAAAAATTATGTCTAGTATCAATTTAAATAAAACCCTATAAAAATCAGCATTGATTATTAATTTTGCAATTTTGGTTTTAAAATTATGGTATTTTTTCAAATCGACTGCATTTTACTACTGAAAATTGTAGACATTCAAACTTTCTTAGATAACTTTTTTAGTTTTCGCTCGAAATGAATGCAATTTTCCACATCATTTAAAGCAATAATAGCACTAATAGATTTCGAAATAAAACTCAAAATATCGCTTTAACTTCACGAGTAATACTACTCCAAAGTTTGTAATTGTAACAAGTACATTTTTCCAAACATTTAAAACTACGCCACTGCGTTAATTTCAAGCTCATTAAGTGTCTCAGGTATAAAACCTTTTTTAGAGATGCTAAATTTTAGCATATTTTAGTATCGTAAAATTTGTCTTCTTCAAAACCATCCACGAATAAAATTATTTCACTAATTTGAAGTTTCTGGAATTGAAATAATTACACTTGTTTACATTTACTATCGTGTCTCGTGACGGTAAGTACATCCAATTATCTTAAAGAAAAACTACAATTATTTATTATTACAATAATAGCTGTTTTATTAAATAATTTAACCAATTTAAATTTTATAAAAGTTTTAGTTACGCACTAAAAGAAGTCAAAAAGTCAAAGTTGTGTTGATAAAGGATTACATTATTTTCGCTATTTGATTTGAAGAATTATCAGGTGACCTTCTGGAGGTCACCAGTTGCTTACAACAATCAACAAGTGCTTAAATTACTTCATTCTTCAGTAAAACTGCGTAGTGACTACTTTGACACAACAATGGCATCCAAAAATATAGGTAAGTACAAAAATTTCACCACTATAATAATAAAAAAAACTAGTTTTTAATAATAAAACGCATGATTTTTATCAAATAAAGCCAAAAAACGCATGTTTTTTAGAGGTTAAGTTTGATTTGATGCAAATAATTAACAAAAAATATAAAAAAAAATACCTTAAATGAATAATTAGATATAAAATTAGTTAATTCAAAAAAAAATTAACGAAAATTCGCCATTTTCCACTTTTCAATACTACAGCGCCATCTACTAGCGAAACCACTAAACACCCCCCACCAACAGATGGCGCTGCGCATTTTAAACACTCTTAAATATTTTTTTTGCAGCTTTACTCTCTGTGTCTGATAAAAATGGGCTACTCGATTTCGGTAAAGGCTTGAGTCAATTAGGCTTTACTTTAGTAGCGAGTGGTGGCACTGCAAAAAGCCTACGCGATGCTGGTTTATCCGTTAAAGACGTTTCGGATATTTCTGGAGCTCCAGAAATTCTTGGAGGAAGAGTTAAGACCCTGCATCCTGCTGTACATGGAGGAATTTTAGCTAGGTAAAAAATACGATTTTTAAACGCACGCCACTGCTTTACTAAAAACCGTAGAAATAAACTAACCACATCAACATTAAATTTTGAAAAAACTTTATTTAAATCAAAAATGAAATTGAAGCTGCGATTAGTATTAAAAAAGTTATGGCGGTTTAAAAAATAGTCAACGAAATTCATAGTAAAAATGTAGTGTTCGATATTTTTAATCATAACTTTTTTATTTTTAGTGTTATATAAATAAACCTTAACTCTCCTTTTAATGTTTTCTTTAGTTAAATATTTAAAGAAATAAAATTTGAAATTGGATAAAAACTTCAGCTATTACAACGTTTTAAATATCAAAACAAAAATCTTGGAGAATAAAACGTGTATTTTTTAAACTACGCCACTGGTGTAATTATAAATTTTATCGATACACCAATGAATGCTCGTTTAAATAAAGATAAAACTCAACAATGACAATTAATTAAAATTAATATAGCACCATTAATAAAAAAGTTATGATGGTTTAAATACAAACCTAACAAATTTTCAAGGAAAATTGTAGTAGTCCAAATATTCTTTTATAACTTTTTTATTATCAACTCTACAAAAAAAAAATAAAATACAAAAATTTAAACCCCTTTAATCCTTTAACCGGTGGTATAAATTATTTTAAAATCGCGCGGATTGTATAGGCGTAAACGCATTTTAAAAATCGCTTAAATTAAAATTTTATTTTTAAAGTAATTCGAAGTGATGAAGCAAAATAATTGAAATAATCAAGGTTGTAGTGTGCAATAAATTATATCATTATAATTAAATTTATATAAATATTTATTTAAATCAAAAATAAAATCGAAGCTACGATTATTAATAAAAAAGTTATAGTGCTTTAAAAAATAGTCAACGAAATTTTCAATAAAAATGTAGTGGTCGCAATTTTTAATCATAACGTTTTTATTTTTAGTGTTACATAAAAAAATCTTAACATTCCTTTTAATGTTTTCTTAACAATAACCATTAATTAAAATTAATATAGCACTATTAATGAAAAAGTTATGATGGATTAAATACAAGCCTAATAAATTTTCAAGAAAAATTGTAGTATTCCAAATTTTCTTTTATAACTTTTTTATTATCAACTCTACAAAAAAAAATATAATACAAAAATTAAAACCACTTTTATCCTTTAATACGTGGTATAAATTATTTTAAAATCGCTTTGATAGTATAGGCGTAAACGCATTTTTAAAATCGCTTAAATTAAACTTTTATTTTTAAAGCAATTCGAAGCGATGAAGCAAAATAATTGAAATAATCAAGGTTGTGGTTGCAATAAATTATATCATTATAATTAAATTTGTATAAATCTTTATTTAAATCAAAAATAAAATCGAAGCTACGATTATTAATAAAAAAGTTATGGTGTTCGCGTTCGCAATTTTTAATCATAACTTTTTTATTTTTAGTGTTACATAAAAAAACCTTAACATTCCTTTTAATGTTTTCTTTAATTGAATATTTACCAAAATAAAATTTGAAATTGTATAAAAAATGCAGCTATTACAACGTTTTAAAAATAAACAAACTCCTAAAGGATTTAACTCGTTTTTTAAACCACGCCACTGGTGTAATTATAAATTTTATGAATAACCTAATAAAATCCCATTTAAATTTAGATAAAACTTAACAAAAATTATTAATTAAAATAAATACAACCCTATAAATAAAAAAGTTATGATGGTTTAAACCAAACGCAACAAATTCTTCACAAAAATTGTAGTAGTCCAAATTTTCGTTGATAACTTTTTTATTATCAACTCTACAAAATAATGTTAAAATACAAAAATTAAAGCCACTTTAATCCTTTAACACGTGGTATAATTTTTATTAACATCGCTCTAATAGTTTAGACGCAATCGCCTTTTAAAAATCGCTTAAATTTAACATATTTGTTTAATGTTATTTTTAGAGCAATTCCAAGTGATGAAGCTGATTTACAAGCGCAAAAAATTGAGATGATCAAGGTTGTGGTGTGTAATTTATATCCTTTCGTGCAAACAGTATCAAAACCTGATGTCAAAGTAGCTGATGCGGTTGAAAATATTGATATAGGAGGTGTGACTTTGCTTCGGGCTGCTGCTAAAAATCACGATCGAGTCACTGTGATCTGCGATCCTCATGATTATAACAAAATTTTGGCTGAACTTAAGTCGGGTAATAATGATACGAGTTTGGAGACAAGGAAGAGTTTGGCTTTAAAAGCTTTCGTGCATACTTCGGAGTATGATGTGGCGATTTCTGATTATTTTAGGAAGCAATATTCGGCGAATTGTGCGCAAATGAGCTTGCGTTATGGGATGAATCCGCATCAAAAACCTGCGCAGCTTTTTACAACGCTCAGTAAGCTCCCGTTAGAAGTTGTGAATGGCTCCCCTGGTTTTATCAACCTCTGCGACGCTTTGAACGGTTGGCAGTTAGTGAAAGAACTAAAACTAGCGTTAAACTCTCCTGCAGCTACTAGCTTCAAACATGTCTCACCAGCTGGCGCTGCAATCGCCACACCATTCACTGGTGATGAGGCCAAGGTTTGCATGGTTGATGATTTGGTCTCTCAATTGACTCCTCTTGCGATTGCGTACGCTAGAGCTCGAGGAGCTGATCGTATGAGTTCGTTCGGAGATTTCGTAGCACTTTCTGACACTTGTGATGAAATGACAGCCAAAATCATCTCGCGAGAAGTCTCAGATGGAGTCATAGCTCCAGGTTACACCCCAGCAGCCCTCGAACTACTAAAAAAGAAGAAAAATGGAGGTTACTGCGTGCTTAAGGTAAATTTTAAGTCACTACAGTGACTCATTGAGTCACTAGTATAGTCACTCAATTTTTTGTTTCGATTACTCATTTTTCTACTTAATTGACTCAATGAGTCACTAAGAGTACTTTAGTGACTCGAACAAATTTCTGATATTGACTGGATATTATAGAAAAAGTGACTATACTTGTGGTTTCCAGAGAATTCGAGTATCTTTATAAGCAAATTGAGTCACTATTGTGTCACAGTGGCTCGATATTACATAAAAAATGTATTTTTTAGTGATTTTCAACCATTTTAAGCCATTTTATTTACTGAATAAAACACTATTATTACCATAGTGACTCAATGAGTCACTAGTAAGACGAAATACTTTAATTACTATATAAAAACGCAAAACTAGATATATTAAATATACTTTTATGACATTTCGTTGTTCTGATTAAATTAAATTATCTTTGAAGTCACTATATTGACTCACTGGTAGATTATACCAAACACTTGTGACGCGCTTTCTTAGGGGATGAAGGGTGCAAAAGCATATGCAATAACTCAGGCGGTGCACGGTACAAACGGAGACAACTGTACAATGCGGAATTTTGAAATTGTAAGCACCAAATGTTCGAATAAAGGTTGAATTAAACCACGAGCAGTTTTTCTTGGAATTTTCCGGCAAAAATTGTACCAGAGGTAAATATTAGTACAACACACGATTGTACAATATTTTAGAAAAATATTTATTGAAATAAAAAAGTAATTAAGTGTTTTTCAACTAAAGCCCCCAAAAAACGTGATTAAAGCACAAAATAATTCAAGAAATCGGCGAATTTATGAAGTTTTCCTTGGAATTTTCCAGCGAAAATTGTACCACTGATAAGTGATAGTACCATACACGATTGCACAAAATTTTGTAAAAATATTTATAAAAATAAAAAAGTTATTAAGTTTTATCCAACTAAAGTCCCAAAAAAGATGAATAAAATTCAAAATATTACTTCAAGAAATCAACGATTTTCTGAAGTTTTTCTTGGAATATGCTGCCGAAAATTGTATTACTGTTAAATGATAGTACCATACATGATTGTGCAAAATTTTGCAAAAATGTTTATAAAAATAAAAAAGTTATTAAGTTTTTTTCCAACTAAAGTCCTAAAAAGGTGAATAAAATACAAAATACTTCAAAAAATCGAAAATTTTCTGAAGTTTTTCTTGGAATTTTCCAGTAAAAATTGTACCAGTGATAAATAATAGTACAACGCATGATTGTACAAAATTTTGCAAAAATGTTTATAAAAATAAAAAAGTTATTAAGTTTTTTCCAACTAAAGCCCAAAAAAGGTGAATAAAATACAAAATACTTCAAGAAATCGACGATTTTCTGAAGTTTTTCTTGGAATTTTCCAGCAAAAATTGTACCAGTGATAAATAATAGTACAACGCATGATTGTACAAAATTTTGCAAAAATGTTTATAAAAATTAAAAAGTTATTAAGTTTTTTCCAACTAAAGCCCCAAAAAGGTGAATAAAATACAAAATACTTCAAGAAATCGACGATTCTCTGAAGTTTTTCTTGGAATTTTAAAGCAAAAATTTTAGTACTGTTAAATGATAGTACCATACATGATTGTGCAAAATTTTGCAAAAATGTTTATAAAAATAAAAAAGTTATTTTTTTTCCAACTAAAGTCCTAAAAAGGTGAATAAAATACAAAATACTTCAAGAAATCGACGATTTTCTGAAGTTTTTCTTGGAATTTTAAAGCAAAAATTGTACTAGTGATAAATAATAGTACAACGCAAGATTGTACAAGATTTTACCAAAATATTTGTAAAAATAAAAAAGTTATTAAGTTTTTTTCAACTAAAGTCCCAAAAAACGTGATTTAAAACAAAATAATTCAAGAAATCGCCGAATTTATGAAGTTTTCCTTGGAATTTTCGAGCAAAAATTGTACCACTGATAAGTGATAGTACCATATACGATTGCACAAAATTTTGTAAAATTGTTTATAAAAATAAAAAAGTTATTAAGTTTTTTTCAACTAAAGCCCCAAAAAACCAAAGGTCGATGAAACTACTAATGTAGCCATCTTGACTCAGTGAGTCACTACTATAGTACTATATAAAAAAGGTATATTTTCGTAACGTTTAGTTATCTTAAGTCAATAGAAATGTTGGTGGGGCAATTATTATCAATGTAGTGACTCAAAATGACTCACTATAATCAATGAAGCAATTCAATTACTAAACAGTCTTTTTAAGTTACCTACTGTTTATTATGACTGAGTATTATCACTATAGTGACTCAATGAGTCATTTTGAGCTATTTGAAACTAATTTTTGTAATTTCAGATCGATCCTTCTTATGAACCTGAACCAATCGAACGCAAAGTCTTGTTCGGTTTAACCCTAGAACAACAAAGGAACAACGCTATCATCAGTAGGAACTTATTCTCAAATGTAGTCACTGCCAACAAAACCATGCCTGAAAGTGCTGTAAGGGATTTGATTGTAGCCACCATTGCTTTGAAGTACACTCAAAGTAATTCAGTGTGCTATGCCAAAAATGGACAGGTATGATAAAAATTAAATTACTAAACACTTTATCGTACTTTTGATTCGTTGAGTCGTGCTGAGTTATTAAATAATAGTGACTCACTCAAAAAACCATTCAATTAATGACTCACTCAAAAAATGAGTCAATTAATGACTCAAACGTGTTTATTGGCTCGTTTTCTTATCAGTCATATTGAGTCATTATTGACTCAAACGTATATATTGACTCATTTCTGTTACTATAATCAAAATTTTTTTAGGTGATTGGTATTGGTGCCGGTCAACAATCGAGAATTCACTGCACCAGACTTGCAGGTGATAAGGCTGATAACTGGTGGCTCAGACAACACCCCAAGGTTATCAATATGAAGTTCAGGCAAGGAGTGAAGAGGGCTGAGATCTCAAACGCAATTGATAACTATGTCAATGGCTCAATTGGTGAGTCATTAAGAAAATATCAACATTTTCAAAAAAAACTAAAAAAATTTATTTTAGGTAAAGATATGGATAGAAAAATGTGGGAGACTATGTATGACGTTGTGCCACAAGACCTAACTGAAGCTGAAAAGAAGGAGTGGCTAACGAAACTCACTGGAGTGGCTTTAGCCTCGGACGCTTTCTTCCCTTTTAGGGATAACATTGACAGGGCGCGTTTGGTACGTAATTTTGGCACCAATTTTTTTAATTTTTTTTAAAACTTTTTTCGTTTTTTTGTAGAGTGGTGTTTCATTTATAGGCAGCCCACAAGGCTCCAACAATGACGCTGAGGTCATCAAAGCCTGCAATGAGCATCAAATAACTTTAGCTCACACAAACCTCAGACTTTTCCACCATTGAGTCACTTTTGTTAAAAGTTTATTTGCAAATAAATATTTTCGTTATTTGTTGTGTTTTAATTTTTTATTAAACAAAACAAATCAATTGGAATTTTAAAATTCCGCTCGCCCTCTGATGCCAAGCATACGTACTTCTTTATTTGGTACTTACTTTAAATAGCTGACAAGTACCGAATATCCTCCATTTATAGCGCCCTCTATACGTAGTTAAAATTCCCAATAGATAAACGAACGCAGGTCTGTCGTGCACTCTATGACCCTATGGTACGTTCGGGACAAATCGTTCGTACTCGTGTAAGTTCGCATTGTTGCCGTCATTAGTGTTACACCATCCTCTGTAATCTATAATATTGTTTTTTTATAATTTTCGCTTTAAATAATCAAAAAATAACTGAAGATATTCACGATCAATCAATCCAGGTAATAATTCGTGCCCACAAATCAAAAAAATCACCTACTTTCACCTTATAATCTCATTTTATAAAATTACAAATGGCGGCAGCCAAAAATTACCAAGAATCAGCTTCTTCGGATAACTACAGTGACAGCGATTATGAACCTCCAAACAAAATCTCTAAAATTCCTCCACTCGAAGCCTCGGATGGAGGTTTCAAGAGGAAGAGATCTCCTAAGTCGGAGTCCCGGAATGCCCAGCTGGCGAGGCAGAATCGGTTGAGGAACAAGATGTACGTGGCTAGCTTGGAGAATGATGTTTTAAGGGAACGGTCAAGGAATATTAGAGCCAATAGTATGATTAAGAAGCTAGAGACAATGCTTAAGAAAAAGGAACAGGAGGTGAAGTATCTTAAAGGAATTATCGCAAACTCCGGTGATATTATGAAATTGTTGCGGAACATACATGATAACACAGGTATTACTTTTAAATTTATTGCAAATATAATGAAGCGGAACACTGTTCCGAATGCTTATTTTATATAAAAATAAAACCGGAACAGTGTTCTAACATTAATGATAACACATATTAATTGCAATTACTTTTTGTAGCATTAAAATGCAGCGAATAAGTGTTCCGGCTGTTTATTGAATTTATTTCAAATATAATGAAGCGGAACGCTGTTCCGGATGCTTATTTTATATAAAAATAAAACCGGAACAGTGTTCTAACATTAATGATAACATGTATTAACTGCAATTACTTTTTGTAGCATTAAAACGCAGTGAATAAGGGTTCCGGCTGTTTATTTTATATTATTCAAGAACCGGAACAGTGTTTTAAAATTAATGACAAGTAACAAGCAACTGCAATTACTTTTTGTAGCATTAGAAAACAGCTAACAAATGTTCCGGCTGTTTATTTTATATTCTACAAGAAACAGAACAGTATTCTAAAATTATTGATAATTCAAGTAAACACAATTAGTTTTTGTAGCATTAGAACACAACGAATAAATGTTTCAATTGCTTATTTTATACAATTCAAGAACCGGAACAATGTTCTACACTCTTTGTGTAATATGAGTATCTAAAATTCTCGGATAATTTTTTGGATATATACATTTTAGGTCATTTAAGAACCGGAACAGTCTTAAAAAACTCAAAACCTTAATTTAAATCCTACAAAATTTAGAACAATGTTCTATACGTTTGTGTTAAATCATAGAAAAATTTAAATATTGATTTATGTTGTGTAAAAACCAAAATGGTGTACCAGATGTTCAATTTTTTGTATTTCAAAAGTCAGGAAGCTTATTTAGGGTCAAATAGAAACTTTGAGCCTTGTAAAAATACTGTTCTATAATTATTTAATTATGGTTTAAGTCTAACTAGAACAAGAACAGTGTTCTGTAATTTTATTAAAAGTTATTTTAGCACAAACGTTTTATTGTAAATCATAAAAGTTAGAACAATGTTCTAGTTAGACTGAATTTTAGTCATAAAAGAACCGGAACATTCTTTTGTAAGAAAATTTTAAATAAATCTGGTATCAAAGCCTTATTTTGAGTAATCCACAAATTTAAATAATGTTCCGGAGTATCATTTTGAATCATAAAAGTTCTTCAATTTTATATTGGCAGTTATTTAAAAATTCAAACCTTTTTAAGTCATATAAATTATTAAGTAATCTATTTGAAGCCCATTTTGAATAATACAAGAAATGTAACAATGTTCTATAAATAACAATACTAAAACAATGCACATGTTTAATCATAAAAGAATCGGAAAAGTGTTCCGGGTGATTATTTAGAGATTTATAAAAACTGAAACCACTTTTTAAGTAATGTAGAAAAGAATAGGAGTTATAAAAGAACCAGAACAATCTTCTATAAAGTAATTTTCTGTCATTTTTATTCTAAAACCGCCTTTCAAGTGATGTATAAATTAGAACAATCTTCTGTGTGCCCATGTTTAATCATAAAAGTGTTCCGGATGCAAGTAATGTAGAAACAACTTGGATGTTCTAAGAGTTTAATTTGAGTCATACAAGAACTAGAACAATGTTCTTTAGGGTTAATTTGAGTAATTTTTGTTCACCAGCGTCATTCAAAATCTAAATAAATAAAATCATGTTCCCAGTGTGAAATTTTATCATAACAGAACCGGAACAGTGTTCTGGATGGTTGTTCCGGGTTTTATAAAAACTCAAGCCCAATTTAAAGTAATCAAAAAACTAAAACGAGAAACTTTCATTAATTTTTGTACCAGAACTTCATTTTCAGGCATTTATCAATTATAATAATGTTCTGGATGCTCATTTTGAATCATAAAAGAACTCCAATGGTATTTGGGTAGACATTTTGGAGTTTTTTTTTTAAATTTAAAACATGTTGATTCTTAAGCAATGTTTTTAAAAAAATCGTCATACAAGAACTAGAACAATGTTCTGGATGCTCATTTTTAATCGTAAAAAAAACTGTAATATAAACCATAAACCACATTAAAGTCATATATAATTTAGAACAATGTTCCGAATGTTAATTTTTAATTGTTAATATTTAATTATAAAAACTTCTAATTTAAAAACAAAAATGAGGTTCTATAAGCCTATTTTTAGTCAAACAAGAACCAGAACAATGTTCTGTAGGGGAATTTTAAGTAGTATTTGTCTCAAAACCAGATTTTATTCATTTACAAATTATAACAATGTTCTTAATGCTCAGTTTTAGTCATAATAGAACCGGAACAAGTTCTGCAAGAACTAGAACAATGTTTAATTGAGTTTTTTTGTACTAGTAGCTTATTCAATCACATATAAATTAAAACATTGTTTTCTGGATGTCTTGTTTTGAGTTAATACGACATGTTAAACCTCATTTAAAGTGGTATGTCAACCACAATAGTGTTCCGCAAGTCTATTTCAATACATTTTAGCACCAGAACAATGTTCAACGATAACAAAAATAACATTTTAAGCATAATTTCTAACAAATTATGGTTTTAGGATTGGAAGTTGGTATGTCAATGAATAATTCGATGATCTCACATGATGACAACTTGAATTTTGAAGAAGATTTAAGCTCATTTTTGCCTAAATTGGATATGGAGCTGCCACTAAATTTCCTCGAAGATGAAACTCCAGATAAAGTTGAAAAACCTTTAAGCGAGCACAACTACACCTTAGCTTCAGATTCAGACCACTCGGATTTTGGTGTGTGCCTGCATGTGTCCAACCATAAGGTCGCTTTGGAGTTTTGTTCCTCTTGCAACGACAGCGCTAACCAATTATGGAGTAAAAAATAAGTTAAATGTCAGTATCGATTGTAAATTTTTTTGTACTCACCGCTTTCCTTACAAACTTTAATTTTAAGCTACAAAACTTTTGTGATATTCGTTCATTTTTTAATTTTTAGGCTGGTCACACTTGAATCAACCTCAAGGCTTTTTTGTCAAACGACTACTATTACAAAAAAAGGTGGGGTATTTTCCTAAAATCACTTTTTTTAAATAAATTAAATGAAAATTAAAAAAAAATAAATGAAATATTTAATTCATTAATTTATTAAAAAAAAGTGACTTAATAAGTCAAGTATTGTATGATTCAAAAGGTTATTGTAAGCGAATTTTATTTTCAGTCCAAAATCAAAAAGTAGAGGGGATGTTGTCTTCTATTTGGACGGTAGAGTATTTTTTACAAAAGTATCGTTCCACAAATTTCTAATTACAATAAAACAACATTTTATATTTTTTTAAAAACTAAACTGAGGTTTTAAAAGCCTATTTTTTAGTCAAACAAGAACCAGAACAATTTTCTACAGTAGTATTTTGGCTAGTTTTTGTCTTAAAACCACATGTAAAGTCATTTACAAATTATATCGATCTTCCGGAAACTCATTTTTAGTTATGGTAGAACCGGTACAAGTTCTAAAAGAAGCAGAATAATCTTTTGAAGTGAATTTGGGAAATTTTAAATCACCTATAAATTAAAACCTTGTTCCGGATGCTCATATTTAATCATTGTAGAACCGGAACATTGCTCTACAAGCTTGTTTTGAGTTAATACGACAAGTTAAACATCATCTAAGTGGTATGACAACCAGAATGGTGTTCCGTTAGTTCATTTTAATTCTTCTAATCACTGGAACAATGTTCTACGATAACATTTTAAGCTAGAACATTGTTCTTTTTATAAAGAAATTAAAATGTTGTTTTATCTTTTTATAAATTTTTTTGCAGTGGTTTGAATGATTTAATATGCAAATCAATTTCTAAACAAGTTATTTTTTTGAGTTTCAGCTGAGTGGTTCGAGGCAATTTGCAGTTCTTAGTGTTATTTGGTAAATATTTAATATAACGGTTATTTTAATTTAATTTTAGATTTTAGTTTGTTAAAATTATTTAGTTTTTATATAAATTATTATTTAGGTGTAAGGAAAGTTGGTTTTAATAAGAATAAACTGTTAATTATGTAAATTTTTTTAATTTTTCGAAAAACCCTATTGAAAAACATGGCTGCAACTTCTTAGCTATTGGTCATAGATCAAAAATTTTTGTTTCACCGAAATCAGGAAACCAAACTTTAAAAATTTAGGTTAACATTTTTATGAAAATAAAAATATTTGGTTCTAATTTTAAATTTTTTGCAAAAAATAAGCAAAATTTTCGAGTAAAACTTGATTTTTTTCAAGTGTTTCTATGATAACTTTACAATGTACAGAAAAACAACATTAAAAATTATTTTAAGTCATATCTGACTCTAAGGGCTTTTAAATAAACCACTGTTGGTTATTTTTTACCCTAAATAAATTTCAAAATATTAATATTGTAAAAAATGCAGAATTTTTTCTGAAGTTTTTGTTTATAACTTCACAATAAAAAGGAATGGCGGTATAAGTCTTTTTGAAGGTTAAAGATGAAGGAAAGGGCTTTTAAATAAACTTTCATGTGTGATTTTAACTCCAGTACTTTTCAAAATATTCAATTTTTTGTAAAAAAAAATGCAAAATTTTCAAGTGAAACCTGATTTTCTTACCTGATTTTCTTCAAGATTTTCGATGATAACTTTACAATTTAATGAAGAACAACATTAAAATTATTTTGGGTTATAGATGACTAAGGGTTTTTAAATAAACCGCTCTTGGTTATTTTACACCAAATAATTTTCAAAATTTTGTAAGAAAAATGCAGACTTTTCGATTTTTTCTGAAACTTTTGTTTATAACTTCACAATAAAAGGGAATGGCGATATAAGTCTTTTTGTAGATTAAAGATGAAGGAAAGGGCTTTTAAATAAACCTTCATGTGTGATTTTAGCTCCAATACTTTTCAAAATATTCAATTTTTTGTAAAAACAAAATTTTCGAGGAAAACCAGATTTTCTTTAAGATTATCGATGATAACTTAACAATTTAAAGAAAAACAACATTACAATTATTTTGTGTTAAAGATCACTCTAAGGACTTAAATAAACCACTGTTGGTTATTTTACACAAAATAATTTTCAAAATATTGGTATTTAAAAAAAGTGCCCAATTTTCGATTTTTTCTGAAGTTTTTGTTGATAAAACTTCACAATAGAAAGGAAAAACGGAATAAGTCTTTTTGAAAGTAGAAAATGAAGGAAGGGGCTTTTAAATAAACACATGTGTGATTTTAGCTTTTCGAAATATTCAATTTTTTGTAAAAAATAAGCAAAATTTTCGAGTAAAACCTGATTTTCTTCAAGATTTTCGATGATAACTTTACAATTTAAAGAAAAACAACATTAAAAATTATTTTGGGTTAAAGATGACTCTAAGGGCTTTTAAATAAACCGTGGTGGTTATTTTACATAATACATAATTTAAAAATTTTGTAAAAATATGCTGAAAATTCGTTGATAACTTCACAATAGAAAGGAATAATGGAATAAATCTTTTTGTGGGTTAAATATGAAGGAAAGGGCTTTTAAATAATCCTTCATGTGTCATTTTAGTTCCAGTACTTTTCGTAATATTAAATGTTTTGTAAAAAAAAGCAAAATTTTCTTCGAGATTTTCGATGATAACTTTACAATTTAAAGAAAAACAACATTAAAAATTATTTTGGGTTAAAGATGAGTCTAAGGGTTTTTATATAAACCATTGTTGGTTATTTTACATACTACATAATATTTTTCAAAATTTTGTTAAAAAAAATATGCAGAATTTTCGATTTTTTCTGAAGTTTTTGTTGATAACTTCACAATAGAAAGGAATAAACCTTTCTGTAGATTGAAGATGAAGAAAAGGGATTTTAAATAAACCTTCATGTGTGATTTTAGCTTCCGTATTTTTCGAAATATTCAATTTTTTGTAAAAAAAAGCAAAATTTTCGAGCAAAACCAGATTTTGTTCAAGATTATCGATGATAACTTTAGAATTTAAAGAAAAACAACATTAGAAATTATTTTGGGTTAAAAATGACTCTATGGGTTTTTAAATAAACCACTGTTGGTTATTTTACATCAATAAATTTTCAAAATTTTGTAAAAGAAAAATGCAGACTTTTCGATTTTTTCTGAAGCTTTTGTTGATAAAACTTCACAATAGAAAGGAAAAACGGAATAAGTCTTTTTGAAACTAGAAAATGGAGGAAGGGGCTTTTAAATAAACACATGTGTGATTTTAGCTTTTCGAAATATTCAATTTTTTGTAAAAAATAAGCAAAATTTTCGAGTAAAACCTGATTTTCTTCAAGATTTTCGATGATAACTTTACAATTTAAAGAAAAACAACATTAAAAATTATTTTGGGTTAAAGATGACTCTAAGGGCTTTTAAATAAACCGTGGTGGTTATTTTACATAATACATAATTTAAAAATTTTGTAAAAATATGCTGAAAATTCGTTGATAACTTCACAATAGAAAGGAATAATGGAATAAATCTTTTTGTGGGTTAAATATGAAGGAAAGGGCTTTTAAATAATCCTTCATGTGTCATTTTAGTTCCAGTACTTTTCTCAATATTAAATGTTTTGTAAAAAAAAGCAAAATTTTCTTCGAGATTTTCGATGATAACTTTACAATTTAAAGAAAAACAACATTAAAAATTATTTTGGGTTAAAGATGAGTCTAAGGGTTTTTATATAAACCATTGTTGGTTATTTTACATACTACATAATATTTTTCAAAATTTTGTTAAAAAAAATATGCAGAATTTTCTATTTTTTCTGAAGTTTTTGTTGATAACTTCACAATAGAAAGGAATAAACCTTTCTGTAGATTGAAGATGAAGAAAAGGGATTTTAAATAAACCTTCATGTGTGATTTTAGCTTCCGTATTTTTCGAAATATTCAATTTTTTGTAAAAAAAAGCAAAATTTTCGAGCAAAACCAGATTTTGTTCAAGATTATCGATGATAACTTTAGAATTTAAAGAAAAACAACATTAGAAATTATTTTGGGTTAAAAATGACTCTATGGGTTTTTAAATAAACCACTGTTGGTTATTTTACATCAATAAATTTTCAAAATTTTGTAAAAGAAAAATGCAGACTTTTCGATTTTTTCTGAAGCTTTTGTTGATAAAACTTCACAATAGAAAGGAAAAACGGAATAAGTCTTTTTGAAACTAGAAAATGGAGGAAGGGGCTTTTAAATAAACACATGTGTGATTTTAGCTTTTCGAAATATTCAATGTTTTGTAAAAAAAAAGCAAAATTTTCGAGTAAAACCTGATTTTCTTCAAGATTTTCGATGATAACTTTACAATTTAAAGAAAAACATCATTAAAAATTATGTTGGGTTAAAGATGACTCTAAGGGCTTTTAAATAAACCATTGTTGGTTATTTTACATAATACATAATTTAAAAATTTTGTAAAAAAATGCAGAATTTTCGATTTTTTCTGAAGTTTTTGTTGATAACTTCACAATAGAAAGGAATAATGGAATAAATCTTTTTGTAGGTTAATTATGAAGGAAAGGGCTTTTAAATATACCTTCATGTGTGATTTTAGGTGCAGTACTTTTCGAAATATTCAATTTTTTGTAAAAAAAATGCAAAAATTTTCGAGTATAACCTGATTTTTTTCAAGATTTTCGATTATAACTTTACAATTTAAAGAAAAACAACATTAAAAATCATTTTGGGTTAAAGATGTCTCTAAGGGCTTTTAAATAAATCACTGTTGGTTATTTTACATAATAATTTTCAAAATTTTGTAAAAAAAAATGCAGAATTTTCGATTTTTTCTGAAGTTTTTGTTGAAAACTTCACAATAGAAGGGATAACAGAATAAATCTTTTTGTAGGTTAAAGATGAAGAAAAGGGCTTTTAAATAAACCTTTGTGTGTGATTTCAACTGCAGTACTTTTCGAAATATTCAATTTTTTGTAAAAAAATCAATATTTTCGAGTAAAACCTTTTCTTCAAGATTTTCGTAGATAACTTTACAATTTAAAGAAAAACAACGTTAAAAATAATTTTGGTTTAAAGATGACTTAAGGGCTTTTAAATAAACCACTGTTAGTTATTTTACATAAACATAATAATTTTCAAAATTTTGTAAAAAAATTCAGAATTTTCGAGAAAACTTGATTTTCTTCAAGATTATCGATGATAACTTTACAATTTGGTTATTTTAAACCAAATAATTTTTAAAATTTTGTTAATAACTTAAACATTATTTTGGGTTAAAGATGACTCTAAGGGCTTTTAAATAAACCACTGGTGGTTATATTACACCAAACAATTTTCAAAATTTTGTAAAAGAAAAATGCAGAATTTTCGATTTTTTCTGAAGCTTTTGTTGATAACTTCACAATAGAAAAGAATAACGGAATAAATCGTTTTGTAGGTTGAAGATGAAGGAAAGGTCTTTTAACTAAACCTTTATGTGTGATTTTAGCTAGAGTACTTTTCGAAATATTAATATTTTTGTAAAAAAAATGCAGAATTTTCGAGTAAAACTTGATTTTCTTCAAGATTTTCGATGATAACTTCACAACTAAAAAAACTTATCTTGGATTTGAGATAATTTTAAAATTCTACCCTAAATGGTTTTCTATAAACTTTTTTTAATTTTTGATGAAAAAATCAAAATCTTTAAAAATAAAACATTTATTAATAAAAACAACTTAAACAAGTTTAACTAAATAAGGATAAACGTCAAGTAATTCTTTTTTTAAAATACAATCTTTAATCCACGTATCACGCACGTGCCAAGCTTCTTTGGACCAAAAACTCTTCAAATCTTCTTCACTTAAAGAATCAACTGAATGCAGAATATGAGTGATCTTCGAAGTTTCACCAGGTTTAATTATAATCCCACTAAAAGCTACAAACAATCGCAATAGGTCTCCTAAATCATTTTGTGATTCGACTAGAAGATTCACGTTGATAAAATAATCTGGAAGAGGATTTTCCAGAATGACTTTTTTTGGTACTTTTTGGAGTTTCCTTTGTTTTGAAGGAGAAGATGAAGTAGAAGGTGATGATGTATCACTTATTTTCCGTTTTTTATTTTTGTATTCGGCTTCTAAGGTTTCTAATTCTTCATTGAAGAGTGATCCATCAAAATTTTCTTTAGAAGTTTTGAAGAGGTTTTCTAGCTCCTGTAAATTGGTAGCCGTTTCATAGTTTTTATCACTTCTAATTCGAGTGACTCGTGGGAATCTTATCGAAATTCCGTTCGCGGTGTGAACATCATGGATTCTAGTGAATTCCGCGCCGGTAATTTCCCATACCGGTTGAGATTTGGGGTTTTTAGCTACGAAATCTGGGATCATGGTTTTTGTACATTTCAACCATTTGGGGATTTTTGTTGAGTCTGAGCTTATTTTTATCATATCTAATTCTTCTTGTAGACGTTCCAAGGTTTTATCATCATGTCCTGTATGGACTTTAGTGACGGTTAAAAATTTATCACCATCATAAACGCCCATTAAAAAAACGGACATTATACCACCCTTTTTTCCGGTACCATACCACGCACCCAGTACTATTAAATCAGCGGTATCAGCTATAGAACCACCGAAAAGGTAATCTTTTTTAACCTTCAACCAATGTCGCTTTCCTGGTTCATAAATCCCTTCCAAATCTTTCAAAACCAAACCTTCTAAACCTTGTTTTAACGTCGTACTAATCATTTCGGCTAGCTTACGTGGTTCGTGTATCTCCGCCATTTCCGAAAACATTATATGGTTTTTGATCTCGACCATATTTTCACTTAAGATTTTCTTGCGTTGACTCAACGGTTTTTGTACCAAAACCTCGCCGTTATAATAAATACAATCGAATACGAATAAACAAACTGATGCATCTTCTAAACCTTCTTTCTTGTGTTTTCCTAAAGTTCCAAAAGGTAATGGTTTTCCCGTTTTTGTGTCGATCATCAAAATTTCACTATCTAAGATTAGATCACGTCCATGAGGAAAGGCTTTAGGTATGTAATCTTTAAAATGGGCGATTTTATGGTTTAAAACTGGTTTTAAGCTCCTGGAAAAGTACTTGAAGTCATTTCCGTGTTTATGCAGTTGTACTCTTTCCCCGTCATATTTTATTTCCGAATACATTCCGTTAGAACATTTTTTGAAGGCTTGCGCGATGGATTTGCATGGTTCAGCTAACATTGGGAGTACAGGAGTCATCACAGTGACTCCTTTTTGTGCACCACCTTCTAGGCAATTGCGTATTACTTCTTTTAAATCACGTGAGGCTTGATAAGATTGATAAGCGTCAACGTGGATAGCGTCTAAAATATGTTTAGCACCAGCATTCATGCGTAAGTCATGTTTGATCAAGCGAATCACTAATTTTAAGTCATTTGCAGTGCACTTAAGCGCGAATTGACGGAAGTGCTCGCTTTGATCTTCTTCCCGAGTCAATTTTGATAACGCCTCCAAAAAAACATCCACTTCCTTGATGGTTATAACGCTTTTTTTAACGCAAGGAAATCCACTGGTTTTAAAAAAATGTTCTATAGTTTCCGCTACATCACCTTGCTCCAAATGTTCCAACATCTCATTTTGATCACTTGAGAAGATCCTACTGAAAAGTTTGATCAACTGTTTGCTTTGTAAATTATAAATACGTTTAATCACTCCAGGAAGAAGTAGTCGACACCAAGTTACAATATCTCCTTGGAAATCATTTTTCAAAACAGTCGCTACACAAGCAGTTTTTTCTAAATAACTACTTTCGTTAGTAATATTCGCGACTAATCGCCGAAACTCGCGAAATAACTCGTGTTTATTAACTGACTTTAAAGGTTTGGTGGTTTCACGGGAAACAACAGGTGCCACATAAAAATCCTTCGCATGGTAATCCTGATTATTCTTCTGTGCTACGAGTTTTTCAGTCTCCTCGAATTTTTGGGCGATCAATTTCTTATCATCATCCGATAGATCATTCCAACCTTCAAGCTCGTCAGAATTTTCCAAACGTTTAGTAGTCACACGTTGTTTCAAAAATTGCTCGAAAATACAGTCGACGTGAAACCAACTTTTCATTTGTCCATCTCCGTAAGGACTAGGCACCATTTTAGCAATTCTCAACTCATTTTTTTCACATTTTGCTTTACATTTCTTACAAGCAGCTCTTCCTTGTTTAGCCCTATCCACTGCAAACGGTTTAGGTGATTCCTCCATAATTCCTCCAAATTACTAAAACGGTAAGAAGAGAGCTAGTTACTTTTATGTTTAGAGTGTTCAAATTTGGTATAGAGGTGGATGAGGAAATTCCAAGATTAAACGTATGGAAAAGTTTTTTTCTACGACCACCCCGAAAAAAGTTATACGAAAATCAAAAAGTCCGTAACAACCGACGTGTAGATCGGAACATCGCAGGCTTTTGAAATTTCGTAGGTGGATACACAACGAAAATACAAGATACAAGTGGTTGAAACGTTTTTTCGTAGCAGCCCCCCGAAAAAAGTTATTCACCCCGAAAGGGGGTAAACCGGTGCCCACGAAATTTTTTTTGATCGTTACCAAATTTTAGTATGTTATACAAAATGGAAAACTGAAAATTTTAAGCCCAAATTGTCTATCTAGATCTTTTAAAACACCACAGTTATCGCCAAAATTCGTTTTTTAGACGTCAAATCGGTTTTATCAAGATACCGGGTACATTTTTCGAAGTATTTCCAAAAATTCGATCTCATCTTAAAGTAGAATGTCTGTTTTATAATCACACCAAATTTCAGATTTATAGGGTTAAAGGAAAGCTTTCAAAAACGCTCCCGAATTATCGTATTTTTTTGGACCATCCACCTCGCCGATTTTGAAAAATCGCAGCTCCGCCTGGTTTGAAATTGAAGCTACAAAATCGGGCCCTCTTTTTCCCTACTTCATTATCTATGACATCCAGAAGTTTCGATCTTCTTTAGTCAACCAGGAGGCAAGGGAGGATTTTTTTTCGAAAACGTGAATATGACGCGATTTTTTAGCGGAAAAACGGAAAAATTTGTAGTGCTTATTTTGAAATTTGAGCTAGTGCGAAAAAATCACCAATACCTTTTTCGTAAACTAGAAACATACGAAAGTAGAATAGACATGTATTTTTTTTCGAAGAAGTTATTTTTTACCTCTTTTATGGGCGGATTGAAATTGGTGTATCTTTTGTGGACTTTTTTTAACTAAATTCAAAAAATCGTAGCTACCAAACGACTCGACCGATTTTAACGCAACATGGCTTATATTGTAGCTAAAAGTACCCTTAAAACGCAAAAACATACTCGGTTTTAACCGCCGCGTCCAGTGGCGTTGGGGAATTTTTTTCTAAATGCGTAGAAAAATACTGATTAGAAAAGACGCACAGACAAGTTTTGTGCGCAGTATGTCTCGAAAACCAGATCAAAAATCGGAAATGGCTACACGTGATGTCACAGAAAATTCTTTATAATAAATCGTGATCGTTAATTCAACTCTCCAGCTTTTCATTTAACCCCGCACCAACCCCCCAAAGTCAAAATTATATTTTTTCAACGGTATAAGATAACGTCACATCGCACCATCCCACTAAAATATGCGTTGGAACAGGAATTTTCAGAAGTCACGTTTAAAAAATTTTCAATTTCGAAAAAATTCAAAATCAAAAAAACGCAACCAAATATTCAATTTACACCAAAAATGGTTGCCTAGCGTCATTTTTCGTGCAAAACCACTCTTTTAAGGTTATGTACTTGAGTTATCACCTACACCTACTTTATTATCATTAATAAAACAATGCGAATAATTCCTAATCTCTTAATTTATTTATTTAAAGATAATTTTTACCTGTTTTTCAAAATTAATGATGTATTCACGTAAAAAAGATGGCGTTAATCGACCCTAGCACTCGCAAAGCGCTTGCTCAAAAATTGCAAACTGGTGAAGTAGCGCAGTCGTTTGTTTGTGTTTCGGGGGCTGGAATCAGCTGTATTTAGGTGCGCGGTGCAAAAATGTTCGCACTAGTTCCTAGAACGATGTGAGTAAAATTTTTGCAAAAAAATTTTTGAGTTTCACCAAAAAATTACAAAATCTTACATATAAAAAAATTGATTGGATTCGTTTTGGTAAAAGGGGTGGATCTCACCCAAAATGACCCAATCAACAAACGGCACCTTATTTGGATCAATAATTTTAAACCAAAGAAAAATTACATAACATCAAATAATTCTAGGAATTTAATTTAAACAAAATAAATCACGCTTATTTAAATTATTTAATTATTGTAATGAAAATCTATTATGTCATCGTTAACTACATATATTACATCATTAATTTATGTTTAATTTTTTTTAAGTAATTTTAAGTCATGCGAGCCTATTTTTGGCATTAGTACAAGAGATTTTTATTTTTAGCGCGCGGTAAAGGAAAACAAATGAAAGTTGCGACGCCATTTTAAAATCTTAGACAATCAGATGCCTTTATAACGGTCAATTATTTCATTCAAAGCAATTCAAATAACTCTACTAAAGCTTATTTATTTTCTATTAATAACGCTACTTTTGTTACACCCTGTATATTATTTTTTTATCATATTAATTTTAATTTTTTTTAAATTCTAATTCATAGATTTTGGGCTCCTGATTACGGCGATGCATGAATTTTTATTCTACGACCAATAGTTTAGAAGTTATAGCCATTTGTGTAATACCAAAAATATTTTTTTTTTGATTTACTAAAAAAATAATATTTCAAATATTGTAAGACCGATCAAAACGTTTAAGGGCTTAAAATTTGAAGGATTATTTGCCCTACAAGATTTATTCCTAACTTTTTCTATTTTACTGAAAACTGCGGCCTTTATCGCCGGTTTTTTACATAAAATTATCAAAAATTAAAGCCATGGCTCTAATTTTTTTTAATTTAAAAAACGTGGTCATTTTTTGACTTCATCTAATAGATTTGGGTTTATTAATAAGGAATCAATTAATATTAGGATAATCCAACGTTTATTTATTTCGAGATTTATTTTAAATACAGCGTTTTTAAAATAAATAAAAATTGGAATTTTAAAAAACTAAAAAAATGTGAATGACAACATTTAAATTTTATAAAAATAATAGTATGGCTTTATAGATTTTGGTCTTCTGATTATGGTGAAATAAAAATATTTACTGTACGATTAGTGGTTTTGAAGTTACAGCCATTTATGTGAACGGCCAAAAAAATCATTAAAATATGATTAAAATTTGTGGACGTTCACTAAAAAATTAATATATCAAATACTGTAAGACCGATCCAAACGTTTAAGGGCTTAAAGTTTGCAAGATTATTTCCCCTACAGGATTTACTAAGAACTTTTTGTATTTTATTGAAAACTGCGACGTCTATCGCCGGTTTTTTACAGAAAATTTTCAAAAATTAAAGCCAAAGCTCTAATTTTTTTTAATTTAAAAAACGTGGTCATTTTTTTAACTTCATCTAATAGATTTGGGTTTATTAATAAGGAACCAATTAATATTAGGATAATCCAACGTTTATTTTTTTAAATACTGCGTTTTTAAAATAAATAAAAATTGAAATTTTAAAAAACTAATGGGAATGAAAACATTTAAATTTTATAAAGATAATAGTATGGCTTTATAGATTTTGGTCTTCTGATTATGGTGAAATAAAAATATTTACTGTACAATTAGTGGTTTAGAAGTTACAACCATTTTTGTGAACGACCAAAAAAATATAAAAAAATGCTTAAAATTTGTGGACGTTCGCTAAAAAATTAATATTTCAAATACTGTATGACCGATCAAAACGTTTAAGGACTTAAAATTTGCAGGATTATTTCCACTACAAGATTTATTAAGAACTTTTTGTATTTTACTGTAAACTGTGGCCTCTATCACCGGTTTTTTAAATAAAATTATCAAAAATTCAAGCCAAAGCTATTTTTTTTAATTTAGAAACGTGGTCATTTTTTGACCTAATCTAAAATATTTGGGTTTATTAATAAGGAATCAATTAATATTAGATAATCCAACGTTTATTTATTTTAAATACAGCGTTTTTAAAATAAATAAAACTTGAAATTTTAAAAAACTAAAAAAATGGGCATGAAAACATTTAAATTTTATAAAAATAATAGTATGGCTTTATAGATTTTGGTCTTCTGATTATGGTGAAAAAAAATATTTATTGTACAATTAGTGGTTTAGAAGTTACAGCCATTTTTGTGGACGACCAAAAAAAATGCTTAAAATTTGTGGACGTTCGCTAAAAAATGTAATATTTCAAATACTGTAAGACCGATAAAAACGTTTAAGGGCTTAAAGTTTGCAGGATTATTTCCCCTACAAGATTTATTCCTAACTTTTTCTATTTTACTGAAAACTGCGGCCTTTATCCCCGGTTTTTTACATAAAATTATCAAAAATAAAGCCAAAGCTATAATTTTTTTTAATTTAAAAAACGTGGTCATTTTTTTGACTTCATCTAATAGATTTGGGCTTATTAATAAGGAATCATTTAATATTAGGATAAGCCAACGTTTATTTTAAATAAAGCGTTTTTAAAATAAATCAAAATTGAAATTTTAAAAAACTTTAAAAATGGAAATGAAAACATTATAGTCAAATAAAAATATTTATTATACAATTAGTGGTTTAGAAGTTACAGCCATTTTTATGAACGACCAAAAAATTATCATAAATAAATGCTTAAAATTTGTGGACGTTCGCTAAAAAATTAATATTTCAAATACTGTTAGACCAATTAAAACGTTTAAGGGCTTAAATTTTGCAGGATTATTTCCCCTACAAGATTTATTAAGAACTTTTTGTATTTTACTGAAAACTGCGGCCTGTATGGCTGGTTTTTACATAAAACTGTCAAAAATTGAAGCCAGAGCTCTATTTTTTTTTATTTTTAAAAAGGTGGTAATTTTTTTGACTTCATTTAATAGATTTGGGTTTATTAATAAGGAATCAATTAATATTAGGATAATCAAACGTTTTTTTTTTTAAATACAGCGTTTTTTAAATAAATAAAAATTGAAATTTTAAAAAACTTTAAAAATGGGAATGAAAACCTTTAAATTTTATAAAAATAATAGTATGGCTTTATAGATTTTGGTCTTCTGATTATGGTGAAATAAAAATATTTACTGTACAATTAGTGGTTTAGAAGTTACAACCATTTTTCTGAACGACCAAGAATATATCATAAATAAATGCTTAAAATTTGTGAACGTTCACTAAAAAATTAATATTTTAAATACTGTAAGAGCGATTGAAACGTTTAAAGGCTTAAAATTTGCAGGAGAACTTCGTCTATAAGAATTACTCAAATATATTTTACTTTAATCATAACTGTAGTTTAAAAAAATTATAACGAGTTACAATTTGAATTTTTAGTAAAATTGAATTTAAAATAGTTATAATTTCAAAAATGAAGTAGATATTTGCATGAAATAAATTTTAAATAAAATTTTGATTATATTTTTATGAATTGTGTTAAAAAACTTTTTGTAGAATTTTTTTTTGGTGTATAAAAAAATTAAATTATAAATAGTTGAAATTTGCACTTTCAGTAACTGTGACTTTAAAATGATCATAACTTGGATGGAGATATTGATGAAAAATATATTTGAATAAAAAAGGTGATTATATTTTTATAACTTGTGTTAAAAAAGTTTGAAAAAAAATTTTTTTTGGTGTAAAAAAATAATAACTTTTCGTGAATGTGTCGTTTTTAAATAGTCTCAGTTTCGAAACTAATAAAGTTAGAAACGTCAAATAAGCTACTATGAAATCCTTAAACATCTTATTTTTAGAGGAATAAGGATTTTAAACCCTTAAGCTTTAATAAACGTATTTAAAAATTTTTTAATAAAAAATGGTCCAAAATCAAAATTTAAAACATCATAAATTTTAATTGTTTGCAGATGAGATAATTAAATTTTAGTTATAATTTATGATTCTAATCAAAATCTAGGATCAGACCACTCGAGTAGATAAAATAAATGCAGAAATAATTTCACGTGAATGTACATTAATTAATTAAGCTGATAACGCTGGAATTTTTTTGCATGTTGCTCAATTTTTTAAACGACTAGGAATTAGTTTCAAAGGAAATGGTTATAAAAGTGATGACGCAATCATCGCGAATTGTTTAAGATGGTTTGTAATGATCACGTAACCCAACACCAGTTCTGAGTGCACAGTACTTAATAATTTTACCAGGGAAACGAACCAAGGTCATCATTCAACTGCCTGCCACGACCTTGCACTAAAAAATTTCAGACCCACTTATTATTGTTCAGTTGTATATTATTACATATTATAATTTAATAATTCAAATTCTAAACAAACAAAAATAACTTAAATACTAAAAATTGCAGTTAAAGTCTCAAGAATATAGGATATTAGGATTTTTGAACACCCTGTATATAATTTTTGTTAATTTATTTTTTTCTTAAAAATGGCAACATGCTGATTTTTTTATTGTACTTAAAAATTCTCTGAATACACGCCTTTTAATTTTTTTTATAAAAATCGTAAAGTTTTTAACAATTTTGGGTAATATTCGCCTATAAAAGGTACATTTTTAATTAAATTAATTTTTTTATGTAATTCTTGTAGAGGAAGTATTTCTGCAAATTTTAAGCCCTTAAATGTTACAATTGACCGTACAGTATTTGAAATATTAATTTTTTAGTGAACCCACAAATTTTTTAAGCATTTTTTTATGATTTTTATTTTAGTTCGTTATAAAAATGGCTACAACTTCTAAACCACTGATTGTACAATATTTTTTTTTAATTTCACCATAATCAGGAGACCAAAAGATATAAGGTGATACTATTAGTTTTATAAAAATCACAGATTTTCATGTCCTTTTTTAAAGTTTTCTAAAATTTCAATTTTTATTAATTTAAAAAATGCTGTACGTGATTTTGTTAAACGATGATTTCTGCGCAGGGTTCTCTTCATATGAAAACCACTCTACTACAAAAATATTGTTGTTTAACTGAAGTTCCTTTGGCGAAATTGAAGTTCCAAGAAATTTAATGAAGTTTCATCTACTGAAAATTTATTTGAATAGAAGAAATCGCCAATTTAAAGTTATTTAATAAAAATATTGGCTTTTTAACTGAAGTACATTTAACGAAATTGAAGTTTCAAAAAATTTAATGAAGTTTCAACTACATAAACTTTATTTGGATAGAAAAAAATCATCAATTTGAAGCGACTTTATAAAAATAATGGCTTTTTTAGCTAAAGTACGCTTTACGAAATTGAAGTTCCAAGAAATTTAATGAAGTTTCAACTACTTAAACTTTATTTGAATAGACAAAATCATCAATTTGAAGTAATTTATTAAAAATATTGGCATTTTAACTGAAGTACATTTTACGAAATTGAAGTTCCAAGAAATTTAATGAAGTTTCAATTACAAAAACTTTATTTGGATAGAAAAAATCATCAATTTGAAGCGACTTTATAAAAATAATGACTTTTTTAGCTAAAGTACGCTTAACGAAATTGAAGTTCCATGAAATTTTATGAAGTTTCAACTACTTAAACTTTATTTGAATAGACAAAATCATCAGTTTGATGTAATTTATTAAAAATATTGACATTTTAACTGAAGTACATTTAACGAAATTGAAGTTCCAAGAAATTTGATGAAGTTTCAACTACAAAAATTTTATTTGGATAGAAAAAATCATCAATTTGAAGCGACTTTATAAAAATAATGGCTTCTTTAGCTAAAGTACGCTTAACGAAATTGAAGTTCCAAGAAATTTAATGAAGTTTCAACTACAAAAACTTTATTTGGATAGAAAAAATTATCAATTTGAAGTGACTTTATAAAAATAATGTTTTTTTAGCTAAAGTACGCTTAACGAAATTGAAGTTCCAAGAAATTTAATGAAGTTTGAACTACTTAAACTTTGTTTGAACTGACAAAATCATCAATTTGAAGTAATTTATTAAAAATATTGCCATTTTAACTGAAGTACATTTAACGAAATTGAAGTTCCAAGAAATTTAATGAAGTTTCAAGTATCAAAACTTTATTTGTATAGAAAAAATCATCTATTTGAAGCGACTTTATAAAAATAATGGCTTCTTTAGCTAAAGTACGCTTAACGAAATTGAAGTTCCAAGAAATTTAATGATGTTTCAACTACAAAAACTTTATTTGGATAGAAAAAATCATCAATTTGAAGTGACTTTATAAAAATAATGGTTTTTTAGCTAAAGTACGCTTAACGAAATTGAAGTTCCAAGAAATTTTATGAAGTTTGAACTACTTAAACTATATTTGAACTGACAAAATCATCAATTTGAAGTAATTTATTAAAAATATTGCTATTTTAACTGAAGTACATTTAACGAAATTGAAGTTCCAAGAAATTTAATGAAGTTTCAACTACAAAAACTTTATTTGTATAGAAAAAATCATCAATTTGAAGCGACTTTATAAAAATAATGGCTTCTTTAGCTAAAGTACGCTTAACGAAATTGAAGTTCCAATAAAATTAATGAAGTTTCAACTACAAAAACTTTATTTGGATAGAAAAAATCATCAATTTGAAGTGACTTTATAAAAATAGTGGTTTTTTTAGGTAAAGTACGCTTAACGAAATTGAAGTTCCAAGAAATTTAATGAAGTTTCAACTACTTAAACTTTATTTGAATAGACAAAATCATCAATTTGAAGTAATTTATTAAAAATATTGACATTTTAACTGAAGTACATTTAACGAAATTAAAGTTCCAAGAAATTTAATGAAGTTTCAACTACAAAAACTATATTTGGATAGAAAAAATCATCAATTTGAAGTGACTATAAAAATATTGGCTTTTTAACTGAAGTACCTTTGACGAAATTGAAGTTCCAAGAAATGTAATGAAGTTTTAACTACTTAAACTTTATCTGATTAGACAAAATCATCATTTTAAAGTAATTTGTTTAAAATACTAGCTATTTAGTTGAAGTACCATTGAGAAAATCGAAGTTCCGGAAACTTCAATAAAGTTCTATCTGCTACAACTTTATTTAAAAAGTATAAAATATAATTTTAAGATAATTTAAGGAATTATTAGCCTTTCAACTGAAGTTCTATTTATATTATGTAATGAAATTGAAGTTGCAACTACGTGAGTAGAAATATGAAACAGTTTGAAATTGACTTATGAAAACGATTTCCTTTTAATTGAAGTGGCATTAATCATCAGTAATAAAATTGAAATTCCAACTGCTGAAACTTCATTTGTATACGAAAATGCAACAGTTTGAGATTAATTTATAAGAATGTTGTTAGCATTATTCCACAAAAGTATCCAATCAATCATAAAATTGAAGTTTCAACTAGTAGACTTCATTTGATTCAGAAAGTCTAAACTTCAGTGAATTAATAAAAAACTAAAGTATCATGTAACTGAAACTGAAGTTCCAACAAATTCAATGAAGTTCAAAATGCCGTAACTTCATTTTAATAGAAAAAACTAGCAATACCGTTCGGAATCAATCGTAGAATTGAACTAATAGAGAACTTCATTTGAATGAGAAAATCTAAAAGTTTCAAGTAAATTGATAAAAAACTGAGGTGCCATGTAACTGGAACTGAAGTTTCAACAAATTTAATGAAGTTCCAAATGCTGAAACTTCATTTTAATAAAAAAAAACTAACAATTATTCAGTTGTACATATATTATTACATATTATAATTTAATACATCAAATTCTAAACAAACAAAAATAACTTAAATACTAAAAATTGCAGTTAAAGTCTCAAGAATATAGGATATTGGGATTTTTGAACACCCTGTATATGATTTTTGTTAATTTAATTTTTTCTTAAAAGTTATAAATGGCAACATGCTGATTTTTTTATTGTATTCTCTGAATACACGCCTTTTAAAAAATTTCGCCTATAAAAGGTACATTTTTAATTAAATTAATTTTTTTCTTAATTCTTGTAGAGGAAGTATTTCTGCAAATTTTAAGCCCTTAAATGTTAAAATCGACCTTACAGTATTTGAAATATTAATTTTTTAGTGAACCCACAAATTTTCAAGCATTTTTTTTAATTTTTATTTTTGGTCGTTATAAAAATGGCTACAACTTCTAAACCACTGATCGTACAATATTTTTTTTAATTTCGCCATAATCACAAGACCAAAATTTTTAAGGTGATGCTATTAGTTTTATAAAAATCGCCGATTTTCATGTCCTTTTTTAAAGTTTTCTAAAATTTCAATTTTAATTAATTTAAAAAAAATGCTGTATTTTAAAAAATATTGGCCTAATATTGATTAAATTATTATTTGCGAACATAAATCTAGTAAATAAAGCCAAAAAATATATCGAAAAAAAATTATAAATTTCAAATTTTTTCAAGGATTTTACCTATTTTTTTTTAAATTTGAATATTTTTTTTTTTCTAAAAAATTATAAATGGCAACAAGCTGACATTTTTATGGTAATTAAAGATTCTTAATGCACGCCTTTTATAAAATATTTTATAAAAATCTGTGTATTAAATTTTTCTCAAAAAAAAAGTTTTTGACAATTTTTCAGTATAAAAACCTATAACCGCCCATAAAATCCACATTTTTAATTCAATTAAAAAAATTCTTAATAATTTTTGTAGAAGAAGTATTCCTGCAAATTTTAAGCCCTTAAATGTCACAATCGGCCTTATAGTATTTAAAATATTAATTTTTTAGTGAACGTACAAAATTTTTAAGCAATTTTTTATGATTTTTTTTCTCCTCATTACAAAAATTTTAAATATATCTAAAATATTTTTTAGTGTCAATTGTGGAGGAAAATCTTCAGCGCTGGTTCGCAAACATAGACTCCTCCTCAACGCCCTAGACTTAGCCAACGACCATGAAATCCGCACCACTCCAAAACGTGATTTCCACCAAATCACTGGTGATATCATCTGCCCATCGCAGGTCATGGGCATTGATCACCTAAGAGACCCTCGCTTAAACAAGGTAATAAAAAAATACCACAAAAAATTACCTATTTTGGGTTCTGTAATGAAACCATTATGGTCTTAGGACTATAATGAGATCACTTTATGGTCCTTGGACCAATAATGACCCTCTTCTTTTTCACACTGAGTACTAATGATTATGGTCCTAGGACTATAAAGATCTCATTATAGTCCAATTATTGTGGTATTAAAATTATAATGCTAGGACCATAATGAGTTCTTTTATGGTACTCACCTTGATAACAGTACCCAATTTACCAAAAAAAAATTTACAGGGGTTAGCTTTTACGTTAGAAGAAAGACAAGCACTGGGGATTCATGGACTTCAACCTGCACGATTTAAGAGTCAAGAAGAGCAGCTGGAGCTATGCCGAATTTCGATAATGCGCTACCAAGAGGACCTCAACAAATATTTGTACCTGAACGAATTGCATGATCGTAACGAAAAATTGTTCTTCAGATTATTATCAGAAAACGTCGAGATGTTAATGCCTATAGTTTATACACCCACCGTAGGTCTTGCTTGCCAAAAATTTGGACTGATCTACAGAAGACCTAGAGGATTATACGTCACCATTAACGATAGAGGACACTGCTTTGACGTACTCAAAAATTGGTAAGATTTTTTATCTGACTCAATTTAAGTCACGTTCTGGGTACCATAATGATTTCATTATTGTCCTAGGACGTTAATGAGTTCATTATGATACTCAAATTTTATTTCTTAGGCCTGAACATGATGTTAAAGCGATCGTAGTGACTGATGGTGAGCGAATTTTGGGTTTAGGTGATTTAGGGGCGTTTGGTATGGGTATACCAGTTGGTAAATTGGCGTTATACACGGCTTTAGCAGGGATTAAACCACATCAGTGTTTACCAATCACCTTGGATGTTGGTACTAACAACCAAGCACTCCTTGAAGATCCTTTATACGTCGGTTTAAGGACGAAACGCGTGAGTGGTCAAGAATACGATGATTTCGTTGATGAATTCATGCAGGCGGTAGTAAAACGTTATGGTCAAGACACTTTGATACAATTCGAAGATTTTGGTAACCACAACGCGTTTAGATTCTTGGATAAATACAGGACGAGGTATTGTACTTTCAATGATGACATTCAAGGCACTGCGAGTGTTGTCGTCGCCGGATTATTAGCCTCAAAGAGGATTACAGGAAAGAAAATTTCTGACCACAAGTTCGTCTTTTTGGGCGCAGGTGGCGCTGCTGTCGGAATCGCAAATCTATGCGTGAAAGCCATGCAGATGGAAGGAATGTCAGTAAAAGACGCTAGAGAAAGAATTTGGATGTTCGATATTGATGGACTTTTAGCTAAAGGAAGACCTCAAGGTAGAGTTGATGGCGAATTGGCTCACTACGCGAAAGACCACAAACCAACCAATAGTTTATTGGAAGTTGTCCAGGAAATTAAACCATCAGTACTAATTGGTAATACAACTGCAAAACCATAAAAATTTCTTGTAAAATTTGATCTTTTTTAGGTGTTTCCGCTTGTGGAGGCGCATTTACGCCAGAAATTTTGAAAGAAATGGCTGTTAATAATGATAGACCTATCGTTTTTGCTTTAAGCAACCCCACAAATCGATCAGAATGTACTGCAGAAGAAGCTTACACCAATACTGAGGTAATTTCCAATTTTCTTCTTCTAGGAAGAAGATATCATTTTTAGGAACAGGATTTCTTCTAGGAAGAAGACTCCTTGTACTTCTTCCAGGAAGAAGACTTCTTCGTCTTCTTCCTCCAAGAAGAAGACTTCTTCTGTTGACATAACTATGTATATTTTTAGGGTCGTTGTGTTTTCGCAAGTGGTTCTCCTTTTGGTAAAGTGACTTTTAATGGAGTTGAATATACTCCAGGTCAAGGTAATAACGCTTATGTATTTCCTGGTATTGCGTTGGGTGTGATTGTTTCAAGAATTCACCACATCAGGGAAGAATTATTTATCGTAGCAGCTCAAGTAATAGCTGATAACGTGGATGAGGCAGATCTTCAAAAGGGTAGTCTTTACCCACCACTCAAAGCCATCAGGGAGTGTTCAGTACAAATTGCAACTAAAATCGCCGATTACGCTTATAATCAAGGTAAGAAAAATTTGATACTACTAAAATACTTTTTTAAACGAATTGGTAATCATTGAGTAAATTAAAGCTCCACTAAATTCAATGAAGTTTCAACTGCAGGAACTTCATTCGAATGAAGGGAATTAGTAGTTTGAAATTGTTAACTAACTTTAACAAGTTTTCTGATTGAAAATACTGCAGTTTCATGAAATTTGTTGAAGTTCCATCCATAATTACTCATAAAATTAAAGTTCCAAATAATAGAACTTCATTTATATAAGAAAATCTAAACGTTTTAAGTGAATTTATAAAAGTTTATTTAAAAAACTGAAGTACCACTGAAGTTCCAACAAATTTAATGAAGTTCGAAATGTTGAAACTTCATTTTTATAGGAAAAACCATCAATTTGTCAAAATTTTAGGATAATATTAACTATATGTATAATTGAAGTTCCAACAAATTTGATGCCCTAAAATAGCTGATTTTTCGAATATTAAAAAAATCTTTTTGTCTACTTTTAGGTATTGCAACTGTTTATCCTGAGCCACATGATAAACGCAAATATGTTGAGTCTCAACTTTACAATTTCAACTACGAACCGTCACTCCCAGAGACGTATCAGTGGCCGAAATTACCTGAAATAAAAACAAAACCTTTAGAACAATCTGATGAAGTAGCCAGTCATAAAAATTAGTAGAAAATAAAGTATTTATTACTCGTAAATCATTTCATTTTAAAAAATAACAAAAATCAACAGTGTGCCATTTCAGTTTGTTTTTTTGTTTATAAAAAAAAGTACTTAATTCATTTAATTTATTTTCATTTAATTGCAAAAGTATTATTTATAAGTAATAAGCAATATTATTGTTGTTTAAACCAAATTGTATTAGAATGTAGTTCAAATTACGAGCAGCTATAAAATTGTGATTTTATTTTTTTCTTGCCACGAATTAAATTATTTATTGGCGCCCGAGGCGTCGTTATTGTTATATTCATGTGTAAATTTGTCGAAGACATTTTATTGTTAACATAATAAACGTTTTAATAAAAATTATTTATTTTGTATTAGTTTTTATTATCCCCAAAAATGAAGTTCATAATTCAATGAATAAAACTTTATTTAGATAGAAAATATCACCAGTTTGAAGTTATTTGATAAAAATATGACCCGAAACACTGAATAAAGTTGGATATAAGGAATCATATGAATTTTTACTACTACAAAAATATTTTTGTTTAACCGAAGTTCCTTTAGCGAAATTGAAGTTCCAAGAAAATTATTGAAGTTTCATCTACTGAAAGTTTATTTGAATAGAAGAAATCGCCAATTTGAAGTTATTTAATAAAAATATTGGCTTTTAACTGAAGTACATTTAACGAAATTGAAGTGCCAAGAAATTTAATTAACTTTCAACTACAGAAACTTTACTTTCATAGAAAAAATCATCAATTTGAAGTGACTATAAAAATATTGGCTTTTTAGCTGAAGTACCTTTGACGAAATTGAAGTTCCAAGAAATTTTATGAGGTTTCAACTACAGCAGAAACTTTATTTGGATAGAAAAAATCAAAAAATCATCAATTTGAAGTGACTTTATAAAAATATTGGCTATTTAGCTGAAGTACCTTTGACGAAATTGAAGTTCCAAGAAATGTAATGAAGTTTTAACTACTTAAACTTTATTTGAATAAACAAAATCATCAATTTGGAGTCACTTTATAAAAATATTGGCTTTTTAGGTGAAGTACCTTTGACGATTCAACTACAGAAACTTTATTTGGATAGAAAAAATCATCAATTTGAAGTGACTTTATAAAAATATTGGCTTTTTAACTGAAGTACATTAAACGAAATTGAAGTTCCAAGAAATTTAATTAAGTTTCAACTACAGAAACTTTATTTGGATAGAAAAAATCATCAATTTGAAGTGACTTTATAAAAACATTGGCTTTTTAGCTCAAGTATCTTTGACGAAATTGAAGTTCCAAGAAATTTTGTGAAGTTTCAACTACAGAAACTTTATTTGGATAGAAAAAATCATCAATTTGAAGTGACTTTATAAAAATATTGGCTATTTTGCTGAAGTACCTTGGACAAAATTGAAGTTCCAAGAAATGTAATGAAGTTTTAACTTTAACTTTATTTGAATAAACAAAATCATTTAGTTGAAGTACCAATGAGAAAATTAAAGTTCCGGAAACTTTAATAAAGTTCCAACTGCCACAACTTACTTAAAAAGAATAAAATATAGTTTTAAGATAATTTAAGGAATTATTAACCTTTTAACTGAAGTTCCATTGATATTATGTAATGAAATTGAAGTTGCAACTACTTGAGTTGAAATATGAAACAGTTTCTTTTTAATTGAAGTGGTATTAATCATCAGTAATAAAATTGAAATTCCAACTGCTGAAACTTCATTTGTAAGAATGTTAGAATTATGCCACTGAAGTACCCAACCAATCATAAAAATGACGTTCCAACGAATAGAACTTCATTTGATTCAGAAAGTCTAAACGTTTGAAGTGAATTGATAAAAAACTGAAGTATAGGGTAACTGAAGTTTCAACAAATTTAATGAAGTTCCAAATGCCGAAACTTTATTTTAATAGAAAAAACTAGCAATACCGTTCAGAATCAATCGTAACATTGAACTAATAGAACTTCATTTGAATGAGAAAATCTAAGTTTCGAGTGAATTGATAAAAAACTGAGGTGCCATGTAACTGGAACTGAAGTTTCAACAAACTTAATGAAGTTCCAAATGCTGAAACTTCATTTTAATAAAAAAAACTAACAATTTTGACGGAAATTTAAGAAGATAATAATTGAAGTCCTATTGATGATTAATAACAAAAATGAAGTTCCAAGAAAATTAATGAATTTATTGAAGTTAGGGGGTTAGGTTTAAAAAAAATTAGTTTGCAATAATATTTTATTTAAATACATTTACAAAAATAATGCACCTTATTTTTATTAAATTAATGAAGTTCTTATCCATATTTTACAAACTTTTTCTAAATATACAAACAAAAAATGGTTCCTACTATTTTAAAAGGAGCTAATTATAATTGAAGATTAAAACAGGAAAAAGTAGAAATCTTAAATTACGATAATTTCCGAAAAAATGACGTACTAAAAATATGGCAACTACCTATTTTTGAAACTAAGAAAAATTCATGAATAAGTCCAAATTTTAGGAAGTGAATATTAACTAAGAATAAAAATAATTTTGTTTTCAAAATCAGGTCACATTTTTGGAAAAACCTAATCACTTTTAACAGGACTTCCTGAACGCGAACGACTATTTCTTGATTTAGAAATGCTCCTCGATCTTGAGCGACTCTTTGATCTAGAACCACTTTTAGACCTCGAACGACTTTTGGATCTAGACCCACTTTTTGACCTCGAACGACTTTTCGATCTGGAACGACTTCTAGATCTCGAACGACTTTTAGATCTAGAACGACTTTTTGACCTAGAACGACTTTTGGATCTAGATCGACTTTTAGACCTCGAACGACTTTTGGATCTAGATCGACTTTTAGACCTCGAACGACTTTTAGATCTTGATCCACTCTTAGATCTAGAGCGACTTTTTGATCTGGAACCACTCCTGGATCTTGAGCGGCTTTTAGATCTCGACCCACTTTTAGATCTTGATCGACTTTTCGATCTCGAACGGCTTCTAGAGCGACTTTTGGATCTAGAACCACTCCTCGAACGACTTCTTGATCTCGAACCACTCTTAGATCTTGAACGACTTTTAGAGCGACTTCTGGATCTACTAGAGCGACTTCCAGATCTACTGGAACCTGAAGATATTCTCCTCCTCCTCTTTCCACCGCCTTCATTCCCACTCTCATCCCCACTGGCAATCTTGAGCTTCCCATCATCACTATCATCTTCGCTGGTTGAAATTGTTTCTTTCGAAACGATCCGCATTTTCTGTTTAGCGCTAAGCCCATCATCCTTTTTCTTGAGATCTTTAATCTTCTTCTTGCTGCGTTTACCTCCTTTAGGTCGATCACTGTCTGAGCCTGAATCTTTACGACTTTTACGACCTCCACGTGGTTTTCTATCTTTTCTATCCCCACTACGCTTCCTCTTCCTGTTGGCTTTTTCTCGAGGAGCTGAACCTTCTCCCCGATTTTCAGCTTCACTCCCAGAATCACTCACGTACTGATCTTTTCTACTACGGCCTTTTCCCTTTGACTTTTCTTGTGGAAAATCGAGGAACATGAGCGCGTTTTTAGTTTTCTCGCGGTACTCTTCACGTTTTTTCAACATCTGTTCCTCATTGACCCTCTTCTTCTCTTCTAAACGTTTCTAAAATATAGTTTTAAGTTAATTATATTTCGGGAATTGAGGATAATTTATTATTACCTGTTCTTCAACTTGGCGTTGAATGAACGCGCTTCTTTCATCTGCTTGTTTCTTCCTCAACTGCCTTTCTTCTTCATCAACCCTACGAGCCCTTGCAACATGGTACTGTGCTTGCGAAAGCAAATCTTGACATTGTCTTGCTTCCATCGCAGTTAAAGTCACGTCATACCGAGTTCTATCTCCTTCTTGTGATAAATAAGTGAAGTACCTTAAAAAATATACAAGGAACTTCAGTAATTTTTACTGAATTTAACAATTATTACAAGTTTTATCATTACAAATAAATTTTTCGATTTCAGGATGAAGTTCCTGAATTTATTTTAGTGGAACTTCATCGAAAAACACCAAATTCCGCATTTAAAATTTCATGTTTTTAAATTTTTAAGTTCTTGCTATTAGTAATTTAGTGGAACTTCACATAAAAAATGATTTTAACTAAAAAGAAGAATTTTTGATCTAGAACTTAATTTTTTGAAGTTTCTGATTTTTGCAGTACAAATTTTAAAGTTTCTATTATTTGAATTTTAACAAAACTTCATTAAAAGACATTTTTAAATATTTATTAGTTAATAAATTTAGAAGTACCGTTATGGAACTTTAATTACTCACTTCATTGATAATCCTAATTCATGTACAGCTTGTAGAACAGTTGTTAAAGTAGATTTTTCATCTTTCAAAATTTGTGTTGCAAGTCTTTGTAGAACTAACGCAATGTTGTACAATAAAACTGTATCCTGTGGTGCTACACGACGAGCTCTTAACAAAACTATCTTCGCTTCCTTCAATTTATTTGCCTTGAAGTACGCTCTTGCCAAATACTGCATCACTTCAACGTTGTTATACTTAAAAAACTTTCTCAAGCAGTTTTCATACTAAAAAATTTAAAAATCACTTATATATGTACATATAGCAACAAAAAATTTAAGTTCCAACAAATTCAAGTTCCAACTGCTGGAGCTTCATTTGAATAGAAAAAAATCATATATTCAAAAATAGCTTCAAAGCTATTTTATGCAATTATTGAGTATTTATTTAAAGTGTCTTTGACGAAATTGAAGTTCCCACAAATTGAATGAAGTTCCAACTCCAAAACCTTCATTTGAAAAAAAAATATCCATTTGAAATTATTTTATGAAAAAAATAATTTTTAATTGAAGTACCATGGGCAAAATTGAAGTTCCACGATTTTAATGAATTGCAACTTCAAAAACTTCATTTGAATGGATAAAATAATCAAATCGAAGGTAATTTATGAAAATATTAACTTTATAACTTCAGTTCTGTGGACGAAATTCAGGTTTTAAAAAATTAAATGAAGTTCCAACTACAAAACTTTGTTTAAATGAAAAAAACTCATTAATATGAAGTCACATTATTACATTCTTGGTTTTTTAACTGAACTGCCATTCATGCAATTGAAATTCAAACAAATTAAATGAAGTTCCAAATGCAGAAACTTTATTAGAATAGAAAAAATAAACAATTTGAAGTTATTTTATAATAAATATATTAATTTAATGAAATAAAATTAAAAAATAACAGGTTAATTTAAGCTTTTTCCATTGATATTCTGTAATGAAATTGAAGTTCCAACTACTTGAGTAGAAAATTCTAACCTTTTGAAGTTAATTTATGAAAATATTTGAATTTTATCATTCACTATCACTAATGAAATTGAAGTTCCAACAAATTTCAACTGCTGAATCTTAATTTGTGGAGGAAAACTAAACAACGCCAAGTTGATTTATGGGAATTTTGTAATTTTTACTGAAGTGACATTTAAAATAAAAAAAATTAAGTCTTGACTGAAAGAACTTCATTTAAATAAGAAAATATAAAAGCATGTTGTAACATGTAAGAAGTGATGTCATTAATGAAACCAAAGTTCCAAATGCTGACATTTCCTTTTAATAAGAAAAACTAACAACCGACGGAAATTTAAGAAAAAAAATAGCAAAGTTTTGAAAGTTATAATTGATGTTGCAAATTTTATCATTAAAAAGCTGAAGTTCCATAAAATTTGTTGAAGTGCCGAAGTGTTGGAACTTCAATTAAGTGAAAAAAGGCAACATTTTGAATTTTTTGACCAAAGTAACTAGTTGATAAAATAAAAGTACCATCAAATTTGTTGAAGTGCCAAAGTGTTGGAGCTTCAGTTAAGTCAAGAAATGCAATATTTTGTAGTTTTTAACTAAAGTAACAAGTTGACATTGATAAAATCAATTATATCAAAGATATAACTTCAAAGCATTATGAAATTTATTCAAGTGCCGAAGTGTGAAGTTTCACGTAAGTGAAAAAAACCATATTATCGAGTTTTTAAGTGTGCTAGCAAGTTTAATCATTGAAAAAGATGAAGTTTTATTAAATTTATTGAAGTACCGAAGTGTTGGAACTTCAGCTAAGTGAAAAAAAGCATTATTTAGAAGTTGCTAATTGAAGTAGCTAGTTTTATTATAATTAAAATCGAAGTACCTTAAATTTTTTTGAAGTGCTGGAACTTCAGTAAAGTGAAAAAATCGTGTTTTTAGGTACTTACCATTTGAATAGCACTAACAAATTGCTTCTGCTCGACATAAATATGGGCGATATTTAACCAAACATCACAAAAATCAGCAGTTGCCTCCCTGACTTGCGCAAATATATCCCTGCCTTCATTAACAGCACCTTTATGCGCAAGAACTGCCCCAATCCCGTTAGCAGCCCAAATGTTCTTCGGATCAAGTTTTAAAACCTGCTTATACATTGATAAAGCCCGCTCCTGATGCCTCTTCTCCCTCTCCTTGTCCTTTGTGGGTTGGTGCAACGTCTGCAACCAAACATTCCCCAACGCAATTAATGAATAGGAATCTTGCGAGGTCGCCGGATTCTTCAAAACTCTTTCAAACTTTTTCTGACCAGGTCCCCATTCATTTTTCGCCAAATGGAGGTTACCTAATAGTGACCAGGCATCAGGATGCTCCGTGTTGATACGTAAAGCTTCTTTAAACCAATCAGAAGCCTCATAAATTTGACCCTTATCTCGCGCCATACAGCCTAGACGTAAATAGCAATCGACGTAATTAGGATGTTCTTTTATTATGTCTTTATAGAGCTTTTCCGACTTATCAAAAAGACATAGCGCTTCGTATAAACGGGCCAGATTGTAAGTGGTTGTGACTGAAATTGAATTGTAGTACTGCGGGTCATGTTCGGCTTCAGTTGTCGCTCGTTGCAAAGCTTCTTCTAAGTGTTTTTTAGCCTCTTCCAGATTTCCTAACCTAAAATTTATACGATTGAAATACTAAATGAAGTTCTAATAATAACGGAACTTCATTTAATCACTTCAGTCAGAAGTTGAACTTTATTTTAAGTCACTAATGCCCGTTTTCACCAACGATTCCTAAAACGTATTAGGTATTTTTTATTAAATACCTAGCATATAAGCACTTCCTAAGTTTAGGAATCGTTGGTCAAAACGGGCATAAATATGGTATAATTAGATGAAGTTACTAAATGAAGTTCTGATGACTAGAACTTCATTAACACACTTCAAATACTCCTGAAGTGCATAAATCACATATAACCCCCCACAATAACTGTAGAGCTTCACTGTAAGTGAAGTAACCTCATTCAATTACTCACCTATAATGCAGAGAACCGACATTATTCAAAATTTCGGTAGGAATTTCGGTCTGCACATCCTTTTTTAGAATCTTAATAGCTGTTCCATAAGCATTTAGAGAACCTTGGAGGTCCGATTGTTCCAAAATTTGGGCCAACTCAATCCAAGCCTCGATGTCGTTAGGAAACTGTTCAGTGACTTTTTTAAGATGATTTTTAGCGATATCTCGTTTCGATTGCGAGCTAGAAATAGCATAAAGTGACCCTAAAATTTTCATGGTTTCATAATTTCCTGGTTGCGCTTTTAAAACCTTCTCAAAACATTGTGCGGCCTAAAATTTGAATGATTAGTGATTAATTCGGGTTGTTTTTGGGTTTACTTACGTTTTCTAAATCGCCTCGGTAGATATACATTTGTCCCAAGCCGAAATGGGGTAAAACAAAAGCTGTTGGAGCAAACTGTGTGGCTTGATAATAATATTGAAACGCCTGATCGTAATCTCCTTGCACATGGAAGGATCTAGCGAGTTGATAACAACTTTCCGCCCTCATAGCTTCATTTTCGGTGTTGTGAAATGCATGCAATGCCAAATGTTGCACTTTATTGTAATCCTTTTTGAAGAAAAAATGGTTCGCAAGGTGGTTTAGTACCATAGGGTTGGATGAATCGATGGTGTAAGCCCGTGAGAGCATATTAACACCCGTACGAATTGATTCAGGTTGTTGTTGATTCAATTTTAAAATCGCTAAGCCCACTAAAGCTCCAACGCAATGCTTATCTAAATCCAAAGCCCGCTCAAACGCTAAACGCGCTTTATCTTGATTATTTAGCTTCATAAAACAATGACCCATACCTAAAATTTACAGCAATTAATATTTTTCTCCTGTAAATTAAATTGTTTTTAAATAAATGTTGGTGATTTTATTTAAGCTCCTTAGGGCGTTTTATTTGAGAGGTCACTCGATATGGTTACGAAAAAATTTGAAAATCCTAAACTCCACAATTGGAGATTTTAAATATGGACCCAAATGTTTTTTCTTCAAATCCATTCGAAAGTATGGTAGGTTTTAAGCTTAAAAACGGTTTGTAAATTTTTTTTTCATCACTGCTTAAATTTAATTAATTTTAAAAAATTGTTTTAGGTTGCAATTGATGAAATTGGTTTAATTATATTATAGCATTTAATTTGATTAAGTTTTTCAAATTCAAAATGGCCGGGGCTAAAATTTTGATAATCAAAAACCTAAAAAATAACTAGGTACTATAATTTTGAAATTACAATCAAATCATCAAGTAATAAGTTAAATCAAGCAATTATCAATAAAAATCATGCAATTTATTGAAGTTACAGCTTTTGCAACTTCATTCAATATGAAAGATTAGTAATTTTCTTTTCTAATTAAGAACCATAGGTAATAATAAAAATGAAGATCCAACAAATTTACTGAAGTTCCAATTGCAAGAACTTCAGTTAAATAGTTAAATAGAATTTTAAGGTAATTAATTGTCCTTTTTACCTAAAGTATCATTAATAACCACTGATAAAATTGAAGTTTCAACAAATTTATTGAAGTTCCAAGTGTAGAATCTTCATTTTAATAGGAAAAACTAAAATTTTGAAAAGTATCAACTTTTTAAATTTTTAATTTACTGAAGTTCCAATTACAAGAACTTCAATGAAATAAAAAATCCAAGAATATTAGGTCAATCGATGAAATTATTGGCTATTTAGCTGAAGTACAATTGATGACCACCGATAAAATTGAAGTTTTAATAAATTTATTGAAGTTCCAAGTGTTGAAACTTCATTTAAATTGGAAAAATTAACAAGTTGAACGATATTTAAGAAAATATTAACTTTTTAATTGACGTACCATTACTGATTAATAATAAAAATGAAGTGTCAACAGATTTACTGAAGTTCCAATTATAAAAACTTCAGTTAAAGTAGAAAACTCCTAGAATTTTAAGAGAATTAATAAAAATATTGGCTTTTTTCATGAAGTACTATTTTTACTATAATTGAATCAAAAGTGACATGGAAGTTATTTAATTGCCTAAGTGTTGGAACTTCAGGCAAATGCACAAAAACATCATTTTGAAGTTTTTAACTGAAGCAGCAAGTTTCACCATGATGGAAACTGAAGTTTTAACAAAGGTAGTGAAGTGGGTACGAGTTAGAACTCTATAAGTAACCTATGTAAGTGCACAAAATAAACATTTTTAAGTTTTCATCTGAAGTGGCATGTTTTATTATAAATGAAAGTAAAGTTTGAACAAAGTTAATGAAGTACCAAAGTGTTGGAACTTCACGGAAGAGCACAACAACAGTTTTAAGTTTTTAACCGAAGTAACAAGTTATATCATTGATAAAATTGAAGTATTATCAAATTTTTTGAAGTGCCAACGTGTAAGAACTTCATTTAAGAGAAAAACTGGCAACAATTTGAACTATAGAGAGAGTTGGAACTTCAGTAAAGTGAGAAAGGCCTGAATTTTAAGTTTTTAACTGAAGTAGCAAGGTTATGAATGGAATTAACGTTTCATCAAAGATAATGAAGTATCAAAGTGTCGGAACTTCAGGTAAGCGCTTAAAAGCAATATTTTGAAGGTTTTAACTGAAGTAATACGTTATACCATGAATGTAACTAAAGTTTCATTAAAGTTAGTGAAGTGCCAGAGTGTTGTAACTTCAGGTAAGTGCACAAAATCAACATTTTTACTGAAGTAACATGTTTAAACATTAATGAAACTAATTTTTATCGAAGTTAGTGAAGTGCCAAAGTGTTGAAACTTCAGGAAAGTGCACAAATGCAAAATATTTAAGTTCTTAACTGAAGTAAGAAGTTATATCATTGATAAATCTGAAGTATTTTCAAATTTGATAAAGTCCTGAAGTGTAAGAACTTCATCTAAGAGCAAAACTGGCAACAATTTGAACTTTAATTGGAGTAACTAGTGTTATCATTAATAAAACTCAAATACTTTAAAAATATTCAAGTTCGAACTTCAGTAAAGTGAAAAAAGTCTGATTTTGAAGTGTCTAACTGAAGTAACAAGGTTTACCATAAATGGAATTAACGTTTCATCAAACAGAGTGAAGTATCAAAGTGTCGGAACTTCTGATAAGCGCATCAAAGCAATATTTTGAAAGTTTTAACTAAAGTAGTAAATTTTACCATGATGCAACTAAAGTTTCAATAAAGTTAGTGAAGTGCCAAAGGGTTGGAACTTCAGGTAAGAGCACAAAATCAACATTTATAAGGTTTTTACCGAAGTAACATGTTTAAACATTAATGAAACTAATTTTTATCGAAGTTAGTGAAGTGCGAAAGTGTTGGAACTTCAGGAAAGTGCGCAAATGTGACATATTTAAGATTTTAACCGAAGTAACAAGTTCTATCATTAATAAATCTGAAGTATTATCAAATTTTTTAAACTCCTGATGTGTAAGAACTTTATTTAAGGGAAAAGTTGGCAACAATTTGAACTTTAGAGTAACTAGTGTTATCATTAATAAAACTCAAAAACTTTAAAAATTTTTAAGTTGGAACTTCAATAAAGTGAAAAAAGCCTGATTTTGAAGTTTTTAACTGAAGTAACAAAAGGTTTACCATGAATGGAATTAATGTTTCATCAAAGATAGTGAAATATCAAAGTGTCGGAACTTCTGATAAGCGCATAAAAGCAATATTTTGAAAGTTTTAACTGAAGTAGTAAGTTTTACCATGAATGTCACTAAAGTTTCATTAAAGTCAGAGAAGTACCAAAGTGTTGGAACTTCAGGTAAGTGCACAAAATCAAGAAAAAGTGAGAAAAGCCTGAATTTTAAGTTTTTAACTGAAGTAGCAAGATTATGAATGGAATTAACGTTTCATCAAAGATAATGAAGTATCAAAGTGTCGGAACTTCAGGTAAGCGCTTAAAAGCAATATTTTGAAGGTTTTAACTGAAGTAATACGTTATACCATGAATGTAACTAAAGTTTCATTAAAGTTAGTGAAGTGCCAGAGTGTTGTAACTTCAGGTAAGTGCACAAAATCAACATTTTTAAGAATTTTACTGAAGTAACATGTTTAAACATTAATGAAACTAATTTTTATCGAAGTTAGTGAAGTGCCAAAGTGTTGGAACTTCAGGAAAGTGCACAAATGCAACATATTTAAGTTCTTAACTGAAGTAAGAAGTTATATCATTGATAAATTTGAAGTATTTTCAAATTTGTTAAGGTCCTGAAGTGTAAGAACTTCATTTAAGAGCAAAACTGGTAACAATTTGAACTTTAATTGGAGTAACTAGTGTTATCATTAATAAAACTCAAATACTTTAAAAATTTTCAAGTTGGAACTTCAATAAAGTGAAAAAAGCCCAATTTTGAAGTTTTAAACTGAAGTAGCAAGATTTAACATGAATGGAACTAACGTTTCATTAAAATAGTGAAGAATCAAAGTGTCTGAATTTCAGGTAAGCGCATAAAAGCAATATTTTGAAGGTTTTAACTGAAGTAGTAAGTTTTACCATGAACACATCTAAAGTTTCATTAAAGTCAGTGAAGTGTCAAAGTGTTGGAACTTCAGGTAAGAGCACAAATCAACGTTTTTAAATTTTTAACTGAAGCAACATGTTTTAACATGAATGAAACTAATTTTTATTAAAGTTAGTGAAGTGCCAAAGTGTTGGAACTTCAGGTAAGTACACAAAATCAACATTTTTAAAGGTTTTTACTGAAGTTCTATCATTGATATATCTGAAGCATTATCAGATTTGTTATTTGAAGTGTTAGAACTTCAGTTAAGTATAAAAAAAGAACAGGACGAACTCTAATCATGGAATTTCAAGTAGAATCTGAAAATATTGTAAATTTCTACCTAATCGAACTGCGGCTGGACAATTTGGATTCGTCCTCAAAGCTTTCTTATAAAAGGCAAGTGCTCCTCGATAATCCTTCTTGTTGTAAGCAATGCAAGCTTTCCCCAACAATGATGGTATATTATTGGGTGATTGATTGAGCACGAAATTAAATTGCGCATCAGCTTGATCCATTTTATCGCCTTCGAGAAGACAAAAGTACGCCCGACCCAACAAATGATTCTAAAAAACCGAAATTTATTTGTATTCAATTAAGCGATTGTAACTCACCTGATCGTACATGATGATTTTATCAGCAGTGGTGTACAGTAATGTGGCTTTCGTGAATAATTCTCGCTTTCGATCTTTATTTTTTTCTCGATTCGCTTCCTGCACGTAATATGCAGCGAGCATATCGAGGGCTCGCATCTGATCTTTCTCATAATCACGATATACTAGGTTAGCATCAGATTTTGAAACTTCTAGGATTTTAATGAAATCCTGAATTTTATCCGCTTTATAATATTCAAGCTTGAAACAAAACAAAATTAATACAATCGTAATGGGTTATTTTAAATAACTTACAGCGAGATTGACCCAAATACTCAATTGGGCTTGCTCTTGGCGTAAAATTCCCAGGACTTCCTCACCTTCCGGGAGCTGATCGATGTACAGCTCGATGACCTAAAATGTTTGATTTACAAAAAAGTTTTTGGTAAGATTTTTGAATTTACTTACCTCATCTGTATCCCGCAAGGGGATTTCGATTGAGGCCGACATTTTTTACAGTTTTTAAACCCTAAATCATCAAAAGTTTAGAAATTCTACACCAGACCGTTGACATTAGCATAACCTCAAAAAGACCATAGAGTTCAAAATTCATAGAATGACATATACAAAATTATTTAATAAGTTAATGATTATTTAAACAAATTAAATGATTTTAAGCGTATTTAATAATTTAGTTTTTTATAAATTAGAAGTTATGTAATTTAATTAGCGTGTAGTGGTAGTTGCTTTCCATTTGACGCACCGCGTCTCTCCAAACTACTCCGAGTATCTAAAAAGCTTGAATATACTGGGTGATTCAGACCACCCGTGCCACCCATTTATCTCGAGAACGCGTTATCGTACATAGCCGAAATAAAAAATTTTATTACCAAAGTGAACCTGAAGAATCCATTGGTGAACTTATTTTTTTCCGGAACAACCCGGAACTATCCGGAACCCGAGGTAACTTTAATTTTTTAAATGGCAACATAGGTCGAGTTTAGTATGGTTTGATAGATCTTTCAAAAACAAATAACTTTTATTAAAATATTTTTTTAATATTTGCCATAGTTTAGAATTTATTCGAAAAACAAAAAAAAAATTTAAAAAGTAAATAAAAATTATTGCATATTTTGAAGAATTTTGTTTATATATGGACAAGTATGATATTTAAAGTTGGTAAAATATTAGAATTTGTTGAAAGAGTTTATAAATTTATAAAATTCTTCAAAATATGCAATAATTTTTTTTTACCTTTAATAACAATTTTTTTTTGTTTTTCGAATAAATTCTAAACTATGGAAAATATTAAAAAAATATTTTTATAAAAGTTGTTTGTTCTTAGATGACCTATCAAACCAAACTTATATTTTTCCGGAAAAACACGGAACTATCCGGAACCGGATATCACTTTGATTTTTTTAATTGCAACATAGGTCGAGTTTGGTGTGGTTTCATAGGTCTTTTCAAAATAAACAACTTTTATTAAAATATTTTTTTAATATTTTCCATACTTTAGAATTTATTAGAAAATCAAAAAAAAAATGTTAAAAAAAAGTAAATAATAATTATTGCATACTCTGAAAATTTTGTTGAAATATGGACAAGGGACAAGTATGATATTTAAAGTTGGTAAAACATTAGAATTTGTGAAGAGTATAAATTTATAAAATTCTTCAAAATATGCAATAATTTTTATTTACTTTTTTTAACAATTTTTTTTTTGTTTTTCCAATAAATTCTAAACCATGGAAAATATTAAAAGAATATTTTAATAAGAGTTAGTTGTTTTTGAAAGACCTATCAAACCATACCAATCTCGACCTATGTTGCCATTTAAAAAATCAAAGTTACCTCCGGTTCCGGATAGTTCCGGGTTGTACCGGAAAAAAATAAGTTCACCAATGGATTCTTTAGGTTCACTTTGGTAATTAAGTTTTTTATTTTAGTGATGTGCGATAACGTGTTCTCGAGATAAATGGGTGGCACTGAATCACCCTGTATCCTGTATACCAAATACCAATCATTTCAAAATGTCAAATAACAATTTATTTGAATGAATCAACAATTTATTAATTATTAACTATTATTAATGTCCACTCCATCATTAGCAAAAATTTTGTAAATAATACTTTTGTTAATTAATTTAAGCATAATCCATAATTAAGCAATTAGTAACCATTTTTTTTAAATCATTGTCTTTAAATTAATGAGGAAGAAATTTTTAGATATAAATACTAGCCAATTTTTCCAAAATAAAATAGTTTTAATCTTGATTTAATAGCAATTTTTTTAAAATAAGTGATAATAACAGTGATAAAAATATCAAAATGTTTAAGATTAGGAAGATATTATCGTTTTTGACATTTTCTTTGGTTTTTACTACAATTTCTGTATGTCACCAAAATTGTATACTTTAAAATATTAATTAATTAATAAGTACTTGAATTGATTAATTTTGAAAATATAAAAAAAAACTATGAATAAACAAAAATATTTATCCCGTAAAAAAATTAATTCAATTAATATTAATTTAATTAATTAATTCAAGTAATAATTATTTGATTTATTTTTTTCACCCAAATTCAACGTATTTCAGATTCGCAATAATTTTTTTCTCTTAAATTTATAATGCCATTAATTAATTAATTAATTTATTAATTTGTTCATGATTAATTAATATAAGAAAACAATTTTTAGTGTCGTGACATTCCACATCAAGTTCAGGCTATTACAGTTGGTTGGCGAGAAACTTGCATGAAAGAAACTGGAATAACACAAGGTAAGAAATTAATTAATCAATTAAATTTTTTTAAATTTTATGTTTATTTTAGAATTAATTGATGAAGCACATGGGGGGAAGTTTTCAGAAGCTCAAGAGTTAAAATGTTATATGGCATGCCTTTTAAATCAACAAAATTGGGTAAATATATTGATTAATTAATTATTGATTTGGGCGATTAATTAATAATGATATAAAACTAAATTTAAAAAAATATTAAAATATTATATTCAAAAATATTTTTAATTAAAAAATAAGTAAATTTATAAATAATTAATTGTATTAATTAATTAATTAATTTTTTAAATACGCATTTTTTAATTAATAACTTTGGATTACAAAATAAATTATTTAACATCTATAATATCATCAGAAAAAATATTTTCTTGTAATAATATGAGTTTGAGATGACTTTTAATTAATTAATTAATTGACTTCTTTTGTAGTTTTTACCAAGTGGTTATATTGATATCGAACGAATAGTAAGCTTTATTCCTAAGGATCTTTTAGAGGAGTATGAACATGCTGCAAGAGATTGTAGTCATTTAAGTAAGTTAAATATTACAATAATTAATTTAATTAAAAATAATAATTGATTTTAATTTTTTGTAGTTGGTTCAGATAATTGTGAAACAGCACATTTGTTACACAAATGCTTTCATAGCATTAAATTGGATGTAAGTTAATAATTAAATAAATTAATTGATTAATTAATAAAAAATACTAAATTTTTGCTTATAGGATTACTTCTTGGTTTAAACATATGTACACAATGGATACAAGTGAAATTCAAATCAACCGCAAAGACCATGGATTAACTATTTAATTAATTTTTGTAAATTATTAATTAATTTTTCACTTAATTATTTTTATATTAATTAAAAGCACGATTATTGAAGCATTAAAACTTATTCTTTTTATAATTTCCCGTTCTTATCTAAAGATAAATCATAACGAAGAAAGTAAAAATTGTCAGTAAATAATCATGTATTTGATATTTCTGACGTTTCTGGCGTTTCTGATATTTCTGACGTTTCCGACGATTCTGATATTTCTAAGGTTTCTGATATTTCTGAAATTTCTGAAACTTCTGAAACATCTGAAACTTCTGAAATTTTTTATATTTCTAATATATCTGACGTTTCCTATGTTTCTGACATTTCTGACATTTCTGACATTTCTGACATTTCTGACATTTCTGACATTTCTGACATTTCTGACATTTCTGACATTTCTGACATTTCTGACATTTCTGACATTTCTGACATTTCTGACATTTCTGACATTTCTGACATTTCTGACATTTCTGACATTTCTGACATTTCTGACATTTCTGACATTTCTGACATTTCTGACATTTCTGACATTTCTGACATTTCTGACATTTCTGACATTTCTGACATTTCTGACATTTCTGACATTTCTGACATTTCTGACATTTCTGACATTTCTCATATTTCTCATATTTCTCATATTTCTGAAACTTCTGAAACATCTGAAACTTCTGAAATTTTTTATATTTCTAATATATCTGACGTTTCCTATGTTTCTGACATTTCTGACATTTCTCATATTTCTCATATTTCTCATATTTCTCATATTTCTCATATTTCTCATATTTCTCATATTTCTCATATTTCTCATATTTCTCATATTTCTCATATTTCTCATATTTCTCATATTTCTCATATTTCTCATATTTCTCATATTTCTCATATTTCTCATATTTCTCATATTTCTCATATTTCTCATATTTCTCATATTTCTCATATTTCTCATATTTCTCATATTTCTCATATTTCTCATATTTCTCATATTTCTCATATTTCTCATATTTCTCATATTTCTCATATTTCTCATATTTCTCATATTTCTCATATTTCTCATATTTCTCATATTTCTCATATTTCTCATATTTCTCATATTTCTCATATTTCTCATATTTCTCATATTTCTCATATTTCTCACATTTCTCACATTTCTCACATTTCTCACATTTCTCATATTTCTCATATTTCTCATATTTCTCATATTTCTCATATTTCTCATATTTCTCATATTTCTCATATTTCTCATATTTCTCATATTTCTCATATTTCTCATATTTCTCATATTTCTCATATTTCTCATATTTCTCATATTTCTCATATTTCTCATATTTCTCATATTTCTCATATTTCTCATATTTCTCATATTTCTCATATTTCTCATATTTCTCATATTTCTCATATTTCTCATATTTCTCATATTTCTCATATTTCTCATATTTCTCATATTTCTCATATTTCTCATATTTCTCATATTTCTCATATTTCTCATATTTCTCATATTTCTCATATTTCTCATATTTCTCATATTTCTCATATTTCTCACATTTCTCACATTTCTCACATTTCTCACATTTCTCATATTTCTCATATTTCTCATATTTCTCATATTTCTCATATTTCTCATATTTCTCATATTTCTCATATTTCTCATATTTCTCATATTTCTCATATTTCTCATATTTCTCATATTTCTCATATTTCTCATATTTCTCATATTTCTCATATTTCTCATATTTCTCATATTTCTCATATTTCTCATATTTCTCATATTTCTCATATTTCTCATATTTCTCATATTTCTCATATTTCTCATATTTCTCATATTGCTTTTCTGCCCTTCCACCAAGAAAATCACAAAAATTCTTTAAAACTATTAATTTCCTAAAAATCATGAAAATGATGCTTATTGGTTTATTATTAGAATTTAGTGAGTTGTTAAAAAGTGGTTCAATGTCAGAATCGGTGGCCTTCGAGTGTTATCAGTGACAACAGGACGAGGCCGAGGCGTTTGAAATTCCCTCTGCGCTTTTGTTTTTTCAATGGCGGTGTGAATCGATTCGCGGAATGCGCGCGCCTTTTCGCCATGGCGAACATCTCTTTTCCACCAACGCCGCCCCCCAACCACCAACCAGCAGACAGGTGGTTTTTCATGTTTTCGCGATTAACTCCTCCGAGGATACGCTGCACCGCTCGCAGAAAGAGGCAACAGGTTGCACCCAAATAAGTGATAACAAGTGATTTTTTCCTAGTTTTCCATGGAATACGATTATTTGATCAAGTTTCTCGCGCTAGGAGATTCGGGGGTGGGAAAAACCAGCTTCCTTTATCAGTACACTGATGGCACTTTTAATTCAAGATTTATCTCCACAGTCGGAATCGATTTTAGGGAAAAACGATTGGTAAAATTTACTTTTTTTATTTTTAGCATTGCTGACGTTTTTATGACCACTTCAAAAAATATATTGTCCATCATTTGTTTATATTAATAAATAATATTATTGACTGACTCGCGTTTGAATACATAAATAATTTTTCTAGATTAGATTTGTTTTAATTAACTTTCATTATCATAATTTTCACATTATCCCACTGATAAACCGATTTTATTTCATTTTTATTGCTATTTTTTATTTTTTAAATTTTTCCAGTTGTACCAATCTAAAGGTAGAAATCACAGAGTCCATCTACAATTATGGGATACTGCAGGACAAGAAAGGTAAAATTTTTCAAAAAAGTCATCAAAAAATCACGAATTTTTCATCAAAATCACTATTTTTTTTATATGAAGAACATTTAAAAAAAATCACTAGTTCAATTAAAAAAATCAATATTTTTAAACTAAATTCAATATATTTAATTCAAATCACTAATTTTTCGTCAAAATCACTATTTTTTCATTCAAATCAATATTATTCTTATTAAAACCGCTATTTTTAAATAAAAATAATTTTTTAAAATAGAATAATCACTATTTTTATGAGAATCACTGTTATAAAAATACTCTAAAGTTAAAAAATCACTACTTTTAATTCTCGTTCTTTTAAATTAAAAATAAAAAGACCAGTAAATCACTGATTTAAAATGAAAAATCACTATTTTTTAATCTAATCATTATTTTTACTGTGAATTATTATTTTTAAATTGAAATAATTTTTCTAAGATAAAAAATGTTCTGTAGAAAATCACTATTTTTTAAAATGTATTTTATACTTAATCACTATTTTTATCAATATCATTTTTTTTATATTAATATCAATATTATTTATCAATATCACTGATTTTTAGAAAAAATCTATTGTTTAAACCAAAAAAAATCACCAATCTTCAATAGAAAATCACGATTTTTAAATAATAAAATATAATAAATAATATAATCAATATTATTCTTATTAAAACCGCTATTTTAAATAAAAATATTTTTTTAAATAAAATAATCACTATTTTTATGAAAATCACCGTTTTAAAAATATTCTAATGTCAAAAAATCACTAGTTTCCAATAAAAAAATCACTACTTTTAATTCTAGATCTTTCAAATTAATAATAAAAAGACCAGTAAATCACTGATTTTAAATGAAAAATCACTACTTTTTTAATCTAAATCATTATTTTTAGTGTGAATTATAAATTGAAATAATTTTTTAAGATATAAAATGTTCAGTAGAAAATCACTAATTTTTTTAAATTTTTTTTATACTTAATCACAATTTTTATCAGTATTATTTTTTTTATATTAATATCAATATTTTTTATCAAAATCGCTGATTTTTAGAAAAACCTCAATTTTTTATATCTTCAATAGAAAATCACCATTTTTAAATAATATCACTAATGTTTTCAAAATTGCTTTTTACTCGTTAAAATCACTATTTTTTGATTAATATCACTGTTTAAAAAAAAATGATTTTTAAAAACAAATTATCACTATTTTATAAGGTTTTGCATGATTTTGAATGTTTTAGATTCAGAAGTTTGACAACTGCTTTTTATCGCGATGCCATGGGATTTCTTCTACTTTTTGACTTGACCAGTGAACAGTCATTTTTGGAAATTCGAAATTGGATTGAACAACTGAAAGTAACTAATTTTGTAATTTATCTAAAATTCTATTGCTACTTAAAATTCTAAAGCTGATTTTACATGATAATAAACTAAATAAAAAAAATAAAAATTTCATTTTTTTGTCATTTTAGTTACATGCCTACTGCGAGACACCAGACGTAGTTTTATGTGGCAACAAAGCTGATATTGAGGAAAGGCGAGTTGTACCCGAATGGCGAGCAAGGGAATTAGCAGAGAAGCACAAGTAATTTTTTGACATTTTTAACTTTTCTGACAATTATAACAATCTTGGCAATTATAACGATTATGACAAATATGACAACTATGACAATTTTGACAATAATAATGATTATGACAACTGTGACAACTGTGACAACTGTGACAACTGTGACAACTGTGACAACTGTGACAACTGTGACAACTGTGACAACTATCACAACTATCACAACTATCACAACTATCACAACTATCACAACTATCACAACTATCACAACTATCACAACTATCACAACTATCACAACTATCACAACTATCACAACTATCACAACTATCACAACTATCACAACTATCACAACTATCACAACTATCACAACTATCACAACTATCACAACTATCACAACTATCACAACTATCACAACTATCACAACTATCACAACTATCACAACTATCACAACTATCACAACTATCACAACTATCACAACTATCACAACTATCACAACTATCACAACTATCACAACTATCACAACTATGACATTTACGACAACAATGAAACTATGATAACTCTGACAACTATGACAACTGGGACAATTATGACAACTACAACTATGACAAGCAGGACAACTATGACAATTATGACAATTATGACAATTATGGCAATTATGACAATTATGACAATTATGACAATTATGACAATTATGACAATTATGACAATTATGACAATTATGACAATTATGACAATTATGACAATTATGACTATTATGACAATTATGACAATTGTGACTATTATGACAATTATGACAATTATGACAATTATGACAATTATGACAATTATGACAATTATGACAATTATGACAATTATGACAATTACGACAATTATGACAATTATGACAATTATGACAATTATGACAATAATGACAATTTTAATATTTTTTAAACTTCTATTCTCCATTTTTAGTTTGGTTTACATCGAAACGAGTGCAGCAACAGGTCAAAACGTGGCGAGAGCAGTCGAAACGCTTCTAGAGCGTGTAATGATTCGAATGGAAACTGCAGTAGACGCCGCCATGTTGCCAGGTCGCAGGGGTCGACCTAAAGAGTTGAATAGTGTAGACCCACCTTTAGAACAATCATCCTGCTCCTGTTAAAAAACGCGCTTAAAAACCCTAAAATAGCAACTCAAAAAATCACAAAAGTACCTTAATTTACTAAAAAAAACATTGATTTTCAAAAAAATGTTAATTGAATGTGATAATAAGTGAAAAAAGCCCCACTAAAAAATAAACGTTTTTTATCATATTATTAAATGTTAAATTAAATAAATAAAAAATTTAGTTTTATAAATGTAATGATAATAATTTATTTATTGTTGTTTATTATTAATGACCTGTTAAATCATCATAATTGATAATAAATCACTTTACTTTTATTACATTACTTTCATTTTTTTTACACTTAAAATACAATTTTTTAATGTGTTTAGTCACAAATTAAAATCTAAAATTTTTAAATTATTCCATTGACAATAATTGACATTTTATAATTTTGATATAAAAATGTCATTTTTTAAAAAGTTAATCATTTTCTTTAATCGGAAGGTTGGTATCATATTTTATGCATTTTTGACATTACTAGTTACTTTTTTGATATTAAAAAAATCAAATTATTATGCTATTTTCTAAAACTACGACATTTGGGCTAAGTAAAAAAATAATTAATATTTTTAAATTAATTTGAGTTTCAATACAATTTTTGGCATTACCTGCTACGGTTTTGACATTACAAATACAAAATGTCTATTTCGTTTAATTTCCCAAAATTATAGAAATAAGTTAATATTTTTTTGAAAAAAAAAACCGTTTTGCATTTATTTTCATGCATTTTTATGCAATTTTTGACATAAATAGTTAAGTCTGTTGACATTGAAAACAAATCCATTTTTTATATATTTTCCAAATTATGACAGATTAGGTCAGAAAAAAAATAATTCACTCAAAATTGACATTCTGACAAACACGTTTACTTCATAAAAAAACATTTTCCACATTCTTTATTGAACCTACACAATTTTGACATTTTATATTTTTGGCATAAAAATAGTCATTTATAAAAAAATACCTTAATATTTTTTGAAAAAAGAAATTTTTTCCTTTACTTCATATTTTATGCAAATTTTGATATAAGTAGTTAAATGTTTTGACATTGAAAACAAATCAAATTTTTATTATAAAAATTTGATTTGCGAAATATATAAAAATTTTATATATTTTCCAAATTATGACATCTTAGCTCTGAAAAAAAATTAGTTGAATTCTTTGAACAATTTTTGGAATTACCAGCTACGATTTTCACATTAAAAAACGTCAATATCATCTAATTATTATTTGAAATTGACGTTGTCATTGACAAATCGATTATTTTATGATATGTAATGTTGATTTCTGAACCAAATTTCTAATTTTACGCCAACTACAGGCAGTTTTTGATGTTACCACTAACATTTTTGACATTATAAAGAAAAAATTACAAATAATAAATTCGCTCAAAATTGACATTCTGACAAACACGTTTTGTTCATAAAATAAAATAAAAATATTTTCCACATTCTCTATTGAACCCGCACAATTTTGACATTTTATAATTTTGGCATAAAAAAGTCATTTATAAAAAAATTCAGTTACTATTTTTTGAAAAAAGAAAGTTTTTCATTTATTTCATATTTTATGCAAATTTTGAAGACACTACTTACGTTTTTTTGACATTGAAAAAAAATCAAAATGACATTTTTATGAACAAATTATCTTTTAAGCGCGATTTTTGCTGATAATAAAAAACTTTTTGAACATTTTCGATTGAAACCAAATAGTTTTTGACATTTTGAGCAATAAAAATGTTATTTTGTCGAAACATATTTAATTTTTTTTATAAAAATCATAGTTTAATAGCACAAAATAAACTATTTTGCTTCTGTACTGCTTATTTTTAGACTTTTTTGAATCACCAGCTAGAATTTTGACATTAAAAAATGTCATTATCATCCATTTTTTTTTAAATTTGACGTTCTTATTCACCAATCGATTATTTTATGCCATTAAAAGTTAATTTTTAATCCAATTGCGTCAAGTACAGCCAACTTTTGATATTACTACTGACATTTTTAACATTAAAAATAACAAATTGACATTTTTATGAACAAATCAAGATTTAATCGCAATATTCGTTGGAAATAAAAATATTTTCGAGTAAATTCTCACAACTTTTGTTTTTTTGAGAATTTTTTTGACATTTTGACACTGAAATTGTTATTAGTTTCTACCTTCCACACTTTTTAGATAAATCTCGTGCGCTAGTGTAATTTTGGTTGCCTATCCTAAATTTTCACTTTTCTCCTTGAATTTATTATAATAACGCTTCAGCTCACGGTTATTATAATGATCATAATAATAAAAATAAATTACCAACAATCTCGTTTTGTATTTTAGAACGTGCACAGTGCACGTTATTAAATTTTATTACGTTTTATTTATGTGTGGTGTAAAATAGTTTTCAACTAATTAAAATTATTAACTAAAGTTTTAAGGTAAATTATTAAAAATGTTAATTTTTTAGCTTAACTTAAAACTAAGCCAAGGATAAACGCTAAAACAAATAATTTCACTTTCATTGCCCTCAATAATAATAATACACAATTATAATCAATTTAATTATTAAATTTTAACCCTAAATTTTATTTTTTTTTATTTGTCCTGTGATTAAAACTTTTCTAGCCATGAATATTTCTCACATGACTAACCAGTAATTGTTATTACATAATTTTCTTATTATTAACATTTTTATGCTTCACGTTACTCGCGATAAATTTTAAAAATAAATCATTTAAACACGCTCAAATTCACCACTCCTTAGAACTGATAAGGAAATTTAGTATACTTAACTTAAACTGATAAGGATTTTACGATTACATAAACATTTATTTAAAAAAAATATGGCTTAAATTTTTTTTTCAAAAAGTATTTTTTTTTTAATTTTTTAAGATTCTTAGAAATACAATAAAAACACATCAGTAATAATAAGGACTAATGATTTTTTTTCAATTTTATTAATTTTGGACAAAGTTGGGCACGTTTTTGATAACCTAGGACTTATTTTTTGTAGTTTTCAACCATCACACTTTATTTTTTTGATAACTTTCCAACATACATCCACTAAATACTTGATAATACATGATTTAAACATTGTATCATCAAAATTGTTGATCAAAAAAATTTTCATAATTTTGATAAAAAAAATATCTCAAAAAATTCTTACATCACTCTTAAACACACCTACGGTATTGTTTTATTAAAATTTTATTTTTGGATAATTTTGAGCACGATTTTGATGTCCTAGGACGTGTTTTTAGTAGTTTTCAACTATAAAACTTAAATTTTTTATCTCTTCCTAATATTTATCCACATAAAAATTGATTACACATGATTTAAACCTCTTTCCAAAATTTTCGCGTAAAATTAATGATGAATAATTTTTTTTCCAATTTTGTTCAAAAAATTCTTACATCACTTCTAAACGCATCTATGGTTTTATATCGTCGAAATCTTATTTTTGGACAATTTTGGGCACGATTTTGATGTCCTAGGACGTGTTTTTAGTAGTTTTCAACTATAAAACTTAAATTTTTTATCTCTTCCTAATATTTATCCACATAAAAATTGATTACACATGATTTAAACCTCTTTCCAAAATTTTCGCGCAAAATTAATGATGAATAATTTTTTTTCCAATTTTGTTCAAAAAATTCTTACATCACTTCTAAACGCATCTATGGTTTTATATCGTCGAAATCTTATTTTTGGACAATTTTGGGCACGATTTTGATGACCTAGGAGGTGTTTTTAGTAGTTTTCAACTATAAACCTTTAATGTTTTTATCTCTTCCTAATATTTATCCACATAAAAATTGATTACACATGATTTAAACCACTTTCCAAAATTTTCGCGCAAAATTAATGATGAATAATTTTTTTCCAATTTTGTTCAAAAAATTCTTACATCACTTCTAAACGCATCTAAGGTTTAATATCGTCGAAATCTTATTTTTGGATAATTTTGGGCACTATTTTGATGTCCTAGGAGGTGTTTCTAGTAGTTTTCAACTATAAGCCTTTAATTGTTTTATCTCTTCCTAATATTTATCCACATAAAAATTGATTACACATGATTTAAACCACTTTCCAAAATTTTCGCGCAAAATTAATGATAAATATTTAATTTCTAATTTTGTTCAAAAAATTCTTACATCACTTCTAAACGCATCTACTGTTTTATATCGTCGAAATCTTATTTTTGGACAATTTTGGGCACGATTTTGATGACCTAGGAGGTGTTTTTAGTAGTTTTCAACTATAAACCTTTAATTTTTTTATCTCTTCCTAATATTTATCCACATAAAAATTGATTACACATGATTTAAACCACTTTCCAAAATTTTCGCGCAAAATTAATGATAAATATTTAATTTCTAATTTTGTTCAAAAAATTCTTACATCACTTCTAAACGCATCTACGGTTTTATATCGTCGAAATCTTATTTTTGGACAATTTTGGGCACGATTTTGATGCCCTAGGAGGTGTTTTTAGTAGTTTTCAACTATAAACCTTTAATGTTTTTATCTCTTCCTAATATTTATCCACATAAAAATTGATTACACATGATTTAAACCACTTTCCAAAATTTTCGCGCAAAATTAATGATGAATAATTTTTTTCCAATTTTGTTCAAAAAATTCTTACATCACTTCTAAACGCATCTATGGTTTTATATCGTCGAAATCTTATTTTTGGACAATTTTGGGCACGATTTTGATGACCTAGGAGGTGTTTTTAGTAGTTTTCAACTATAAACCTTTAATTTTTTATCTCTTCCTAATATTTATCCACATAAAAATTGATTACACATGATTTAAACCACTTTCCAAAATTTTCGCGCAAAATTAATGATGAATATTTTTTTTTCCAATTTTGTTCAAAAAATTCTTACTTCACTTCTAAACGCATCTATGGTTTTATATCGTCGAAATCTTATTTTTGGACAATTTTGGGCACGATTTTGATGACCTAGGAGGTGTTTTTAGTAGTTTTCAACTATAAACCTTTAATGTTTTTATCTCTTCCTAATATTTATCCACATAAAAATTGATTACACATGATTTAAACCACTTTCCAAAATTTTCGCGCAAAATTAATGATAAATATTTTTTTTTCTAATTTTGTTCAAAAAATTCTTACATCACTTCTAAACGCATCTACGGTTTTATATCGTCGAAATCTTATTTTTGGACAATTTTGGGCACGATTTTGATGACCTAGGAGGTTGTTTTTCTTGAAATGATTATAAATTAATCAATTCTGACGATTTTTATAGATTTTTTTGTTGTAGTACGCGGAACTAGGGACAAGCTATCAATTTTATGAGTAAAATGAGGTGGAATGGTGTTAAGTGAGGCGGTTTTAATTCGTCAAGGCGGACTCCTCGATTATTTACTTAAACAATTCTAGACTCATGTGACTTAATATCGCGGTAATCAGTAATCAGTTGAGTGCGCGCTGCGGACGTTCAAGGCGAACGCTCTCAAAAGTGAAAAACTCGTGACTTGTACTTGTGACCGATAAAATTTCAACAATTTCCTTAATCGATTTAAACTAAATAATAAGGTAATTTAAATAATCAATAAACAATTATTACAAAACTCGTTTAATTCAATTTTAATCGCAGTCAAGTATTTCTAAACATCACATGACATCACGTGCTTCAACCAATACCTTAATTTCCTTATTCTAGCCCTACCTAAAACAAAAAATCATTACAAAATTAAGAAAAAAACAATTCAAGATACCCTTTAGTAGTTGTTCATCAAAAATATGTTAGGAAGATATCAAAAAATTAAAGCCTGGTACTTGTAATCTTCAAAAAACCACACCTAGGTCATCAAGATCGTGCCCAAAATTGTTCAAAACTTAAAATTTGTTTATATCAAATCATAAATGTTCTTAAAATCATCATACTTATCAATTTTGGTAAAATTTATTTTTAGAAAATGTTGTAAAATTTTTTTTCATCATCAATTTTAATACCACAACTTCCAAAATAAGTTAAATCAGTTAGTTATTGAAAATTTATTAGGAAGAGATCAAGAAATTAAAGACTGATAGTTGAAAACTACGAAAAATACCTCCTAGGACATTAAAATCGTGCCCAAAATTGTACAAAAATAAAATTTTGATTATATAATACCGTAGATGCGTTTAGGAGTGATATAAGAATTTTTTGTGATCAAAATTTTTTTGATGAAAATTCCAAAAAAAATTTTTGTTCATCAATTTTGATGAAACGGGTGCAGGAAATGTTTCAAATCATGTTATACTAGCTTTTAAGTGAATGTACATTAGGAAGAGATAATAAAATTAAAGCACCATACATAAAATTTAGAAAAAAACAGCACCTAGGTCATAAAAATCGTGCCCAAAATTGTTCAAAACCTAAAATTTGATTTTATAAAACCGTGAATGGGTTTAAAATCACCGTAGTTTATATAATTTGAAACAATATTCATTAAAATAACTGTGTGATTAATTAAGTTATATAAAATATAAAAGTTTACAACTAAAATCCTGGTAGTCATTTAGAAAAACAATAATATTTCATATACTTGATAAGATTTTTTAATTTTTCAAAATTCATGTAATAAAGGTTGCAACGCTTAATAATTGGGCATATTAGTCATTAAAATAACTAAGTAATTAATTAAGTTATTGCTATTGAAAAGTTATTAATTAAAAAATATGGCCCAAAATCCGAGTAGTCATTTAGAAACAAATTAATATTTCAAAAACTTGATAAGATTTTTTAAATTTTCGAAATCCGTATGATAGAGGTTTGAATGCTGAATAATTTGACATATTAATCATTAAAATGACTAAGTGATTAGTTCAATTATTGCAGTTGAAAAGTGATTAATAAAAATTTACGACGAAAATCCTGGTAGTCATTTAGAAAAAACTTGATAAGATTTCTTAAATTTTCGTAAAACATGTCATAAACGTTTCAATGCTGAATAATTTAACATGTTAATCATTAAAATTACTAAGTGATTAATTGAGTTATTGCTATTGAAAAGTGATTAATAAAAATTATGACCCCAAAATTCTGATAGTGTGATAGTCATTGAGAATAAAGTTAATATTTCAAGAACTTGGTAAGGTTTTTTAATTTTTTTAAATTTTTATGATAAAGGCCTTAATACTGAATAATTTGACATATTATTCATTAAAATCACTAAGTGATTAAGGGAGATATTGCTATTGAAATGTAATTAATACACATTATGGCCCCAAAAATTCTGGTGGTTGCTTAGAAAAAAAAATGATATCTCAAATTCCAGGGCTGATTTTTTACTTTTTAAAATTCCATGTGATTAAAACATATCCACTGATTAAACTGAAATATTAATCAAGAAAATCGCTTCAAGAATAACTGAGTCATTTTAGTATAGGTAAGTGTCTTTTTTTTATAAATTTGGATATAACACTTTTTGGTGGTTCAGAAAAATGTAAATATTTTGAAAACCAAATAATCTCGATAACCTAAAATTCTAATTATAATAGATTTTCTCCTGAAAATGTTGATGTCTCCCCCATGAAAATAATTGTCTAAAATTGATTAGGAACTGAAAAATGATTTTATTAAAATATGTACGATAGGAACAGATTAAAAGGACTTTCAAAACACAGCTAGGTCATCAAAATTTTATCCAAAATTTCCAAAATTACTTTTTTTTAACTTTTCAAAACAGTATTATTTAAATAATCATCTTAAAAATCGATATAGGTTGGGAAGAAGTCAAGAAATTAAAGCCTGATAGTTTCAATCTTCAAGAAAACACACCTAGGTCATCAAAATCTTGCCCAAAATTGTTCAAACGGTAAAATTTGATTATATAAAAACGTGGATTGCTTTAAAATAAACGTACCAATCGTTTTTTGTAAAAGAATCGTAAATCAAAATTTGGAAAAAAATTTTTGATCATCAAAAAGTTATGAAAATTGTTCAAATCATAGTTTATCAATTTTTATGTGGTTGTGTGTTAGGAAGAAATCGAAAATTGAAAAGGCCTATTGTTGTGGTCTTCAAAATAAGGTCATCAAAATTGTCCAAAATTAAAATTTTCAATTTTTAAAACTAGTGTTCTTTAGTTTCAGGTGATCAAAGATGGGGGCGATGTTTAGGAGCGAAGAAATGGCTCTAACCCAGCTGTTTCTTCAACCAGAAGCTGCTTATCAAGCGATGTCAGAGATTGGGGAGTTAGGAATCGTGCAATTTAGAGATGTAAGTATTATCAACAAAAAAAATTACGAAAAATAATTTTTATTTTCAAGCTAAATGAAGGTGTAAACTCGTTTCAAAGAAAATTCGTAAATGAAGTTCGTAGATGTGATGAAATGGAGCGTAAATTGCGTTATATTGAAGCTGAAGTCAAAAAGGATAAAGTAGCAATTCCTGATTTGAACGAGCTACCCAAAGCTCCAAATCCGCGAGAAATCATAGATTTAGAGGTAATTTTTTTGGTATTCCCAAATTCCAATGGTCATTTTCCTCAATTTTAGGCCCACCTTGAAAAAACTGAAGGTGAAATCAAGGGTTTGACCGAAAACGCGATTCAATTGAAGAATAATTTACTCGAATTGACTGAGATTAAGCAAGTTTTGGATAAAACTCAAGCCTTTTTCGTGGAGCAAGAAGAGACCAATGCTGATTCTGCGCATAAGGCGTTAATTCCTGAAGAAACTCAAACAACTGCTTCAATCAGAGGAAGGTTGGGTTTTGTAGCTGGTACCATCAACAGGGAAAAGGTACCAGGTTTTGAAAGGATGTTGTGGAGAGTTTCTCGAGGAAACGTGTTTTTAAGACAAGCTGAAATCGATAAACCGTTGATTGATCCACAAACTGGGGATGAAATTCATAAAAGTGTCTTCGCTGCGTTTTTCCAAGGTGAACAGTTGAAGAGTAGGATTAGGAAAGTTTGTACTGGGTACCACGCTTCCTTGTATCCGTGCCCAAATACCACTTCAGAGCGACAGGAAATGTTGGATGGTGTACGCGTTAGACTTGAAGATTTAAAAACTGTAATACTAAACAACTAAATCTAACCCGCAACTACAAAAAACTTCAATTTCAGGTCTTGAACCAAACCCAAGATCATTTACAACGCGTTTTGGTGACCATAGCTAAAGAACTTCAAAACTGGAGCGTGATGGTTCGTAAAATGAAAGCGATTTACCACACTTTGAACATGTTCAACATGGATGTAACCGAAAAATGTTTGATTGCTGAATGTTGGGTACCCTGCAAGGATATTTCAGCCGTACAAAAACTACTAACTGATGGTTCTGTAAGTAAATTCCTGATAACTCCTCGATATTTAAAGAAAACCCAATAAAATTTGACACACGTATCATTTACTAGAGTACCAACAAGATTTAGGTAGGAAGAGCACGTGATTTTTAAATCACCGCAATAAGGGTTAACCCAAAAATTAGAAAAACGTGCCAAAAAAATTTTTATCATCAAATTAAATCCAAAAAATTAAAATCTAAATTTTGTACATAATCCCAAAATATCAAAAAAGCTACGACAACAAAAATAACGCCAAATCTTTGCGTAAAATCGCAATGATGACACGAAGAATTTTTTTCCTCAACCCCAATAGTAGATAATACAATTTTTTATTTTTAGGCAGCAGTAGGAAGCTCAGTTAAATCATTTTTGAATGTAATCAACACGAGTGAAAGTCCACCAACCTTCAATCGCACTAATAAATTTACAAGAGGTTTCCAAAATTTAATTGATTCCTATGGTATAGCCTCATACCGCGAAGTCAATCCAGGTAATCCTACACAAAAATGACCAAATTTTTTTTAATATTTTTTTTCAGCCCTCTACACAATCATCACGTTTCCATTTTTGTTCGCTATTATGTTTGGTGATGCAGGTCATGGAGCAATCCTCCTACTTTTTGGAGGTTACATGGTTTATTTTGAAAAAAAGTTGGGTAGGATGAAGTCAGATAATGAGATTTGGAATATCTTTTTTGGAGGACGGTATATTATTTTCTTGATGGGGATTTTTTCGGTTTATACCGGGTTTTTTTACAATGATCTTTTTTCGAAATCCATGAACATTTTTGGAACCACTTGGAATAATAATATCACGAGTTATAATTACCATGATGTTCATAATAATGAATATACCACACTTAACCCCACCTATGATTATGATGGTATTCCATACCCAGTAGGACTTGATCCTGTTTGGCAGGTTAGTAAATTATTTTTTAAATTTCAACATTAATTCATAACTCCACAATTTTAGTTAGCCAAAAATAAGATCATTTTTTTGAACTCCTATAAAATGAAGTTATCAATTATTTTTGGAGTGGTACACATGATTTTTGGAGTCTGCTTGAGCGTCAGTAACTATGTGTAAGTTCAACTATTTTTTAAAAATAATTTCTTATCAAAATGTTTGTAGACATTTCCGGAAACCAGAAAATATAATTTTGGATTTTATACCACAAATTTTATTCTTGTTGTGCCTGTTTTTCTGGATGGTTGTCATGATGTTCATGAAATGGATCATGTACACCCCAGAACATAGAGGTAAGTACCAGTTTTTCATGATATTTTTTTTGTAACATACCAAGATTTATTGGTACACCATCGTTGTTGATAGCATTTTAAATGGTATACTACATTTTTCGATATATAATACGCTTATTGTTAATGATGGATCATTGTTTTCATGGTATACCACCATAATTCATGGAATACCATGCTATTTTAAACCATATTCCATGATATACCAAAGTATTCATCGATATTTGTTAGTATACGACATGATTTTTTCTAACATACCAAGATTTATTGGTATACCATCGTTTTTGATAGCATTGTAAATTGTATACCATTTTTTTCGAGATATAACACCGTTATTATCATATTTTTTACTATAACACTTTATATTCATTTTCATAAAAACATTTTTTTTGAGAATTAACTTCAAGTATCGTTATTTGTATGGTATACAATAATATTTAAGGCATATGACATGATTGACCAAAGTTTATGTAGTAGTTTTTTGGTACACGCCATGGTATTACATGTAGGTATGTCATTAATTTTTATGGTATACCATAAATCTCATGATATTTTAAATAGGAAGAATATTTTTATCATGATATAATTGGTTATTTATATTTTATACAATTATTTTTTATGATATATACCAAAATCTTTAAGATATTACGTGATTTTGTGCTATACTAATGCTTTTTATGGTTATCCACGCCTTGATGTTTCATGGTATACCACGAGTTTTTCTAGTATACACCACGATATTTTATGATAGCAAAATTTTTATGGTCTACCATCTTATTTTACTATTGTTAAATTATACACTTTTAAATTTTATGATATACCATTTTTTATAGTATACAAAATCATATTTCATGGTATACCATCGTTCTTACTTGATACATAAAAAGTGAAGACACAATTTGTTATAACATTTATTAATATTTTATGGTACATTATGAAATGTTAATAGTTTTAATGGCATAGTTAAGTATTTAATGATAAAAAATAATATATAACTTGATATTTCATGGTATGGCAATGTTTTCAGTAATATTTCATGCTATTCAATATGGTATTGCATGATATACCATGATTTTCTTTGGTATCCCATTATGTGTATAACATAGTATTTCTTGACATATTCTTGGGTAAGACAAAAAAATATGATATACACCAAAATACTTCCTATCTCTTAATTTCAAATGGTATACCATAATATTTCATCTAATACCGTGGTAATCACGACATTTAATGACATATTTCATATCATATACCAAGTTATTTTATAGAATACCATCACATACCATTATATTTGATGTTATTTTAAGAGGTATAGCATAGTATTTCATGACACATAATTGCGTAAACCAAAAAAAATTATGGTATACACCAAAATACTTCAAATATTTCACAATTTCAAATAGTATACCATCATATTTCATGGTATACGATGGTATCCATCATAGTTATACCAATAAAATACCAAAAAATCTCAATAATCACGCTTAAAATAAGCAAAAAACTGAATTCTTTTATTTTTTAGATGACCCAACTTATGGTTCATCTTGTGCGCCTTCTGTCCTGATTTTCTTCATCAACATGATGCTTTTTAAGGAAAATGATCCACCTGCAGGTTGCAAGATTTACATGTTCGAAGGCCAGGCTGCTCTTCAAAAAGTCTTGGTCTTCATAGCTCTCATTTGTATACCAGTTTTACTGTTGGGAAAACCAATTTATGTTATGGTCAAAAGAAAATCCGCGAAAAAAACCGTGAGTTTCCAAAAAAAAGGTTGTTTTTTTACTGATTTTTTGTTGTAGATTTCTAGAGTTAATGGTGATATTAATCAAGGAATGGAGTTGCAACCTGAAGATGTGGAAAATTCAAAACCAAGTGAACCTCATGAGGAGGAGGAGGAAGAACCGATGAGCGAAATTTTTATTCATCAAGCTATTCATACCATTGAGTATGTTTTAAGTACTGTTTCACACACAGCGTCTTACCTGCGTTTATGGGCGTTATCTTTAGCTCATGCGCGTAAGTTGTTTTTTCATCAAAAATAAGATAAAATCATTAAATTTAAAGACTAAGTTGGAAAAATTGGTTTATCCCATTGGTTTAAACCCAAATAAACAAAAAGTATTAGGAAGAACGTTAAAATTTTAGGTATTATAATTGATAATACTGAATTTAAGCTCCAAGGTTATTAAAATCATGCCCAAAATTGCTATAAAAAATATTTGAGTGATATAATCCTTCAATTACATAATTTGGTGATATAACCAATGTACCACGAGTAAAATCAAAATTATTCGTTTAAAAAATTATTATTTTGAAGTGACAACAGGTTTGAAGATACAGTTTTTGTTTTAAATTTTTGTTGTAAACCGTAATTTGGTACTTATAATTACATGTAAGGTTAGGAAGATTTGTTTGGGCACACCAGCAATAGTTGATAATACCAAATTTGTACACCTAAGTTACTAAAATCTTGCCCAAAATGGTTCAAAACTTAAAATTTGATTTTATAAAATCATAAATATGTTTGTAATCATCGCAAATATCATAATACGTCATTATTTTTTGTTTAATTTGAAAAAAAAAATTGATCATTAATTTCAATACCACATTTTTCGAAATAGGTTCAATTTATGTGGATTTATGTTAAAAAGAGATCAGTTGGCTTTAAAAGACTTCACCTAGGACATCTAATTTAGAAAATGACCAATTTTTTGTTTTTAGAGTTATCTGAAGTCTTGTGGAGTATGGTTATGAAAATGGGTCTAACTGATGAAGGTTTTGTTGGATCAATAAAACTATACTTGATCTTCTACGCCTGGTCTGTTCTTACTCTAGGTGTTTTGGTCATGATGGAAGGACTCAGTGCTTTCCTCCACACTTTGCGTTTGCATTGGTAAATTTATAATGTTAAAAAAAATTTGATTTATCAAAAATTTTGATTTTTAGGGTCGAATTCATGAGCAAATTTTATACCGGTTTGGGTTACCCCTTCCAACCCTTCAGCTTCAAGATTATTATGGAGGAAGAAGCAGCTGAAGATTGATTTTAATTCCAATTTGTAGTAAAATTTAATAAAATAGTTTAGCAAGTTTTAAAAAATGAGTTTTTCTTCAAACGTCATTAAAGTACAGTCTTCTGTGACGTATGACAAGATTGAAAATGTCACTTTTTATGTTCGTTGATTCTATGGTCACTTTGTACTGCCTAGGAGTAGAAATTACTACTTTGCACTGACAAGGAATAAAAGGGCGTAGTAGAAATGAATTTTAGGCAATCCAATATACACTAATATTGTATTGTGTGTTGTATGTAAATTAAATGTCAAATTTTAAAATTATTTATTATATTACTATTTTAAAAATTTCGACGTTTAAAGAAAAAAATAGCATGTTTTATTCGGAATAAAGGAACTTTTACTCCTAATAATACAATATACTATTTATTGACCAATATATGTTTATTACAAAAAATAATTGGTTTTGGACAATTTTGGGCACGATTTTATTAACCTAGGTGAAGACCAAAACTATCAAACTTTAATTCTTCAATCTCTTCCTAATCCTATATGATTTTTAAGATAATTAATAAGGCAATAATGATTTTAGAATTCGAAAATTTTAATTTTGAATAATTTTGGGCACGATTTTAATGACCTAGGTGTGCTTTCTGATGATTTCCACTATCAAACTTTAATCCCAACATTTCTTCCTAGCCTACCTTTAAAATTTAGCACTTCAGTAAATTTTAACATTTTTAAATAACATGACTTCAAAATTACAGCTAATATCAACTACTAACTTGCATCAATGTCTTTAATGACCATAAAACGCAAGCTTATATTAATTATCTGATCGAAATATCTGGATTGAGGGGTCACACGATTGGTCTGCGATAATTTTTAACGTTTTTCAAATTTTTTTTGGGAAATTTCAATAATTTTATAAACTCACCGAGTGACCCCTCAAATAAAACAACTTTAAGCAAGGAATCGAGTTGTTCAATCGATTCTAACGCAAAATGTTTTTAGACAAAGAAATTCGATAATTTTAATTATTAAAACTAATAGTATATTGTTTTATTAGGAGTAAAAGAAGTACTTTTTGTGGCGAGCATGTAGGTTTGCGAGTCCTGCGGATACATGCGAGCCACAAAAAGTTCTTTTACTCCAAATAAAACATGCTATTTTTTCTTCAAACGTCGAAATTTTTAAAATAGTAATATAATAAATAATTTTAAAATTTGATATTTAATTTACATACAACACACAATACAATGTTAGTGTATATTGGGTTGCCTAAAAGTCATTTCTACTCCGCCTTTTTATTCCTTGTCAGTGCAAAGTAATAATTTCAACTCCTAGGCAGTACAAAGTGACCATAGAATCAACGAACATAAAAAGCCTGTCAAACGTCACAGAAGACTGCACTTTAATGAGGAAAGAATTTTATTATTTTATAAATTGCGTTTTCTGTTGATTAAAATAAAAGAACGTGCGCCATCTAGCGATTAATTTCTGAACTACAAACACAAATAATTCGATTTTTGCACTTTGTTGTTTTTTTTTGTATCTTATCAATTATTTATTGATGTTATCTCATTGATAAAAATTCGTTTCGAGATATTTCTTAAGAAAATTGATTTACAATCAGTGCTCAGAGTGCAACGATCAAGGCACCAATTTTAAAAAAATAAAGTGGTAAAAAAAATAAAGTTGTAAATCTCGTGACTATTTCATATAACAAGTGTGATTTAACAAAAAAAAATAAAGTAAGTATTTTTTATTTTTATATCAAAATTAGGTGTAAATATTTGAATAAAAAAAGCAGCTGTTCAAATATTGAATAAATAAAAAAATATCAAAATAATAGTTTTTAAAATCAATAATGATAATTTAAGTTGTTTATAAATTTTTGGGCCCAAAAATTAATGCACCTTGGTTATCAAATTTTTGATCAAAATTCCTAGAAGTAATTGTAAAATCATAATTCTTGTCCCAAAACAGATTTTTGGTTGAATTTTATCATTTTAGATCCATTAGTCCTAATTGCACTTGAGATAATGATTAAATAGTACTTGACACCTGTTAAGAGTTGAGATAATAAAGTACTAATCAGTAAAACTAATAATTTAATAGGTCATTATTGTAAAAAATATGTTAGGAAGCAAACAAAAAATTAAAGCCTGATAGTTGTAATCTTCAAGAAAATACATCTAGGTCATCAAAATCGTGCCCAAAATTGTTCAACACTTAAAATTTGGTTATAAAAAAAGGTTGGTCACTTAAAAACCATCACACAAGTCATTTTTATAAAAATTATTTAAATCTAAATTAAGAAAATATGTTGATCATCAATTTCGATGACAAAAAATTTTTCGAAATGGGTTTAAATCGTGGATGTATGTTAGGAAAAGATCAAAAAATTAAATTCTGATAGTTGGAAATTACGAAATATAACACCTAGGTTATCAAATCGTGTAATTACCCACGACCCCCCCCCCCCCTTCCCGCCCCTAGCCATGAGAATTTTTTGTTTTAAATTATTAGGTATTTTGATAAAATATGAAAATCATAAGTAAATTTTATAATGTCATTCAAAATAAACCTTGATTCTCGTAATGATAATTATAATGTTGTTATCCATGAGAAGACCACTCAGTGGGAATATTTGGCAATAACAATTTTAAAATTTTCGCGAAATCATGATTTAAATTTTAAAAATTGTATCGAAATTTAAATAGACGCATGCTCCCTTATGATGTACTTACGAAATAAAATATAGAGGGTGTCGCAAAATTCGACCGACCAAAAAATAAGTTGATATGATTAAATTCATTTATATAAAAAATGCACCCCTGAAGAGTTATAAACCTCAAAATTTAATTTTTTAAAATGGAACTTTTTTATAATGAAATTTACATTTACAAAAGTTGAGGATTGGCCAAATTTTTACCAATTAAGCGTTCAACATTCAAGGGTACATATACAAAATTTCATTAAAAAATCTTTACTACTTTGGCCTTAATTAAAAAAATAATTTTTTAAAATTAACTCTTCAGGGGTGTATTTTTTATTTAAATGAAGTTGGTCATATCGGCTAATTTTTAGGATCTACTATATCCAGTTAAGCGTTTTCGGTTGAATTTTGCGACACCTTGTATGTTTATCTTTTTTTAATTATCCCCTAGCAAGGCTGGAAACGCCCCTGGGTACTCGTCCGGAAAGTACTTACATTAAAAGCAGGCCAAGGTACTAGTACCATTGTAAGAAAAATTAATCATTATATTCACACTAGTACCGCCCGCTACGCAAGTAAGTTGAGGCTGTTAGACTACTCGCTTAAAATGTGTTAAAATTCAGAAAAAAAAAATTTGATGATACAGTTTTCGAAAATGGTTCTAATCATATGTTATCAATTATTATGGGGCTATATGTTGGGAAGAAATCAAAAAATTGAAGGCCTCTAGTTGTGGTCTTCAAAATAAGACACCTAGCTCATCAAAATCGTGCCCAAAATTGTCCAAAAATAAGATTTCGATGATATAAAACCGTTGATGCGTTTAGAAGTGATGTAAGAATATTTTGAACAAAATTGGAAAAAAAATTATTCCTCATTAAGTTTGCGCGAAAATTTTGGAAAGTGGTTTAAATAATGTGTAATCAATTTTTATGTGGATAAATATTAAGAAGATATAAAAAAATTAAAGTTCAAAATCGTGCTCAGAATTATCCAAAAATTAAATTTTAATAAACCAATACAGTAAGTGTGTTTAGGAGTGTTGTAAGAATTTTTTGAGATAATTTTTTTTTATCAACAATGATGATACAATGTTTAAATCATGTATTATAAAGTATTTAGTGGATGTATATTGGAAATTTATCAGAAAAATAAAGTGTGATAGTTGAAAACTACAAAAAATAAGTCTTAGGTTATCAAAAACGTACCCAACTTTGTCCAAAATTAATAAAATTGAAAAAAAATCATCAGTCTTTATTATTACAGATGTGTTTTTATAGTATTTATAAGAATCTAAAAAATTTAAACAAATTAAAAAAAAATACTTTTTGAAAAAAAAATTTAAGTCATATTTTTTTTTTAAATGCATTTTTATGTAATCGTAAAATCCTTATCAGTTCAAGTAAGTATACTAAATTTCTAAAACTGCTATTATTTAAGTAATCATAAACAAATCGCACATTCTTTCTAGTTTTTTGTGATCAAACATGGGGGCGATGTTTAGGAGTGAAGAAATGGCTCTAACGCAGCTGTTTCTTCAACAAGAAGTTGCTTATCAGGCAATGTCCGAACTGGGGGAGCTAGGAGTAGTTCAATTTAGAGACGTGAGTATTCCTAACCGTCTAAAAAATCAAAATAAACCCAAAATTTAAGCTAAATGAAGAGGTGAACGCTTTCCAAAAAAAATTCGTTAACGAAGTTCGCAGATGTAGCGAAATGGAGAGGAAATTGCGTTACGTTGAAGCTGAAATTAAGAAGAATAATGTGAAGCTTCCTCCTTTATCAGAATCACCCAAAGCTCCAAATACACGTGAAATACAAGAATTGGAGGTAAAATAAAAATTTTGGAAAAATTTCCATTTTATATTTTTTAATTTCAGTCGCATCTTGATAAAACTGAAGCTGAAGCTAAGGGCTTGAGCTGTAGCTCAGTTCAGTTGAAAAAGGATTTATTGGAGTTGACTGAGATTAGTCAAGTTTTGGAGAAGATTCAAGGTTTTTCGATGGATCAAGATGACGGTCAGGATTCAGTTAATAGAGCTTTGATTCCTGAAGATTCCCACAACGTTTCCATGAGGGGTAGATTGGGTTTTATCACCGGAGTCATCGATAGGGAAAGGGTAGCAGGTTTTGAAACGATGTTGTGGAGGATTTCCAGAGGAAACGTGCTTTTGAAGCAAGCTGATATTGATAAACCACTGATTGATCCACAAACTGTGAGTAATAGTAGTTTTAATCGCTGTGCATGCGCGGTAATCAATGCGAATTTTAGGGGGGTGAGTTAAAGAAAACTGTATTCGCCGCATTCTTCCAAGGTGAGCAACTGAGGACGAGGATTAGGAAGATTTGCGCTGGGTACCATGCAACCATTTATCCATGTCCTGATTTGAGTGGTGAACGCCAGAAAATGCTTCAAGAAGTCAAAACAAGACTAGAAGATTTAAAAACTGTAATTACAAATCCCATTACTTAGTCTACGATAATTGAAGTAAAATTCCAGGTTTTGAACCAAACTGAAGATCATTTACAACGAGTTTTGAACACTGTAGCTCAAGAATTACCGAGTTGGAGCGTGATGGTTGTCAAAATGAAAGCGATTTATCACACTTTAAACATGTGCAACATGGATGTTAGCGAGAAATGTTTGATTGCCGAATGTTGGATACCCACCAGTGATATACCAGTCGTACAAAAGATGCTTAACGAAGGTTCTGTAAGTAAATTCGTGATAACTCCTCGGAATTTAAAGATAACACAATAAAATTACACGCTCGTATCATTTACTAGAATACCAATAAGATTTAGGTAGGAAGAGCACGCGATCTTTAACTTACCATAATTGGGGTTAACCCAAAAAACGACCTAACGCGCCCAAAAAATTTTTATCAACACAAAAACATTATAAATCTAAAAAATTTGAAAATCTAAAATTTGTACACAAGCCTCAAATATCAAAATTTAAAGATCCTTGTATAAAATCCATTTTTCCTTTTTTAGGCAGCAGCAGGAAGTTCAGTAAAATCATTTTTGAACGTAATCAACACGTCGGAAAGTCCACCAACATTCAATCGCACCAATAAATTCACACAAGGTTTCCAAAATTTGATTGAGGCCTACGGGGTGGCTTCATATCGTGAAGTAAACCCCGCCCTTTATACCATCGTAACTTTCCCATTTTTATTCGCTTGCATGTTCGGTGATATTGGTCACGCGATAATCCTAATACTGATTGTGCTCCCCATGATCATTTTCGAAAAAATTTTGGAGAAGATCCCTGGTGAAATTTTCCAGTTATTTTTTGGGGGGCGGTATATTATGTTAATGATGGGGTTGTTTTCGATGTATACCGGGTTTTTTTACAATGATGTTTTTTCTAAATCGGTGAACATTTTCGGATCAGCTTGGACTAATAATTTGACGAGTTATGATTTTGAAAAAGTTAATGGGGAACTTACGACACTTGATCCTTCGTATGATTATGGTAAGATTCCTTATCCTGCAGGAGTTGACCCCATCTGGCAGGTGAGTGATGAGTTAATAAAATTCCTACATTTATCAGTTGATTTTGTAGTTTGCCAAAAATAAAATCATTTTTTTGAATTCGTATAAAATGAAGCTATCGATTATTTTTGGGGTGGCGCACATGATTTTTGGAGTCTGCTTAACCGTCGTAAATTCCAAGTAAGTTTATTTCATAATTTTTTCTTAGGGTATACCAATTTTTTTAGGCATTTTAAAAAAATGGAAAATATTCTATTGGATTTCGTACCACAAATGTTATTTCTACTATGTTTGTTTTTATGGTTAGTCATTATGATGTTTATGAAATGGATTATGTTTACACCTGAACGTGAAGGTACGAAAAATAATGGTATAACCATGATTATTCATGGTATACCATAATTTTTAAAATCTATTTTTCATTATATTTTATTTTTTTTATCTTGGTTTACCACATAATTTTTTTGTATACCATCATATTTATTGGTACAATACAGTATTATTTTGTTACTATAATACTATATCAATATTATTAGTCACTATAACACATGTTACATCCAAAATATTATGTTATAAATCAATATCCTTATGTATACCATGATTTTTGTGGGTATTTTTTTGAGTATACTTTTAAAATGTATTATTTCTCTTATAAATTTAAAATACCACACTATAATATTTAATGATATATCACATAAATGTTAGGTATACCATTTTAATTCATGAGCTATCATGTAATTTTAAATGTTTAACTTCAAAATCTATTGATATTCTTATGATATCAAATGTTAAAACGTAATATTGAAATATATACCAAGATATTTTTCAGGTGTATCCTAATATTTCTTGGTATATTATGAGAATTTTTGAGTAAACCGCCAAATCCCTTACCTTATTTATATTTTATGGTTTAAATTGTATTCTTTAATTATACCCCGTTAGTTCTTAGTATACCATGAATTTATTCAAACTAAATTTAAAATCCATCACTTTACCTAAAAAATCATATGTTATCTACACTTTCACATCTTTTGGTGTACCATATGATTTTTTAGGTATATCATGCTATTTTTTGGTATAACAAACTATATTTGATTTTTACTTAAAAAACTTTCAGATCCAATCTATGGTTCATCTTGTGCGCCTTCTGTCCTAATTTTCTTTATCAACATGTTGCTTTTTAAGGAAAATATACCACCCACCGGTTGCAAGGTTTACATGTTCGAAGGCCAATACCCTCTTCAAATGGTCCTGGTCTTTGTAGGACTCTTGTGTATCCCAGTTTTACTCTTGGGAAAACCACTGTACGTGTTGTATAAACGAAAAAGGGCGAGAAATCATGTAAGTTTTTTTTAACTTAATAATTTGGTTATTAAAGTTGTCAATTTTTAGGTTGGAGGTGATGTAAATCGTGGAATGGAGATGCAACCGGAAGTTTTGGAACTATCCCAATCTAGGAATATTCAAGAGGAAGAGGAAGAAGAAGAACCAATGAGTGAAATTTTTATTTACCAAGCAATTCATACGATTGAATATGTTTTGAGTACAATTTCACACACAGCGTCTTACCTGCGTTTATGGGCGTTATCTTTAGCTCATGCGCGTAAGTTTTTTTTATCAAAAATAGGATAAAATTATAAAATTTAAAGAGCAAGCTCAAAAAATTGGTTTTTCTATGACTATTGTATAATGGCTACTTTATTAACGCGTTTCTAGATAAGCAATGATGGCTATTACTCTCACCCGTGAGTTTTGGTTACCGGTAACCGATGACTCGAAATTTATATAAGCTTTTTTATTATTTAATGAAAGCTGATGTTGTTACGTCAAATAACCTAATTTTTTAGAAAAATATTTTTGCGTTTACCAAATAGTCATAGAAAAAGTATAGTATTCTACTCGCGAGTAAATAGCCATTACTCACTTAGGCTATCATTACTCGTTCGTTGAATAATATATGTACTATTATCCCATGATTTGGAACCTAAATCATTTAAATATATTCGGAAGAACGCTAGAAATTTTGGTCTAATAGTTGATAATACCAAATTTAGACTCCTGGGTTATTAAAATCTTGCCCAAAATTGCTACCAAAAATATTGGGGTGTTATAATTTTTGAATTACCTCATTGGGAATGTAACTAAAGTGCCACAACTGTAATAAAAAATGTTGGGCTAAAATGATTATCTAAAAGTGATAACATCAAAAGTTTTGAAGTCACAGCTACAATTTTTGTTGTAAACTATTATTTGGTACTTATATTTACATGTAAGGTTAGGAAGAATTGTTGGGCTACAATAGTAATAGTGGATAATACCAAATTTGAACACCTGGGTTACTAAAATCTTACCCAAAATTGTTTACAACTTAAAATTTGATTATATAAAACCGTCAATAGATCATCTAATAAATCATCATACGTGGTCATTTTTGGTTGGACTCGAAAAAAAAATTTGATCATCAATTTTGATGCCAAATTTTTCGAAATGGCTTTAAATCGTTTGTTATCAATGTTTATATGGATTTATGTTAGGAATATATCAAAAAATTAAAGTCTAATAGTTGTGGTCTTCAAGAAACCTTACTTAGGTCATCAAGAAACTGATTTTTATATATATTTTATAGAGTTATCTGAGGTTTTATGGAATATGGTGATGCACAATGGTCTTGGTTCTGATTCTTATATTGGCGGAGTGATGATTTACTTGCTGTTTTACCCTTGGTCTTTCCTGACAGTAGGGATTTTGGTCCAAATTGAGGGTCTTAGTGCTTTTCTGCACACATTACGTTTGCACTGGTAAGTTTTTGATATTTCCTTAAATTTCATGTATTATTACCAAATTTTTGTTTTAGGGTGGAGTTTATGAGCAAGTTTTATTCTGGACTGGGTTACCCCTTTCAACCATTTGATTTTAAAAAAATTTTAAAGGAGACAAACGAAGAATAAATTTTATAAATGTTTGTATGTTTAGTAATTTGTCTTTGATTGTAGTTAATAAATTAGTACTTGAAGTTTTAATACATTTTTTTGTTTCATAGATTCTAAGACGATTATTAAATTAGTGGTTTTTCCAAGGAAATAAATATGTTTGCACAATTTTGGGGGCGATTTTTATGACTTAAATGTGCTATTTTGAAGACCATAACTAATTTAATTTAATTTTTTTATTTCAAATAACATACATCCACTAAACAGCATGAAATGTGATTATCAATTTTTTTATTCTAATTTAGATCAAAAAAAATTCCATCACTAATAATTTGTAAGTTAATTTTAAAGGCATCCACGGTTTTATAACATTAAATTTAAAGTTTTGAACAATTCTGGGCATGATTTAAATGACTCAGGTGTAGTTTTTTGAAGACCACTACTATTGTTCTTTAATTTATTGATTTCTTCCTAACATACATCTGCTAAAAAACTGATAATACATCATTTAAACCCGTTTCGAAAATTGTGTCATTAAAATTGATGATGAAATTTTTTTTTCTAAATTTTGATTAAATCAAATTTTATCAATAATAATTTATAAGTTGATGATTTACTTATCTACGGTTTTAAATATCAAAAATGTTTATTTAGGACAATTTTGGACACGATTTTGATGTCCTAGATGTCAGTTTTTGTAGTTGTCAACTGTTAGATTTAAATACTTAATAGTTTTTCCTATTGTATTTAACAAATTTTCATAATCCAGACTTTAAAAATTTGAATTCGAAGCTCAGAAACAATTGTAATTTTAAGAAAATCGTTGGATTTTCATTTGGGGTGATTACGTTAACCTTCAATCATAAAAATAAATTATTTGAACACCAAAAATAATTTTCCTAAAAATGTTGGGCACAATTTTGATGACCTAGGTGTAATTTTTTAAATTCTGGAACTAAAAGATTTTAAAATTTTGAACTATACTTAATGAATATCCATATAATAATTGATTACACATGATTTGAACCATTTTAAAAATCTTTATCATCGTAATTGATGATCTAAAATTTGTATTTTCTTTGAATTGAACAAAATAATATAAATTTTTAGATGAAAATAATAATAATTATGGTTTTACTACTTTTATACAATTTTGAGCACGATTGAATGAACTTGGTGTTTTATTTTGATGACCACAAGTATTGGACAGATAATAATACCGGATTTGAAACTATTTCAAAAATGGTATCATCAACATTGATGATCTAAACTTTGTGTTGCCAATTTTGAACAAAACAATTTTCATTAACAATAATTAGTACAGTGATTTTAAAATCATATACATTTTTATAATTTCAAAATTTAGGTTTTGAACAATTTTGGGCACGATTTTGATGTCTTGGGTGTAATTTTTTGAAGGTTCAATATATTAGATTTTATTGTTTTGATGTCTTCTTAACATATATCCACATAATAATTGATAACAAATAATTTAAAGCCATTTCAAAATTTATAACATCAAAACTGATGATGAATTTTTTTTCCAAATTTTGAATAAAACAAATTTTATCAATAATAATTTGTACGCCGATTATAAACAATTGACGTTGTTAAAAATCGAAAAATTTATTTTTGAACAATATTGGGCACGATTTTAATAACCTAGGTGTCGTTTTGTAAAGATTATAATATTTAAGTCTTAGACTTTACTTTTTAATCTCTTCGTAACATGATTATTTTACAAAAAACGGTGTTAGAAATTAAAACTATTAATTTTGGAAAATATTGGGTACAATTTTGATGACCTAGCTGTGATTTTTTAAAGACCACAAGTGGAAGTCTTTAATTTCTTGATCTCTTTCTAAAGTACATCCAATAAATATCTGATAATACATTATATTAACTTATATCAACAATTGTATCATCAAAATTGTTGACCAAAATTTATTTTGCGAATGTGGATCAATTTTATTTTTAGCACAAAAAATTCTTACATCACACCTAATCGCATCTAAAGTTTTATATCATCTAAATTCTACTTTTGGACAATTTTGGGCACGATTCTAATGACCTAGATGTTATTTCTAGCAGTTTTCTACTATCAGGTTTTAATTTCTTGATATCTTCATAATATACATCCACTAAGTACTTAATTACACATGATTTAAACCAATTTGGAAAGTTGTAACATCATAACTGGTGAAAAACAAATTTCCTAAATTTTTCTTAAAATTTTTTTATCCTAAAAAATTGTAATACAAACCCAAAATCCACCTACGGTTATAAAAATCAAAATTTTCATTTTCGATGATTTTGGGCAGGATTTTGATGTCCTAGGACGTGGTTTTGGTACTTTTAAACTATCGGGCTTTAATTCTTTGATCTCTTGTTAACATAAATCCACTTAAAATTTGAATACGCATCATTTACATCAATTTTAAAAATTGTATCATCAAAATTGTGGATCAATTTTTTTCCAAATTGTGATGAAAATAATTTTTAGCACCAAAAATACTAACATCACTCCTAAATGCATCAATGTTTATATGTATATCATCAAAATTTTAATTTTGAATAAATTTGAGGATGATTTTGAGGTGTCATTTATCGTAGTTTTCAACTATCCAATTTTAATTCCATTATCTTTTCCTAACAAACATCCACTAAATAGCTGATAATAAATGATTTAAACCCGTTTCGACAATTGTATCATCAAACTTGTTGATCCAAAAATTGTACTATGATTATAAACACATTTAAGGTTTCAAATTTGGAAAATTTTAGTTTTGGTCAATGTAGGGCACGATTTTGATAACCTAGTTGTCGTCTTTTGATTAGAAATTAAAAATATTTGTTGATAGAACAACTTTCGACACGATTTTGATAATCTAGGTGTAGGTTTTTTAAAGACCACGACTCTCAGTCTTTATTTTCTTGATCTCTTCGTAACATTCATCCTTAACTATCAGTCTTTTATTTTTTGACGTCATCCTAACATACATCCACCAAATACTTGATTATACATGATTTAAGCCCATTTCCAAAAATTAAATCATCATAATTGTTGATGAAATTCTTTTTTTCTAGATTTTCTATAAAATAAATTTTAATAATAAAATATAATATTACTATTCTAAACAGATCTGCGGTTTCAAAAATGAAAAATTCTATTTTTGGACAATGTTGGGCACGATTTTGATGTCCTAGGTGTCGTTTTTTTGAAGACCTTAACTATCAGTCTATAATTTATTGATGTCTTCCTAACAATACGTCCACCAAATACTTGATTATATATGATTTAAATCCATTTCCAAAAATTAAATCACCAAAATTGTTGATCAAAATTTTTTTTCTAGATTTTCTATAAAACAAATTTTATCAATAAAATATTATATTACGATTTTAAACACGTGTGCGGTTTCAAAAATGAAAATTTTATTTTTGGACAATGTTGAGCACGATTTTGATGTCCTAGGTGTAGTTTTTTGAAGACCTTAACTATTAGTCTTTAATTTTTTCACGTCTTCCTAACATACATCCACTAAATACTTGATTATACATGATTTAAACCCATTTCCAAAAATTGTATCACCAAAATTGTTAATCAAATTTTTTTTTCTAGATTTTCTATAAAACTAATTTTATCAATAAAATATTATATTACGATTTTAAACACGTGTGCGGTTTCAAAAATGAAAATTTTATTTTTGGACAATGTTGAGCACGATTTTGATGTCATAGGTGTTGTTTTTTGAAGACCACAACTATCAGTCTTTAATTTCTTGACGTCTTTTTAGCACACATCCACCAAATACTTGATTATACATGATTTAAACCAATTTCCAAAAATTGAATCACAAAATTTGTTGATGAAATATTTTTTTTCTAGATTTTCTATAAAACAAATTTTTATAATAAAATATTGTATTACGATTCTAAACACATCTGCGGTTATAAAAATAGAAAATTTTATTTTTGTACAATGTTGGACACGATTTTGATGTCATAGGTGTTGTTTTTTGAAGACCATAACTATCAGTCTTTAATATCTTGACATCTCTTTAACATACATCCACCAAATACTTGATTATACATGATTTAAACCCATTTCCAAAAATTGAATCACCAAAATTGTTGATGAAATATTTTTTTTTCTAGATTTTCTATAAAACAAATTTTTATAATAAAATATTGTATTACCACTCTAAACACATCTGCGGTTTTAAAAATAGAAAATTTTATTTTTGTACAATGTTGGACACGATTTTGATGTTATAGGTGTTGTTTTTTGAAGACCATAACTATCAGTCTTTAATTTCTTGACATCTCTTTAACATACATCCACCAAATTCTTGATTATACATGATTTAACCCCATTTCCAAAAATTGAATCACCAAAATTGTCGATAAAATTTTTTTTCTAGATTTTGTATAAAACAAGTTTTATCAATAAAAAATTGTATTTCGATTATAAACACATATGCGGTTCTAAAAATGGAAAATTTTATTTTTGGATAATGTTGGGCATAATTTTGATGTCCTAGGTGTCGTTTTTTTGAAGATCTTAACTATCAGTCTTTTATTTTTTGATGTCTTCCTAACATACATCCACCAAATACTTGATTATACATGATTTAAACTCATTTCCAAAAATTAAATCAACAAAATTGTTAATCAAAATTTTTTTTTCTAAATTTCCTATAAAATAAATTTTGTTAATAAAATATTGTATTACTATTCTAAATATATCTGCGGTATCAAAAATGGAAAATTTTATTTTTGGACAATGTTGGACACGAGTTTCATGTCTACTAGTCGTTTTTTTGAAGACCTTAACTATCAGTCTTAAATTTCTTGACGTCTTTCTAACATACATCCACTAAATACTTGATTATACATGATTTAAACCCATTTCCAAAAATTAAATCACCAAAATTGCTGATCAAAATATTTTTCAAAATTTTCTAAAAATCAAATTTTATCAACAAAAAATTGTATTTCGATTCTTAACACATCTGCGGTTTCAAAAATGGAAAATTTTATTTTTGGACAATGTTGGGCACGATTTTGATGTCCTAGGTGTCGTTTTTTGAAGACAAGAACTATCAGTCTTTAATTTCTTGACGTCTTTTTAACATACATCCACCAAATACTTGATTATACATGATTTAAACCCATTTCCAAAAATTAAATCACCAACATTGTTGATGAAATTTTTTTTCCAGATTTTCAATAAAAAATTGTATTTCGATTATAAATACATCTGCGGTTTCAAAAATGGAAAATTTTATTTTTGGACAATGTTGGACACGATTTTGATGTCCTAGGTGTCGCTTTTTGAAGACTACAACTATCAGTCTTTAATTTCTTGACGTCTTTTTAATAGACATCCACCAAATACTTGATTATACATGATTTAAACCCATTTCCAAAAATTGAATCACCTAAATTGATGATCAAAATTTTTTTTCTAAATTTTCTATAAAACAAATTTTATCAAAAAAATATTATATTACGAATATAAACACATCTGAGGTTTCAAAAGTGGAAAATTTTATTTTTGGACAATGTTGGGCACGATTTTGATGTCCTAGGTGTCGTTTTTTGAAGACAAGAACTATCAGTCTTTAATTTCTTGACGTCTTTTTAACATACATCCACCAAATACTTGATTATACATGATTTAAACCCATTTCCAAAAATTAAATCACCAACATTGTTGATGAAATTTTTTTTCCAGATTTTCAATAAAAAATTGTATTTCGATTATAAATACATCTGCGGTTTCAAAAATGGAAAATTTTATTTTTGGACAATGTTGGACACGATTTTGATGTCCTAGGTGTCGCTTTTTGAAGACCAGAACTATCAGTCTTTAATTTCTTGACGTCTTCCTAACATACATCCACTAAATACTTGATTTTACATGATTTAAACCCATTTCCAAAAATTATAGCACCAAAATTGTTAATCAATTTTTTTTTCTATAGTTTCAATAAAACAAATTTTATTAATAAAAGATTGTATTACGATTCTAAACACATCTGCGGTTTCAAAAATGGAAAATTTTATTTTTGGACAATGTTGGACACGATTTTGATGTCCTAGGTGTCGCTTTTTGAAGACTACAACTATCAGTCTTTAATTTCTTGACGTCTTCCTAACATACATCCACTAAATAATTGATTATACATGATTTTAACCCATTTACAAAAATTAAATCACCAAAATTGTTGATGAAAATTTTTTTTCCAGATTTTCAATAAAAAATTGTATTTCGATTATAAATACATCTGCGGTTTCAAAAATGGAAAATTTTATTTTTGGACAATGTTGGACACGATTTTGATGTCCTAGGTGTCGCTTTTTGAAGACCAGAACTATCAGTCTTTAATTTCTTGACGTCTTCCTAACATACATCCACTAAATACTTGATTTTACATGATTTAAACCCATTTCCAAAAATTATAGCACCAAAATTGTTAATCAATTTTTTTTTCTATAGTTTCAATAAAACAAATTTTATTAATAAAAGATTGTATTACGATTCTAAACACATCTGCGGTTTCAAAAATGGAAAATTTTATTTTTGGACAATGTTGGACACGATTTTGATGTCCTAGGTGTCGCTTTTTGAAGACTACAACTATCAGTCTTTAATTTCTTGACGTCTTCCTAACATACATCCACTAAATAATTGATTATACATGATTTTAACCCATTTACAAAAATTAAATCACCAAAATTGTTGATGAAATTTTTTTTTCCAGATTTTCAATAAAAAATTGTATTTCGATTATAAATACATCTGCGGTTTCAAAAATGGAAAATTTTATTTTTGGACAATGTTGGACACGATTTTGATGTCCTAGGTGTCGCTTTTTCAAGACTACAACTATCAGTCTTTAATTTCTTGACGTCTTCCTAACATACATCCACTAAATAATTGATTATACATGATTTAACCCATTTCAAAAAATTAAATCACCAAAATTGTTGATGAAAATTTTTTTTCTAGATTTTCAATAAAAAATTGTATTTCGATTATAAACACGTCTGCGGTTTCAAAAATGGAAAATTTTATTTTTGGACAATGTTGAACACCATTTTGTTAACCTAGGTTGTAATTTACAGGTATAAGGCTTATTTTTTTTTATATCTTCCTACTTGATGACTTATTTTAAGACGATTATTTAACTAAAAATGAAAAATTGTAATTTTATGTTTTTTGGGGGATTGATTGTGAGAGGTGTTTTTTTTTAATAGTGCTAGTGAAATGATAGTGTGTTGTTGACGTCATTATCGACGTCGGTGTTGGTGGGCCAAGACGTCGTGGAGTACGGCGTAAAAAGCGGTGCCGGATCCCAACAGGTGCAGATGTCCTAAATAGATGTAGTGGTGGTGTGGGGCAGTTGGTGGTAGTGTAGTGTTGGATGAGGCATGCGCGGAAGTGCACGATGTCGTATCGATTCCCGCAGCGCGGGCGTCGTGCGGCGTCGGCGCGATGACGTGGTGGTTCGGTTGTTGAAAGCCGCCGCCGCCGCCGCCAGTTCGCGCTGAAGAATTTCCGCGCTCGCATGCGACGAACGACGAACTCGATCTGTCTGGGTGAGTTTTGAGGTAGTTTTGAGTTTTGTGTGGATGCCTCGTCGAGCGTCGAAGGCAGCGCTGGTGTGCTGTGCCGGAGCGAGAGCCGCTTCTTGTGATTTATTATGAGCGAAGGGGCGGCCGGCGAGCCGCCGTCTTTCGGGTCGGACCTCGCCGGTACCAACGTGACCGCCGTCGACCCGTGCCTCTCCGTTCGCAAGTACTGGTGCTTCTTACTCTCGAGCATCTGCACCTTCCTCGCGGGTCTCCTCATCGTGCTGATATGGCGCGCCTTCGCCTTCCTCTGCTGCGCCAAGGAGGCCGAGTACGGCCCCAACGACCCCAAGCAGAAGGAACAGAAAGCGGCCAGAGGCAAGCAGGAGTTCGAAGGCACCTTCATGACCGAGGCCAAGGACTGGGCGGGAGAACTCATTTCTGGACAAACAACGACCGGAAGAATTCTGGTATTATTTACCTATTCACTTCCCCCCACTGCCCCCCACTACCCCCCAAAAACATCAGACCAGAGGGCGTAACCACACACAAAAATTAATAATAAAAATTACCTTTAAATGGGTCAATCGATCACTAAAACCAAACGACGTCGCGTCGTCTCAACATCATTAACAACAAAAATTATTTAATAATCTACAATCATACATATTCATATAAAACGCCCCCCTCCCCCACCCCCTTTTTTAACAAAATCGAAATTCATGTCCAACACGTTCCACTATTGATTTAAGCTATTATTAATTAAATCCTCTTTTAATTTCCAAGCTTTACGTAAGAGTACGTTTCCTTCAGTTAGGTTGGGTCAGGTCATTAGGTCATGTTAGGTTACGCAAGGTCCAAACTCAACTAAATATACCAACACTACTCAAAACACTTTTATTTTCTAAAATCCTTCAAAAATTATTTTTTTTTGAAAATTTCCATTTTTTTGTGAAAATCAAAAGAATCTATAATTTTGTTTTTCAAATTACAGATTTTGTTTTGGTTACCAACATCACTCCTAATACTTCGAAATCTTGAAAAAAATGATTTTTTCGAAATTTTCTATTTTTTGTAAGAATCAAACAAATCTATAATTACATTTTTCAAATTGCAGATTTTTTTGGTTACCAACACCACTCAAAACACTATCGTTTTCAAAAATCATTCAAAAATTATTTTTTTTTTTGAAAATTTCGATTTTTTTATGAAAATCAAAAAAATCTATAATTTCGTTTTTCAAATTGCAGATTTTTTTTTATTAACATCACTCATAATACTTCAAAATCTTAAAAAAAAATGATTTTTTTTGAAAATTTCGATTTTTTTATGAAAATTATAAAAATCTATAATTTCGTTTTTCAAATTGCAGATTTTTTTTTGTTACCAACATCACTCATAATACTTCGAAATCTTAAAATAATGATGTTTTCGAAATTGTCTATTTTTTTGTGAAAATCAAAAATATCTATAATTTCGTTTTTCAAATTGCAGATTTTTTTTGTTACCAACATCACTCATAATATAATACTTCGAAATCTTTAAAAAATTATTTTTTCGTAATTGTCTATTTTTTTTTGTGAAAATCAAAAATATCTATAATTTCGTTTTTCAAATTGCAGAGTTTTTTTATTAACAACATCACTCATAATACTTTAAAATCTAAAAAAAAAATGATTTCTTTTGAAAATTTCGATTTTTTTATGAAAATTATAAAAATCTATAATTTCGTTTTTCATATTGCAGATTTTTTTTTATTACCATCACTCATAATACTTCAAAATCTAAAAAAAATTATTTTTTCGAAATTGTCTATTTTTTTGTGAAAATCAAAAATATCTATAATTTCGTTTTTCAAATTGCAGATTTTTTTTTGGTACCAACATCGCTCATAATACTTTGAAATCTTAAAAACAAATGATTTTTTCGAAATTGTCTATTTTTTTGTGAAAATCAAAGAAATCTATAATTACGTATTTCAAATTGCAGATTTTTTTTGGTTACCAACACCACTCAAAACACTTTCATTTTTAAAAAACCTTCAAAAATTATTTTTTTTTTGAAAATTTCAATTTTTTTGAGAAAATCAAAAAAATCTATAATTTCGTTTTTCAAATTGCAGACTTTTTTTTTGGTTACCAACATCGCCCATAATACTTTGAAATCTTAAAAACAAATGATTTTTTCGAAATTGTCTATTTTTTTTGTGAAAATCAAAAAAATCTATAATTACGTTTTTCAAATTGCAGATTTTTTTTGGTTACCAACACCACTCAAAACACTTTCGTTTTTAAAAATCCTTCAAAAATTATTTTTTTTTTGAAAATTTCAATTTTTTTGTGAAAATCAATAAAAACTTTAATTTCGTTTTTCAAATTGCAGATTTTTTTGATTACCAACACCACACAAAACACTTTCATGTTCAAAAATCCTTCAAAAATTCTTTTTTTTTGGAAATTTCGATATTTTTGTGAAAATCAAAAAAATCTATAATTTCGTTTTTCAAATTGCAGATTTTTTTTTGGTTACCAACATCGCCCATAATACTTTGAAATATTAAAAACAAATGATTTTTTCGAAATTGTCTATTTTTTTTTGTGAAAATCAAAAAAATCTATAATTACGTTTTTCAAATTATAGATTTTTTTTGGTTACCAACACCACTCAAAATACTTTCATTTTTAAAAATCCTTTAAAAATTATTTTTTTTTTGAAAATTTCGATTTTTTTGTGAAAATTATAAAAATCTATAATTTCGTTTTTCAAATTGCAGATTTTTTTTTGTTACCAACATCACTCATAATACTTCGAAATCTTAAAAAAATGATTTTTTCGAAATTGTCTATTTTTTTTGTGAAAATCAAAAATATCTATAATTTCGTTTTTCAAATTGCAGATTTTTTTTTATTAACATCATCACTCATAATACTTCAAAATCTTAAAAAAAATAATTTCTTTTGAAAATTTCGATTTTTTTATGAAAATTATAAAAATCTATAATTTCGTTTTTCAAATTGCAGATTTTTTTTTGTTACCAACATCACTCATAATACTTCGAAATCTTAAAAAAATGATTTTTTCGAAATTGTCTATTTTTTTTGTGAAAATCAAAAAAATCTAAAATTTCGTTTTTCAAATTGCAGATTTTTTTTTATTACCAACATCACTCATAATACTTCAAAATCTAAAAAAAAAATTATTTTTTCGAAATTGTCTATTTTTTTGTGAAAATCAAAAATATTTATAATTTCGTTTTTCAAATTGCAGATTTTTTTTATTACAAACATCATTCATAATACTTCAAAATCTTAAAAAAAAATGATTTTTTTGAAAATTTCGATTTTTTTATGAAAATAAAAAAAATCTATAATTTCGTTTTTTAAATTGCAGATTTTTTTTGTTACCATCACTCATAATACTTCGAAATCTTAAAAAAAATGATTTTTTCGAAATTGTCTATTTTTTTGTGAAACTCAAAAAAATCTATAATTTCGTTTTTCTAATTGCAGATTTTTTTTATTACCAACATCACTCATAATACTTCAAAATCTTAAAAAACAAAATGATTTTTTCGAAATTGTCTATTTTTTTGTGAAAATTAAAAAAAAAATCTATATTATTTTTCAAATTGCAGGTTTTTATTTTGTTAATTAAAATAACAAATTGATTGATTTTTAAAAATAACCTATTTTTATTATTGAGATTTTTTTATAATTTTTTTTTCTAAAAAATCTATAATTTTTTTTATGCAAAATTCATCTATAATTCAACTTAATCGCTACAATCTAGAGTAGGTCAAATATGTATTATTATGCTAGATTAAATCAATAGTTTTTTAAAAGTAGGTGATTTAAAAATAACGCAGAATTGTAGAATATATTTATTCTGCCAAATTACAAATAAAAACATTTCAAATTTTTATTTATTAAAAGCTTATTTTTTTTACAAAAATTATAATTTCAATTTTTATAATTCTGCATCTATTATTTTGAAAAATCTATAATCTACTTTTATCAAATACATCTATAATTTAATTATATTAATTAATTAAATAATTCATTTAAAACATTGATTTTATAAATGATTGTATAATTACAATTTTATTTTTTTTTTTTCAAATTATCTTTAAAATAATTCTAGATTTTTTATGTTTAGGATAGTATAAATTTCTGCATTTTTTTATAAATTTTTTAAAGTTTTTAAAGTTTTAGTCGTTTTCTTTAATAAAGGTTTTGAATTTTTTAAATTATAGATGCAAAAATATTGCAGATGCAGAATTATTCAAATTTTTCTATCTATATTTTTTCAAAATTACAATTGCTTTAATTAATTTTATCCACAATTTCTGAGAAGTTGAACCATATTTATCTAGAATTCTATTTTATCACAAATCAAATGCTTCTATATTTTTTTAATCTGTAGACATTTGAAAATAGTTTCCAGATTTTAGTTCATACAAGTAGATTATTTTTAAATTCAAATTATTTTTGGCAGAAGCTCGTTCAAAATAATTTTTAATCTACATCTAAATTATAATCTGAAATTTATTTCAGCAAAAATCATCTGTAATTCAATTATTTCTGGTCGGACGCTTTTATTTTTTTATAATTATAATTCGTTTCAATCTCGGTTTCAATAACAAAACTCCAGATTATATCTTGATTTGTATTGCAGAAGCAGATGTTTTAAAATTAAAAATATTATCTATATTTTTAGAAAATAATATTTGCATCTACAAAAGTAACTTGTATGAACTTCGAAATTGGCTTTTATAATTTCCATCTATAATGTCCTCTACTTCTACTTATTTTATTAATTTGCAAGTCAGCTTCTATAATGAGCTCTCAAATTACAGATTAAAAATCAATAAAATTATAAATTTCATCTGCATCTATAATTTTCATAAGCAATGTCTACTACTTCTTCTTAGTTTATTTTATTTACAATTTACCTTCTATAATGAGGCAACAAAATAAATCTATACAATTGTAAATCACATCTGCATCTATAATTTTCGACTACTTCTACCTATTTTCTTAACTTGCAAGTCGGCTTCTATAATAAACTTTAAAATTGTAATGAAATGTTGAATGAAAAAGCAAAATCTTTAAATGTAGCCAAAAAAATTCAAAATAAAATTTTTTGGCTACATTTGAAGACTACCTTTTCATTCAACATTTCATTATATCAAGCCAATTTGGGGATTTCAGCGTTTTTATTTCAAACTGTATAAATCAATTAAATTATAAATTTCTATGCTTCTATAATTTTTATCTACAACGTCCATTACTTTTACTTATTTTCTTAATTTTCTTGTTAGCCTCTATAATGTATAATGGAGCACTAAATTACAGATTTAAAAAAAAATAAAAAAGTCAATAAAATTTTAAAATAAATCTGCATCTATAATTTTATTTTCCAAAATTGCAAGTCAGTTTCTGTAATGACGTTCTAATTTATAAATTAAAAATCAATAAAATTATAAAATAAATCTGCATCTATAATTTTAATCTGCAATATTTCTTACTTCAAGTTATTTCCTCAATTTGTAAGTCAACTTCTATAATGAGATTTCAAATTATAGATTAAATTTCAATAAAATTATAAATTTCAGCTCCATCTATAATTTTCATCTGTAATGTCCACCACTTTTTCATATTTTCTACAATTCAGCTTCTTTAATCAAACTCCAAATTGTAGATTATAAATCAATAAAATTAAAAGTTTCATCTGCATCTATAATTTTCTTTTATAATGTCTACTATTTTTGCACATTTTCTTAATTTGCAAATCAGCTTCTATAATGGAACTCCAAATTATAGATTATAAATCAAGAAATTACTGTTGTATCTATAATTTTCATCTGCAAAGTTCATTACTTGTATCTATTTTCAATAAAATTTAATATTACATCTGGATCTATAATTTACATCTATACTTATAATTTTCAGCATATAGTAATCACTACTTCTACTTACTTTCTTAATTTACAAGTCAGCTTCTATAATAAGACCCAACTTTTTTGGATTATAAATTTATAAAATTGGAAAATTCATTTGCATCTACAATTTTCATCTGCAATTTCTTCCATTAAATTAGGCTCTGAATTACAGATTTTTAAATCAGTAAAGAGTAAATTGTAATTGACAGATGTATCTACTTCTATAATTTTAATCTGCAATGTCTTGTACTTCTATTGTTTTCCTAATTTACAAGCTAGTTTCTATAATAAGGCTCTACATTATAGATAATTGCTCAACGAAGTTATAAATTACATCTGCATCTATAATTTTCATCTGCAATGTTCTCTAGTTATATTAACATTCTTAATTTAAAAATTGGGTTCTATAATAGGATACTAAATTATAAATTAAAAATTAATAAATTCATAAATTTCATCTGAATCTATAATTTACAACTTCAAATGTCTACAATTTCTACTTTTATGTTCTTAATTTGTAAGCGAGCTTCTACAACGAATTTCCATATTATAGATTATTAATTTATAAAATTAAAAATTACATCTGCATCTATAATTTTTTTCGGCAGCGGCCTATATTTTTACTTTCTTCCTTCAATTTACCGCTAAGCTTCTATAATGACGCTTTAAATTTCAAATTATAATTATACCTAGATCAATAAAATTGTAAATTACATCTGAATCTATAATTTCCATTTACAATGTCTTCTATTTCTACTTGCTTTCTTAATTTGGAAATCATTTTCTATAATTACTTGTATTTATTTTCTTAATTTTCAAGTGAGCTTATGTAACGAAATTTTAAATTATAGATTATAGATTATAGTTGAATAAAATTTGTAAATTGCATCTGCATTTATAATTTCTAACTTGTAATGTCCTCTACTTGTACTTTTTTTTTCTTAATTTGCAAACTAACTTATGTAATGAGATTCCAAATTATAGATGCAATCTCTTCTATTTCTACCAATTTTTTTATTAATTTCTAATTTCTAAGTCTGCTTCTATAATGAGGTTCTAAATTATAGGTGCAACGATAAGAAAATCTACTTTTATTTTTCTATACAAAAATCAGCCGTTTATATTTCAATCTGTAAAGTTTCTACTGATATTTCTATTCTACAGATAATTTGCGAAATAGATTTTCTATAATGCAGATTATAGATGTATATTTATAGGTGCAAACGAAAGTTTAAACATAGAAATAACCTACCACAACCTAAAAATAATATTATAAAAAAAATTATAGAAGCAGATTATAAAAATAGATTCATTCTAGAAAAATAGGAACAGATTTATTTGTTTTTTTATCTTAAATTTTGAAATTATCTTTTCATTTTTTTTTAGAATTATATCTAGGTATTTATATCGTTCAGTTCTAACAGAAGCATAAAATGATTGATATAGATCCAGATTATAGATATACATAGATTAACACAAAAATAATCAAGAAAACTATAGATTCTTATTTCCAACAACAGATAAAAATATCAATAAAAAATATAGATTCACAATGGAAAATAGATAAATATAGATTATAGATAACCTGCCACTAATATTTATAGAAGCAAATACTTACCATACAAAAATTACAGATTATTAAAAACTAAAAATACTAACATCTTTTTTATTATTAAAAATTACAGATACAGATTTTTGTTTTTAAACGTATTACAATTTATCCTCAAAAATTACAGATAAAGTTCTACTTTATTGAAAACGAGTATACTTACGGAAAATACTTTTTTAACAGATATAGATTATAGATTTTTTTTTAAATTCCAGATAACTGTTTTTGAAATTCTCCAATATAAATCTAGATAATAGAATCCTGTATTAGAGCACATATTTTAATATAGAATATAGATTATAGATACAGATTATAGATTTACACTTTTATGATTATTGATGCTTCAAGTGACACCTCAAATAAAACAACTTCAAACAAAGAATTTATATTTCTATAAACATATATGTACATAAACAAATCATTCTAGAAAATAGATTATAGATTAAAATACATTTTCATAATCACCAGTTTTAATAACACTCGAAGTAAAATTATAATTTTAAACAACTAAATATATTTTGTAGATTTTTTCTTCCTTAATCTACATTATAGATGTAGATTATAGATGTAGATACATTTCAGTAAACACCTTCGAGTGACATCTCAAATTCAACAGCTTTAAACAAGGAATTTACTAGTATTGACTGAAAATATCTTTCTCTAGATTATAGATGCAGATGTACATAAATTTTGTTGAACCTACTCGAGTGACACCTTAAATAAAATAACTTTTCGTAAAGAATTCGATATTGTACACATATTTTATAGATTATGTATTCGTAAAATGTGTGACACCTGAAATATTGAAATTTACAACCCCTCAACATAAAACTTGTTGAGAATGATTTTAAGGTGGTTGAATAGGTTTTTTGTGGCGATTGTACAGAGATAAATCGCACTCGTATCTGCATATTTGATAAGTGTGACCCTGATTGAAGACGTAGTTTATAGGAGTGAATAAAAGAATCGATATCACCGCCTGTGGCTTTTCATGCCATTTGTGCCCTTTTACTCACGCCATTCTCTTCGATCACCACCAACCACCTCCCACCCCCATTCGCCGCTTTGATGTGAAAACGCGTAATTACACACGGCTTTTTTTTCTCCAAAGTAAAATTGGGGCTATATTTTTTTTGTTAAAAGCTACTTCGTGTTTGAATCATGAATGATTTGGGAATGGAGGCGGTAGTTGGGAAGAGGAAGAGCGAGTTGGGATATGGGTCGAGGATCAATACACTCTCCTGACCCACTATCTCCTCCAGGCAAGCTTATATCCAACTTCCAACCTTCCATTCAAAACGCGCCCCTTTTGTTCACTTTAATACGAATACAAATAAAATTATTTACACCCTCGCATCGCGCCTACCTACAACAAAGCAACAATAAATAATAAAAAAAAACACCATTTTAAAGCCAAAAATTATCATTTTTATTACAAAAACATGTAAATTTTTTCCACGGTCTTGATTTTTCAAAACCACAACTTTCAGTCTTTAATTTCTTCACCTCTTCCTACTGTATTTGTCATTTTAAGAACTTTATCAAAAATCTTAACCAACTATCTTATCCCAGTCTTTAAAAATTTACACCAATTAGCTTAAGAATAATTGTAATTTTAAGAAAATTGTTGGATTTTCATTTGGGGTGATTACTCTAACCTTCAATTATAAGAAGAAACCATTTTTATACCAAAAATAATTTTACAAAAAATGTTGGGCTCATTTTTGATGACCTAGGTGTAGATTATTTTGCATTCACCGATGTCTTCCTATCTAAATCTTGTTAATACTCAAGTAAATCATACGTGTGTGTAATTTTATTGATTTATCTTTAAATTTCGAGTAGCTATCAGAAATTTTGATTACAGAACCTTATTAAATAATCGATAGTTTCATTTTTTACGAATTCAAAAAAATGATTTTATTTTTGGCCAATTACAAAATCAACTAATAAATGTAGGAATTTTATTGACTCATCGCTCACCTGCCAGATAGGGTCAACTCCTGCAGGATAAGGAATCTTACCATAATCATACGAAGGATCAAGTGTCGTAAGTTCCCCATTAACTTTTTCAAAATCATAACTCGTCAAATTATTAGTCCAAGCTGATCCGAAAATGTTCACCGATTTAGAAAAAACATCATTGTAAAAAAACCCGGTATACATCGAAAACAACCCCATCATTAACATAATATACCGCCCCCCAAAAAATAACTGGAAAATTTCACCAGGGATCTTCTCCAAAATTTTTTCGAAAATGATCATGGGGAGCACAATCAGTATTAGGATTATCGCGTGACCAATATCACCGAACATGCAAGCGAATAAAAATGGGAAAGTTACGATGGTATAAAGGGCGGGGTTTACTTCAAGATATGAAGCCACCCCGTAGGCCTCAATCAAATTTTGGAAACCTTGAGTGAATTTATTGGTGCGATTGAAGGTTGGTGGACTTTCCGACGTGTTGATTACGTTCAAAAATGATTTTACTGAACTTCCTGCTGCTGCCTAAAAAAAGAAAAATGGATTTTATACAAGGATCTTTAAATTTTGATATTTGAGGCTTTTGTACAAATTTTAGATTTTCATATTTTTTGTTTTATTAATAATTCGTAGATTTATAATGTTTTTGTGTTGATAAAATTTTTTGGGCGCGTTAGGTCGTTTTTTGGGTTAACCCCAATTGTGGTAAGTTAAAGCTCGCGTGCTCTTCCTACCTAAATCTTATTGGTACTCTAGTAAATGATACGAGTGTGTAATTTTATTGTGTTATCTTTAAATTCCGAGGAGTTATCACGAATTTACTTACAGAACCTTCGTTAAGCATCTTTTGTACGACTGGTATATCACTGGTGGGTATCCAACATTCGGCAATCAAACATTTCTCGCTAACATCCATGTTGCACATGTTTAAAGTGTGATAAATCGCTTTCATTTTGACAACCATCACGCTCCAACTCGGTAATTCTTGAGCTACAGTGTTCAAAACTCGTTGTAAATGATCTTCAGTTTGGTTCAAAACCTGGAATTTTACTTTAATTATCGTAGACTAAGTAATGGGATTTGTAATTACAGTTTTTAAATCTTCTAGTCTTGCTTTGACTTCTTGAAGCATCTTCTGGCGTTCACCACTCGTATCAGGACATAGATAAATGGTTGCATGGTAGCCAGCGCAAATCTTCCTAATCCTCGTCCTCAGTTGCTCGCCTTGGAAGAATGCGGCGAATACAGTTTTCTTCAACTCACCCCCCTAAAATTCGCATTGATTACCGCGCATGCGCAGCGATTAAAACTACTATTACTCACAGTTTGTGGATCAATCAGTGGTTTATCAATATCAGCTTGCTTCAAAAGCACGTTTCCTCTGGAAATCCTCCACAACATCGTTTCAAAACCTGCTACCCTTTCCCTATCGATAACTCCGGTGATAAAACCCAATCTAGCCCTCATGGAAACGTTGTGGGAATCTTCAGGAATCAAAGCTCTATTAACTGAATCCTGGCCGTCATCTTGATCCATCGAAAAACCTTGAATCTTCTCCAAAACTTGACTAATCTCAGTCAACTCCAATAAATCCTTTTTCAACTGAACTGAACTACAGCTCAAGCTCTTAGCTTCAGCTTCAGTTTTATCAAGATGCGACTGAAATTAAAAAATACAAAATGGAAATTTTTCCAAAATTTTGATTTTACCTCCAATTCTTGTATTTCACGTGTATTTGGAGCTTTGGGTGATTCTGATAAAGGAGGAAGCTTCACATTATTCTTCTTAATTTCAGCTTCAACGTAACGCAATTTCCTCTCCATTTCGCTACATCTTCGAACTTCGTTAACGAATTTTTTTTGGAAAGCGTTCACCTCTTCATTTAGCTTAAATTTTGGGTTTATTTTGATTTTTAAGAAAGTTAGGAATAGTCACATCTCTAAATTGAACTACTTCTAGCTCCCCCAGTTCGGACATTGCCTGATAAGCAACTTCTTGTTGAAGAAACAGCTGCGTTAGAGCCATTTCGTCACTCCTAAACATCGCCCCCATGTTTGATCACAAATAACTAGAAAAAATGCGATTTGTTTAGAAAATGAAAATTTTAGTTTTGAACAATTTTGAGCACGATTTTGATGACCTATGTGTCGTTTTTTGAAGACCACAGCTAAAGTCTTTCATTTTTTTGATTTCTTCCTAACATATAACTCCATAATAATTGATAACACATGATTAGAACCGTTTTCGAAAACTGTATTATTAAAATTGACGATCAAAAATTTTTTTTTCTGAATTTTAACACATTTTAAGCGAGTAGTCTAACAGTCTCAAAACTTGATTGATCTCAGTCAACTCCAAGAAAATCCCTTTTTAACTAAATTGAACTACAGCTCAAGCTTCAGCTTCAATTTTATTAAGGTGCGCTTGAAATATAAAAAAAATTAAATTTTTCAAAAAAAAATTATTTTACCTCCAATTCTTGGATTTCACGTATATTTGGAGCTTTGGGTATTTTTGATAAAGAAGAAAATTCTAGTTTATTCTTCTTAATTTTAGCTTCAACGTAACACAATGATAATTTATGATAATTATTAAAATAAAAATTTTAGAAAATGAAAATTTTAGTTTTGGATAATTTTGGGAATGATTTTAATGACCTAGGTGTCTTATTTTTAAGACCACAACAGTTTTTTTGTCTTGATTTCTTCTTAACATAGAATCACATAATAATTGATAAAAGATGATTTGAACCATTTTCAAAAACCGTATCATCAAAATTAATGACCAAAATTTAATAGAATTAAATTAAATTAATCTTTTTTTTCTAATTTTAATTTACAATTTTTTACACATAATAATTGCTACGGTGATTTTAGAACGATCCACGGTTTTATATAATCAAATTTCACTTTTGAACAATTTTGAACAAAATTTTGATGACCTAGGTGTAATATTTCGTAATTTTCAACTATCAGACATTAATCTTTTGATCTCTTCCTAACATACATCCACTTACTACCTGATAATTCCCATATCGAAAATTGTATCATCAAAACTGATGATTAAAATTTGTTTTTCCGAATTTTGATTTAAATACTTTTATAAAAACTGATTTGTGTGACAATCAAATTTTAAATGTTGAACAATTTTGGGCACGATTTTGATGACCTACATATATTTTTTTGAAGATTACAACCATCGGGCTTTAATTTTTGGATCTCTTCCTAATTCCTAGTGATTTTTCAGTTGATTATTAAAACAATAACGGTTTTACTTAATAAATAATTTCAATTTTAAACACTGTTGGGCATGATTTTGATGATCCAAGTGTAAACTTTTAAAAATTACATTTATTAAATTAATTTTTTGATTAAAATTTGTAGTTTGAGATGTCACTCGATGGGTGTACTATTATTTTATATTTTTCCAAAAAAATTTTTTGGATTTTTTAAAATTGTTGTAGACCCCTCGAGTGACGTCTCAAATGAAACAACTTTAAGGAAGGAATCGTGTTAAAGATTCGTTTATAATTTCTCGCTTGGAATTTACGATGTTCAAACAATTGTAAGGATTTCGCGGTGGTTTAAAAATAACTCCCGTAATGATTTATGAAGACTTGTTAATTTTAGCCTGAATGCATTGAACTTCGGTTTCCCCGCACGGATTTAAACTTTAATTTTAATCCATTTTTGTTTTGTTGCAGGTCGTCCTCGTTTTTATTTTAAGCATCGCCTCGCTTATTATATACTTCATCGATGCTTCGAGGTAAGTAACTAAAATTTAAGTATTTTCCTCAATTTTTAAGTTTAGTTAGGTTTGATTAAAAATATGCATGCGAAAATATCGAAATGAGTGTTTATTGCGCTGCTTGCCAAAAAATCTTGGCCCACGAGCGCCATTTTTAAGTAATAATAATTAAGGTGAACCTTTCAGATTAAAAATTCTCAACATTAATTACGTCTTGCGGTTAATTTTAGAATAAACGACGTTATTAACTTTGCCAATTAAAAATTACCAACGAATTCTAATTTATTTTATATTATTCAAAATATCAAAATTTTGTTTTTTTTTCTTTTAATTTTAATTGAAAAAATAAATTTACAAAAAATAATAAAATTTAATAAAAATTTTTTTTTGTTTTTTTTTTAATTTTGAAAAATTTTATAGTGACGGCGTGGAGCGATGCCAGGAGTGGAGCAACAACATCACGCAACAGATCGACCTTGCCTTCAACATATTTTTTATGGTCTATTTTTTTATACGAGTAAGTGACTCGCGCCGACGCAAAGCGAACGCAATTAACGAAAAAACCCGTTATCACTTTTCAGTTTATAGCAGCTAGTGATAAATTCTGGTTCATGCTAGAGATGTATTCGTTCGTAGATTATTTCACGATACCCCCGTCCTTTGTCTCGATTTATTTGGATCGCACGTGGATTGGTAAGTGACTCACTCATACATAATAGATGAAGTCAACCAGAACAATGACTCACACAAAAAACACCATTTTTACACAATGTGTTACGTTATTTGAAATAACTCACTATAACGAGTCATTACCATGAGTCACTAACATGAGTCACAAAAGCAAAATACTAATATAAATTATTTAAACGATTCATTAATATAATCCAATAAAATGAGTCATTAATGAATCAAACAATGACACAATGCATGTGTAGTAACTCAAAATGGAAGTGTTTTTATACTAAAACTAATAAACGATTTTTTTTAATTTGATATGACTAACAGGTGCAAATTTAATGAGTCACTAAAATGAGTCACTCATTAATTATGGTTTTTATAATAAATTGAATAATTTGTCAAAAACATTTTCATTATAAAAAGTGACTTATACAACGAGTCACTCTTATACAAACATAATAAGAGTGACTCAAGGCTTCATCTATTATCTATAAATTGCTACAGTGTCGCTTTAAATTATCGTGTGCAAAATCAAATTTTCGTCGATGTTGCACCCGATAATATTGCGTTACACTGTACATTTGAGTCAAAGCATTGGATTGAGTAAATCCTTACTTTGGCTAAAGTTCCTTACGACAATCCCTGTGCACGGTTCTTAAATTTTGTATGAAGGATGGATTCGTGGAGTCAATAGGTATATTTATGAGCAATACTGTACAATTTTTGAGAAAACAAATTAACGAAAATATGAAGAAACTACAATCTAAAAAAACACATAAAATGACAGACCTAAAAATGACAATTAGATTGATAATACTCTAAATTACATTACTGTACTTAAATGGAAATTACTACAGAAGAAGTTGCAATAGTAGCTACCAAAAGTTGCTACAGTAGTAGCTTCCGAAAATTATCAAATTTTTTTTAATTAATGTTACATAAGTTACTATCCGAATTTATTTTTGGAAATTACTATGATATTAGCTACAAAAAGTTAATAGAATAGTAATTACTGAAAGTTACTACTGACATACCTTACGAATGATTTTGTTAAAAATAACAATTCCTACTAAAAATAACATTAATGAAAATGACAGTACTAAAATGACAGTATTGACTAAAAATTATAGTACCGATTTAAAATGACAGTACAAAAAAATGACAGAACTAGCTGAAAGTGATAGTAATAACTCAAAATTACAGTACTGATTGAAAACGACAGTACTGACTGAAAGTGACAGTACCAACAGAACCGACAGAACTGGTTGATATCATATTATTAACTGAAAGTGACAGTACTGACTTAGAATGACAGTACTGATTGAAAATGACAGCAATGACAAAAAATGATAGTAGTAACAAAAATAATAGAATTCGCTGAAAATGACAGTACTAACTCAAAATTACAGTAGTGGCTAAAAATGACACTACCGACCTAAAATGATAGTACTAACAAAACTGACAGAACTGGCTGAAAGTGATAGTAATAACTCGAAATGACAGTACTAACTGAAAATGACAGTACCAATTGAAAACGACAGTACTGGTTGAAATCATGATATTATAACTCAAAATGACAGTATTGATTGAAAACAACAGTACTGGTTGAAATCATGATATTATTAATTCAAAATGAAAATACTGACTTAGAATTGACAGTACTGATAAAAAATGATTGTATTAACAAAAATAACAGAATTCCCTGAAAATGACAGTACTAACTCAAAGTGACAGTACTGGCTAAAAATGACACTACCGACCTAAAATGACAGTACAAACAAAAATGACAGAACTGATAGTAATATAGTAATAACTCAATATGACAATACTGATTAAAAACGACATTACTGATTGAAAATGACAGTACTGGCAAAAAATGATAGTACTAACCAAAATAACAGAATTCGTTGAAAATGATAGTACTAACTCAAAATGACAGTACTGACTAAAAATGACACTACTAACCAAAAATGACAGTACTAACAAAAATGACAGAACTGGCTAAAAGTGATAGTAATAACTTGAAATGACAGTACTGGTTGAAATCATATTATTAACTCAAAATGACAGTATTAATTGAAAGCAACAGTACTGGTTGAAATCATAATATTATTAACTCAAAATGATAGTACTGACTAATAATGATAGTATCGATTTAAAATGACAGTACAAACAAAAATGACAGAACTGAAAGTGATAGTAATAACTCGAAATGACAGTACCGGGTTGAAATCATGATATTATTAACTCAAAATGACAGTATTGATTGAAAACAATAGTACTGGTTGAAATCATGATATTAACTCAAAATGACTGTACTGACTTAGAATGACAGTACTGATTGAAAATGATAGTACTGACAAAAAATGATTGTATTAACAAAAATAACAGAATTCCTTGAAAATGACAGTACTAATTCAAAGTGACAGTACTGGCTAAAAATGACACTACCGACCTAAAATGACAGTACAAACAAAAATGACAGAACTGATAGTAATATAGTAATAACTCAATATGACAATACTGATTAAAAACGACAGCACTGATTGAAAATGACAGTACTGGCAAAAAATGATAGTACTAACCAAAATAACAGAATTCGTTGAAAATGATAGAACTAACTCAAAATGACAGCACTGACTAAAAATTACACTACTAACCTAAAATGACAGAACTGGCTGAAAGTGATAGTAATAACTCGAAATGACAGCACTGGTTGAAATCATGATAATATTAAGTCAAAATGACAGTATTAATTGAAAGCAACAGTACTGGTTGAAATCATAATATTATTAACTCAAAATGACTGTACTGACTTAGAATGACAGTACTGATTGAAAATGATAGTACTGACAAAAAATGATTGTATTATCAAAAATAACAGAATTCCTTGAAAATGACAGTACTAATTCAAAGTGACAGTACTGGCTAAAAATGACACTACCGACCTAAAATGACAGTACCAACAAAAATGACAGAACTGATAGTAATATAGTAATAACTCAATATGACAATACTGATTAAAAACGACAGTACTGATTGAAAATGACAGTACTGGCAAAAAATGATAGTACTAACCAAAATAACAGAGTTCGTTGAAAATGATAGAACTAACTCAAAATGACAGTACTGACTAAAAATTACACTACTAACCTAAAATGACAGAACTGGCTGAAAGTGATAGTAATAACTCGAAATGACAGTACTGGTTGAAATCATGATATTATTAACTCAAAATGACAGTATTAATTGAAAGCAACAGTACTGGTTGAAATCATAATATTATTAACTCAAAATGATAGTACTGACTAATAATGACAGTATCGATTTAAAATGACACTACAAACAAAAATGACAGAACTGAAAGTGATAGTAATAACTTGAAATAACAGTACTGGGTTGAAATCATGATATTATTAACTCAAAATGACAGTATTGATTGAAAACAATAGTACTGGTTGAAATCATGATATTAACTCAAAATTACTGTACTGGCTTAGAATGACAGTACTGATTGAAAATGATAGTACTGACAAAAAATGATTGTATTAACAAAAATAACAGAATTCCTTGAAAATGACTGTACTAACTCAAAGTGACAGTACTGGCTAAAAATGACACTACCGACCTAAAATGACAGTACAAACAAAAATGACAGAACTGATAGTAATATAGTAATAACTCAATATAACAATACTGATTAAAAACGACAGTACTGATTGAAAATGACTACTGGCAAAAAATGATAGTACTAACCAAAATAACAGAATTCGTTGAAAATGATAGTACTAACTCAAAATGACAGTACTGACTAAAAATTACACTACTAACCTAAAATGACAGAACTGGCTGAAAGTGATAGTAATAACTCAAAATGACAGTACTGGTTGAAATCATGATATTATTAACTCAAAATGACAGTATTAATTGAAAGCAACAGTACTGGTTGAAATCATAATATTATTAACTCAAAATGATAGTACTGACTAATAATGACAGTATCGATTTAAAATGACAGTACAAAAAAAATGACAGAACTGAAAGTGATAGTAATAACTCGAAATGACAGTACCGGGTTGAAATCATGATATTATTAACTCAAAATGACAGTATTGAATGAAAACAGCAGTACTGGTTGAAATCATGATATTAACTCAAAATGATAGTACTGACTTAGAATGACAGTACTGATTGAAAATGATAGTACTGACAAAAAATGATTGTATTAACAAAAATAACAGAATTCCCTGAAAATGACAGTACTAACTCAAAATGACAGTACTGGCTAAAAATGACACTACCGACCTAAAATGACAGTACAAACAAAAATGACAGAACTGATAGTAATATAGTAATAACTCAATATGACAATACCGATTAAAAACGACAGTACTGATTGAAAATGACAGTACTGGCAAAAAATGATAGTACTAACCAAAATAACAGAATTCGTTGAAAATGATAGTACTAACTCAAAATGACAGTACTGACTAAAAATTACACTACTAACCTAAAATGACAGAACTGGCTGAAAGTGATAGTAATAACTCGAAATGACAGTACTGGTTGAAATCATGATATTATTAACTCAAAATGACAGTATTAATTAAAAGCAACAGTACTGGTTGAAATCATAATATTATTAACTCAAAATGATAGTACTGACTAATAATGAAAGTATCGATTTAAAATGACAGTACAAACAATAATGACAGAACTGAAAGTGATAGTAATAACTCGAAATGACAGTACTGGGTTGAAATCATGATATTATTAACTCAAAATGACATTATTGATTGAAAACAATAGTACTGGTTGAAATCATGATATTAACTCAAAATGACTGTACTGGCTTAGAATGACAGTACTGATTGAAAATGATAGTACTGACAAAAAATGATTGTATTAACAAAAATAACAGAATTCCTTGAAAATGACTGTACTAACTCAAAGTGACAGTACTGGCTAAAAATGACACTACCGACCTAAAATGACAGTACAAACAAAAATGACAGAACTGATAGTAATATAGTAATAACTCAATATAACAATACTGATTAAAAACGACAGTACTGATTGAAAATGACTACTGGCAAAAAATGATAGTACTAACCAAAATAACAGAATTCGTTGAAAATGATAGTACTAACTCAAAATGACAGTACTGACTAAAAATTACACTACCGACCTAAAATGACAGTACTAACAAAAATGACAGAACTGGCTGAAAGTGATAGTAATAACTCGAAATGGCAGTACTAACTGAAAAATATAGTACTGGCTGACAGTGTCAGTACTGAAAATGAATGCACTTGGGAGCTAGTAAGGAGCGTTGGATTGGAAAGATTGGTAAAGTGATGGTTTGTGTAGGTCTGCGTTTCCTTCGAGCGTTGCGATTAATGACAGTACCGGATATATTACAGTACTTGAATATATTAAAAACGTCTAGTTCGATACGACTGGCGCAGTTGGTGTCGATATTTATATCGGTATGGTTGACAGCGGCTGGGATAATCCACTTGGTAGGTAGTGTTTGCGGAGGTGGCGAAAAAAGTACTGTTTGTGACGTATTTTTTAAAGCTGGAAAATTCTGGGGATCCCTTAGACTTTGAGAACCCGCACCCTTTACCGTACTGGACGTGCGTCTACTTCCTAATCGTAACGATGTCGACGGTGGGGTACGGCGACGAGTACTGCCACACCGTTTTGGGGCGCACCTTCCTCGTCTTCTTCCTCCTCGTCGGCTTGGTAAGTACGTTCGAATAATCGCACCGAACTTCTTCCCATTCTGGCTATCTCTTTCTATTTATTTCATTTTAAGCCGTGCGTAGCTTGTCATGGCGCTTTTGGTGCGGCTTTCAAATTATTTTACCAGAATTTACCAAAAATTTGACACGGTGCTTCACAAAATTGGAAAAGAATTGCTGTAATTTTATCGATCCCACCTCCTCCTTCTTCCCACCTCCACCCCTTGGGATGAGTTAGTTTCGTATGTCCGCACCTTCAGACACACCCTGTATACGAGTCAGTGACGTGTGATGACGCATGCGCGCTTTTCAGTGTCGCTTCCGCTTCCTCTTATTTCCCCCCTCTCTACTAACTCACGCTTCTTACTATAAAACATTTATTTTACGAAAAACTTTGTTTAACACCAAATTCGACACCCTGTATATACCTTTTTTTTAAATCAAAATTAAACAAAGTTTTTCCTTTTTTTATTTATTTTTTTGCATTTTGTTATCAGCTACACTAATATTGTAGTTATATCAATTATCAGCAGTAGGTACTAACTTTTTGCAGGCTATTTTTGCTAGTAGCATTCCAGAGATTATAGAACTTGTAGGAACTAGATCTAAATACTGCGGCGAGTACAAGCGAGAGCATGGAAAAAGGTACATTACAACACTTTATACTCTTACATACTTACAAATACCTAAATTTGTTTTCAAATTACATATTTTATAAGGAAATACTAGGAAAAAGTACGAAAAACGACACCTAGGTCATTAAAATCGTGCCCAAATTTGTCCAAAAATAAAATTTTAATATAATAAAACCGTAGATGTGTTTAGAATTGGTGTACAAATTTTTTGTGTTAATAATTTTTTTAATTCAAATTCGGAATTTTTTTTTGATAATCAATTTTGATGCAACAATTTTTGAAATCAGTTTAAATCATGTGTAATCAATTATTATGTGGATGTATGTTAGGAAGAAATAAAAAAATTAAAGACTGGAAGTTGGGGTCTTCAAAAAACTACACATAGGATATTAAAAACGTGCCCAAAATTGTTCAAAAATGAAATTTGGATTTTATAAAGCCGTTGTTGTATTCAGGGGGAATTTAAAAATATTTTGGGGTAATAATTTTTTTTTTGATCAAAATTTTTTCGATCTAACAATTTTCGAAATGGGTTTAAATAATGTGTAATCAAATATTATGTAGATATTTATTAGGAAGAGATAAGAAAAATAAAGATAGATAGTTGTGGTCTTTACAAAATTACAACTAGTATATTAAAATCATGTCCAAAATTGCCAAAAGTAGTATTTTCTATTTTTAAAACCTTCATTATTTTTATAATCATTTAAAACTCATAAAATGTCAATATTTTTTCTCGAGTTTAAAGATACAAATTATTTAATTATGAATTTTGATGATACAGATTTAGAAATCATGTCTATTGTGGATGTACATTAGGAAGAGATTGTAAAATTAAAGACTGATAGTTGAAGTTTTCAAAATAAGACACTTGGGTCATTAAAATTGTGTCCAAAAGTAGTATTCGTTATTTTAAAACCGTCATTATTTTTATAATCATCTAAAAAATTATAATAGATCATTAGTTCTTGTTGAATTTGAAAATACAAATTTTTTGATCATCAATTGTAATGATACAATTTTCTAAATTGTTTAAAATCGTGTGTAATCATGTATATTGTGGATGTACATTAGGAAGAGATAAAAAAATTAAAGACTCATGGTCCTAGGTCATCAAAATCATGCCCAAAATTGTCCAAAACCAAAATTGTTACCTAAATATGATCAAAAATTAGGAGGATGTTGATGTTAAATTTTGCAATTTAATGAAAATAAAAGTATTTTTCCGTTCATGTCACAAAACACGAACTACGTCAAAAAAACGAAAGTAGCTAAACAGGAAAAGCCGTTTAATTTCGCGATAAGAAGGAAATTGGAGCGCTTAAATGATTTTCTTATTTAAATGAGCACCTTTTGCACGTAGAGCACAACACACGCAACACTAAATAAGTGAGCCCAACACGTGTAGATCAATCACTGCGATTTGCAATTTTTTTTTGGTATGTTTAGAGTATGTTAGTTGGCAAAACTTGTTTCGTTTCCACTCACAACCCCCCACCTCTTCTCTTTTTATCTTTTTATCGAGAATGTATGATAAGAATGATTTTTTATTAATAATTAATTTAATTAATATTAATTAAAAAACATAATTTAAATATTATTTTGAAAATTAATTAATAATAATTAGAAAATTAATTAATATTAATTAGAAAATTAATTAATATTAATTAGAATATTAATTAATATTAATTAGAAAATTAATGAATTAATATTTTTTAAATTAATTTGTATTAATTACTGCTTTTTTTTAACATGTTTTCTTTACTAATAATGTAGTTTTGTTTCTACCTTTTCCAATTTTACAATTTAGAGGAGTTCGAGAATTTTTGGCAAATATTTTCAAGTATAGTACGCGTCGCAGTGAGCTGTTACTTAAGTAACATAACCTTACTTAAGTAAGGTTGAGCTCCGCCCATGACACGCCTTGTGGGCGGAGTCAATCACGCGATTGGTCGAGGGGTGGGATTGAGCTCCTCTAAATTATATTTTTTACCTATTTTTGAAACTGTTGAAAATTTGCTTGAGTTACTTAGTGATAATTTCGAAGCCGAGTAAAAATGTGCAAGGCAAAAAAAACTTAGATAGAGTAGAGTTAGTATTTGGGTCCTGAATTAAAAAAAAACGAGGAGCCTGATGGGTGTGTGTGGGTTTGATAGGCGGTGTTTGCCAGCTGGATTCCCGAGATCACTGAGCTAGCAGCCAATCGGCCCAAGTACGCAGGAAAGTACAGCAAAGACGTGCGACGCAGGTACTGCCCCCCTCCCTAGTTACCGCCCGCCCATCGTAAACACGATTTTGTGACTCAATTAACACGAGGAATGCGACGCTATTATTTTTTTGAGACGCCCGTTTGCGTATTCTTTGATTGTAGCACTTGGGTTATGCTTTGCGCTCTCCTATTTTATTATTAACGGACATTCAACTTAGACACGAGTTACTACCACTTTTTTTTATTTCAATACCACCAAAAAATGTTACCAACAACTAATCCATTCAAACTAAACTGCAAAAATTAGTAACTACCACAGGTTACTAGAGTGGTAGCTACAAAAAGTTACTACCGAAGTAACTACTCAATGTTATCAAAAAAATTATTGAAAGTTGCAATAGGATATATTAAGAAGATAATAACTGCAACGAGTTACTAAAAGTTACTATTGAAGTAGCTACTCGAAATAAAAAAATTTAAAATTACAATAGCAACCAAAAGTTACTACAGTAGTAACTATTAAAGGTTACTAAAGTAAAAAAATATAATAGTAGCTACTATGGTAGCTACTGTCAAAAATATATTATTTAAGTAACTATTTAAAGTTTCTACAGAAATAAATAATAAAATTCACTGTAAAATTGTAGTTATTAAAGAAGTAGTTACCAAAAGTTACTACATAGTAACTACAAAAATTACTGCTTATAATAGCTATTTTGAATTTGAAAGTGGAAAACTGAAGATTGAAATAAAATGGTAACATTTTTTGTAATATCAAAATTTTGAAAATAAAAAAAAAGTTTAGAACTTTTGTATTCCTTAGATTTTGAAGAATTTTTTGGCATGCTGTGCTAGCTGCCGATTTTGATTGCATTCTGTATGCTTATCCACTAATAAAATTAATCAAAATAACCGAAAATACACACACCGTGCTCATTTTGCCCTCTAAAAATGCTCGCCAACATTTTTTTGTAAAATTTCCAAAAAAATAGGTGATTTTTAGGCTTTTATACCTTAAGGCATGTCTACACTTAAGTAAAATAATTAAAAAGCCGCAAATATTATTATCATGTAGTGACCATAAAAATGTTTTTTTGTTGTTATTTTTGAAAAAAAAAAAAGTTGGACAGAGCATACAGAATGGGATGAGTGAGAAGCCTGGTTTTAGAGTAGGTGGCCCCGTATTTGTAGAAAGAGTTTTTTATTAAGTATTTTGTAGTAGCACCCGTATTTTTGATTTTGTTTTGTTTAGAGGCCGCACAGCCTGCTAGCGCCACGCACGGCCGCGCTCTCAACTCGTGCGAATGTGCTGGGTGTCTGTTTTTTGATTCTAAACTCATCATTTCGTTCAAAACTATTTTCAAAAACACATTTACACTCATATTTAAACAAATTGAATTGCTGCGGTATCACTTTTCCAACTTTCAAAAATCAAAATTACAATTTCAAAATTTCAATTCCAAAATTGAAATTTCAATTTCAAAATTTCAATTTCAAAATTTCAATTTCAAAATTTCAATTTCAAAATTTCAATTTCAAAATTTCAATTTCAAAATTTCAATTTCAAAATTTCAATTTCAAAATTTCAATTTCAAAATTTCAATTTCAATTTCAAAATTTCAATTTCAAAATTTCAATTTCAAAATTTCAATTTCAAAATTTCAATTTCAATTTCAAAATTTCAATTTCAAAATTTCAATTTCAAAATTTCAATTTCAAAATTTCAATTTCAAAATTTCAATTTCAAAATTTCAATTTCAAAATTTCAATTTCAAAATTTCAATTTCAAAATTTCAATTTCAAAATTTCAATTTCAAAATTTCAATTTCAAAATTTCAATTGCAAAATTTCAATTTTGAAACTTTAGATTCGAATTTTCTATTTTAAAATTTCAATTTTTCAAAATTTCAAATTTTCAATTTCTTACAATTTCAATTTTTCAAAATTTCATATTTACAATTTTTTAAAATTTCAATTTTTCAAAATTTCAATTTTTCAAAATTTCAATTTTTCAAAATTTCAATTTTTCAAAATTTCAATTTTTCGAAATTTCAATTTTTCAAAATTTCAATTTTTCAAAATTTCAATTTTTCAAAATTTCAATTTTTCAAAATTTCCATTTTTCAAAATTTCAATTTTAAAATTAGAATACATACCTATAAAACAATTTTAAAAATAAACTTCAAAATTAAATTAAAATTTTATGATTTTGTTTGATGCAAAATTATAGAAATGTTCAATAATTTTTCTTAAACTTCAAAATTTAAAAAGTACATCAAATTTTACAATTCTTTTATAAAATTCATAAAAATTATTTTCCTTGTAATTATAGTACATTATTTTTTTATAAAATCTTCAATTTTTAAATAATTTTTTTATAATTTTTTTTTAAAGATTTTTCAGAGTGAAAATGAAAAAATAAATACCGAGGCGTTCTTTTTGTTTATATATTTTTTATTTTGGAGAAAATAACTAAAAACCATAGAAAATAGAGCAAAAGCAAAAAAATACCAGAAGGCTCCTCTAAAATGGACCGAGAGTTTTTGAATTTGAAGCTTAAAATTAAAAAAAAATCCTGCAATCCTTTCGAGTCACTAAATAAAAAAAATCCTTTCCACACGCTGGTCCTTTGTTTTATTTCCGCTTACAGCAAGAAAATGACTGAAAAAATATAATGAAAGCACAAGTTAAAAAAAATTCAAAATCCTTAATTTGAAGTTTTAAAATGCACTAAATGGTTTGGAGCTTAAATTTTTTGAAAATTAAATTATAATTTTTGAAACACTATTTTTGTATTTGGAAGTTTAGATCTTCAAATTTTAAAGTGCAAATTTTTTTTGAAGTTTTTACCTAAAAAAAGCTTGAAAACTTTAAGTTTTCAGTCTGTAAACTTGAAAGTAAGGAGTTTCCACTAGAAAACTTCAAAATTTTTGAAGTTTCTGGATAAAAATTTCTTAAAAAAACTTCAAGTTTTCAGTATGAAAACTTCAAATTGTCAAGTTACCACTTGAAAACTTCGAAAATTTTGAAATTTTCACTTGAAAACTTCAAAAAAATTGAAGTTTCTGGTTAAAAACTTCAAATTTCTTCAAAAACAAATTGGATTTAGAATAAAAAAAGAAGAGAAAAGCCTCTTGATGTTTTGTAATAATCTTGATGTGTGTCAGTATTAATTAGATGTTAATTTGGGGTTGTGTTGGGCGTGTTTAGGCGATTTTTGCCAGTTGTATCCCTGAAATCATTGATTTGATCGGGACTAGGCCCAAGTACGGCGGCACCCTGAAGAACGAAAGAGGCAGAAGGTGAGGAGGTTAGGATTAAAGTCCGCCTTATTTATCAACTGTCAAAATTTCCGCCCCAAGAAGAGGGGTTGATTAATAAGGCCCAGGACATGCTGTGTTTATCCTGCACGCTTTGATTGATCCTTTAAACGTTAAACTTCAAAAAAAAAAACAAAAAAATCCCACACGAAATTTTGACCTCGATCCCTGATTAATTGCACCAATCATCTGAATGTAGGTGTGAGTTTAAAAAAAAATTCCTGAAAAAAAAAGAAAAATCCAAAATATTTCGGTGTTTTTTTTCTAGTGAGTGTGATGCATGTTAGGGGCATGTGCGTTGTCGGTCCCCACCCCTTTTTGGGGTTGTTTTGCGCGCGGCCAGGCGCAGTGTGCACAGGCGCTCACCCTGTATATATTAATTAATTCAATTAAATCAATCAATCATATCTTTAGAGGGTAGATTCACCTTTTATTCGAAATTATTTCAATTTCATTCAAATCACACAAATTAATTAATTAATATTAATTAATCAATTAATATTAATTAATTTTTTAGAAAAAGCAAAAAAATATCTGAAAATTCGAAAAAAAAAATCAATATATTTAGGTTAGAACAAAATGAAGTAGATTAATTAATTATTAATTACTTTTGTATTAAAAGCATGTAAATTGCATCTAGTATTTATTAGGTTTGTTATTTCCTTATACTAATTAATTAATTAAAATTTAATCGACTTATAAATAGTTAAAAAATAAAAATTTATTAATTAATTTTATTTGAAATTAATTAATAATTTTATTTAAAATATTTTTTAATGTATAATGAATCAAACTGAAACAATTTTTTTAATTTAATTAATATGATTAATTAAATCATTAATTAAACGTTAATTAATTTTAATTTAATAAATTTTGAGGATAAAAAATTGATTTATCAACGATTTAGGATTTTCGATTAAATTTAATTATGGCATGATTAATTAATTAATTTAAATTATGTTAAGCTCGTTATTAATTAGTTTTTTTCTATGGTTTTTTCTGCGAGTTAGACACATCGTTGTCTGTGGACACATCACCTACGAGTCTGTTTCGCACTTCCTTAAGGACTTTCTGCACGAGGACAGGGAAGACGTTGATGTCGAAGTTGTTTTCCTCCACAGGTATTTATAAAAAATCACAATTTTTATATTTTTTTTAATTTTTTTTCAAAAATTTCAAAAATTTCAAAAATTTCAAAAATTTCAAAAATTTCAAAAATTTCAAAAATTTCAAAAATTTCAAAAATTTCAAAAATTTCAAAAATTTCAAAAATTTCAAAAATTTCAAAAATTTCAAAAATTTCAAAAATTTCAAAAATTTCAAAAATTTCAAAAATTTCAAAAATTTCAAAAATTTCAAAAATTTCAAAAATTTCAAAAATTTCAAAAATTTCAAAAATTTCAAAAATTTCAAAAATTTCAAAAATTTCAAAAATTTCAAAAATTTCAAAAATTGGAAAAATTTCAAAAATTTCAAAAATTTCAAAAATTTCAAAAATTTCAAAAATTTCAAAAATTTCAAAAATTTCAAAAATTTCAAAAATTTCAAAAATTTTTACAAAAATAGTGAAATTTTCTTTATGATTTATTTTTGTTGTTTTGTGTTTTGTTGTAATAAAAAAATAAATGTGAATCACTTAAGTGTGTTTGTAAAGCGTCCCGTTGTGATAAATTGCTTTATAGAAAAGAGCCCGACCTGGAGCTGGAGGGACTCCTAAAGCGTCACTACACCACAGTGGAATTTTTTCAGGGAACGATGATGAACGCCGTTGACCTTGAGCGTGTCAAGGTACCATAAGGAACAACCACACGACAACTTACGGCCTTGTTTTTCTTTCTTTCATTTTTTTATTAAAATTTGTGCTTCTTTCCTTAATTAATGCAGCACCACGTAATTTTTTACTAGCAAAAATCACTCTCAACTCACTCAACAAACCAAAAATCACTACAAAAAAAAATCAAAAAAGTGATTAACACTTAAAAATCATAAAAACAAGTAATGTTACCTTTAAAGTGACGATCACTCGTGATGATCACTTTAGAGTGAGAATTACGAGTGATAGTCACTTTAGAGTGACGATCACTCGTGATGATCATTTTAAAGTAACGATCATGAGTGACAATCTCTGTAGTTGTGACTTAAGCTTGTAACTATATGAAGCGACCCCTCAAATGAAACCTCTTGAAGCCAAGAACACGAAAATTAAAAAACTTTGAGTCACAAATGAGTCAACATAACTATTTCTCAATTATTCGAGTAGATTCTACAATAAATTAGTTTTGGATGTAGTTATAGGATATCGAGTGAGTCACTAGTCAAGTCTAAGTACGCAGATTGACCACTCAAATGTAAAGATTACAAAAACATAAAATTTTAATACTTTCGTGTGAATTTATGAGTCAATAGCGTTCTGTATAGTAGTGACTCGAACTTGTAATTATATCAAGCGACCCCTCAAATGAAACCTTTTGAAGTCAAGAAAACAAAAATTGAAAAATATTGAGTCACAATTGAGTCAATTTATGTATTTTACAATAATTGACGTGGATTTTACAATAAAATAAACTTAGATGAACTTGAGGTATATCAGGTGACTTTTTATTGTAGTGAGTCACTACTGTAGTGACTCATTCGTATAACTGCATCGAGTGACTACTCAAATGAAAGGTATTGATGTAACGAAGGCTTGCTCCTTGTTTTTAATGATTAATAAGTGACGATCAGTTTATATTGACAAATACAAGTGATAATTGTTTTTAAATCGAGTATTTGAATGTTTAATAATGTATTTTCGGGTAGTTTTGATTAGTTTTGAGGGTTTAATCGAGTGATTTGAGGATGGTAGTTGTTTATTTAGTGGATTAGCAGCGCGTTGCATGGTGGAATGTGTTTAAAAATAATTATCTTGTGGTAGAATTAATTTGTAACAATGTAAAGCGGTGTCAAAAATTGATTGGATGTGCAGGAAGCCGCCGGACCTCGAACTGGAAGGTCTCTTCAAGAGACACTTCACAACAGTCGAATTCTTCCAGGGTACAATCATGAACCCTATTGACCTACAGAGGGTTAAGGTAAGAAGGAGAATTCGCCTGTAAAAACGAAAAGTGTGATATAGATTAGAGCGACCAGGTGATTAAGCCAGCCTGGAAATTATTTATTCAATCGGAAAAAAATGTGTCAAAAATTTAGATTTAGGTTATCTAACTCAATCCAACCCCCACCCCACAAAAGTCTGCTTAAATTGTCGGTAAGTCGTTATTACTATTGGCATAATCTGCTACCTTAGTTAAATTAATTAATAAATTTATTAAACGATGAAGATTTAAGTCAAATTTAATAATAACAATAAAATTGTGGGCATGTCTTATTTTATTTCTAGTGGAATGATTTCAAAACAATTCTTTTTAAGCACATTTTTATTATTATTATTATCAGGAGGTTTATTTTATTATTATTCTGCACTTGTCTGCATTAATTAGGACAATAGAGTTTTCAAGTTGTTTTACTTTAGGCCAATAGTTTGCATGAAAAGTCTTAACCGATTTTAGGTGTAGAGCAATATTCGTAGTATTTTTTATTATTATCGACTTACTTGATGATCAAAACACACATGTAGTAATAACAAAAATTTCAAACATTTAATAACCACTTTTTTAAAAAAACCTCAACAAAAAATATTAGTCTAAAATTTTATTTGAGACAAGTATTTTATTGCTGAAGGAAAAAGTTTAATGTGTAACTTTATTTTTGTGGCACTTGCCTAAAATTACAGTCTACTACTTGTTGATTCTTAAGTAAATTAAAAAAAGCTAAAAAATAAAGTTAAAACATGATTTTGGGATTTATTTTGATTTAAATTCGTTTAAAAAAATAAATCCCAAAATAAAATTTTTTGAAATTTTTTTTGAAAAAAAAATTTTTTTGGTTAATTTTTTTTTCCTGTTTAGGTACACGAAGCCGACGCGTGCCTAGTTTTAGCCAACAAATACTGCCAGGATCCAGACGCCGAAGATGCAGCGAATATCATGCGAGTCATTTCGATCAAGAACTACAGTGATGATATTCGAGTCATCATTCAGCTCATGCAGTATCACAATAAGGTAGATAGCCACCATTTTGAGACATTCTTATTATGACTCACTCCTTCGCCGAGTCATTTTAACGTTAATGACTCTCTAAGACTACCCAAAAACAATTTTTCCAATATTCAAAAAATTTTGAGTCAATATTTTCATTCATCATAACAAGTATCCTTGCAATGGTGACCCCTCATTTAAAACTACCTATAATCAATTTTATAAAAATTCAAAGAAAATGAGTCACTAATGAGTCATCATTTTCGTGAGTCATAGTATGAAACCTTGCGATGACTTCTTTTCTTCACATTTACATTCGATATAAAAATATGGCAGTGTCGCGTGAGTCACTATCGTTTGCATATATGTGAGTCAATAGCGGTTTGCACAATAATGACTATATCAAGCGACCTCTCAAATAAAAAGCCCTAAATATTACGAAAAATTAAGAATTTAGTCTGATGTGACTCAAAAATTATTATTTTACTTAAATAAAAACACATTATTATTTGTCTTTTTATTATATTTCGTATATGATCATGTTAAAAATTTAAATACAAGATTTTGACATAAAAGTGAGTCACTGCCGATTTTCATAGCAATAACTTACAGTTGCAATTATATCAAGTGACACCATAATTTTGATGTCTTAACAGCAGAATTACGAAAGCGCAAAAATTTGAAACCTTAAGTGACTCATCAAATGAAAAATTGTATCTAGTGACTCACCTGGGTAACTATATCGAGGGATCACTCAAATAAAAATAAAAAATATTAATGTAAATTTAGCAAAAATATGTAAATATTAAAGTGAGTCACTTGGATTTTGTATATTAGTGACTCGTTCTTATAACCACGTTAAGCGACCCCAGTAAAATAAATATTACTAAAAATTAACAATTATTAATGTACTTAGATTTGAATTTAGAATTAAATTTTAAGGCTTTAGCATAAAAGTGAGTCACTGCGGCTGTTTCTTGCAGTGTCTCACACTTATCATTATATCAAGTGACTTGTTACATTTTTAGTCTTGATATTATAATTACGAAAAGTAAAAAAATTAAGTCAAAAGTGACAAGTGACTCAGCTTAAATATTTTCTGATGAAGAATGGAAACTTACTTGCTTTGCTTTAAGAAATCGTATTAACAAACCGTTATAGATGAGTCACTACAGTGGTGACTCACCACTGTAGTGACTAAATGCTGTAGTGATTCATCACTGTAGTGACTCACTACTGTAGTGACTCATTCTCGTAACTATATCAAGTGACCACTCATATAAAAATTATTTATGTAAAAGATGCTTGAAAACATTTGTGTGAACATAAAAGTGCACCACTATGATTAGGTATTCTAGTGACTCGCGGATATAACTATGTCAAGTGACTACTCAATTTAACAGCCCTGAAGTAAATATTACTAAAACTGAAGAACTTTTGTTTCGAAGTGACTCAAAAATTATTTATGTTCATAAAAGTGCGGTCTTTCGAAGCAGTGACTAGCACTAGTAATCATATCAAGCGACTTCTTAAATGTAGTCCTGACACCAGAATTACAAGAAAATAAAAATTTTGAGTCACGAGTGACTCAGCTTAAATATTTTGTAATAAATCGCTATAAATTAACTTTTTTGTATTAAAAAATTGTATATGAAAATAATAGTAGGCCTTTGTATTATAGTGACTCTCGCACTTATAAAATTTTTAAAAATTTGAGTCACAAGTGAGAAAACATATCCATATAGTATTTGGCAACATTTTCGAAAATTTAAAATATTAAAGTTTTCTTTAAAATTTACATAAAAATGAGTCACTAGGACCTTGTATAATAGTGAATCGCGCTTGTAACTGTATTAAGCAACCCCTCAAATGAATCTTCTTAAAGCATATATAACAAAAATTGAAAAATGTTTAGTCACTAGTGAGTCAACATAACAATTTCCCAATAATTCCTATAGATTCTGCAATATTTTTTTAACTGAAATTAAAGTATACTCCATTAGTCACCATTATAGTGATAGATAAAACGTCTTGACGTAAAGATTACAAAAACTTAAAATACTAAAACTTTCATGTGATTGCAAGAGTCACTAGCATTCACTATAGTAGTGACTCGATATTGTAACTATATCAAGCGACCCCTCAAATGAAACGTTTTGAATCCAAGAAGACAAAAATAAAAAAAATTGAGTCATAAGTGAGTCACCGTATCCATTTTTCACTATAAAATAAATTAAGATGAACTTAATGTACCTATATCGTGTGAGTCACTACTGTAGTGACTCATTTTTGTAAATGTATCGAGTCACTACAGTAGTGACTCATTTTTGTAAATGTATCGAGTGACTACTCAAATGAAAGGTGTTGATGTGAGGAATGTTTCTAGGCTTATCTCCTAAACATTCCTTCGTGGGACTGGAAGCAAGGCGACGACGTGATATGTTTGGCCGAGTTGAAGCTCGGATTCATTGCTCAATCGTGCCTAGCACCAGGTTTCTCAACAATGATGGCGAATTTATTCGCGATGAGGTCTTTTAAAACAGTAAGTTGAGCTTTCGTAATAAAATTTATAGGTTTTGATTAAAAGATTTTAAAATGTATAAATAAATTGTAGTCTCCAGACATGCAGGTGTGGACGAATGACTACTTGCGAGGGACGGGGATGGAAATGTACACAGAGACGCTAAGTCCGACTTTTATAGGGATGCCATTTGCGCAGGCGACAGAGTAAGTCGCCAGAGGGCGCAGTTTACTCACCCCTCTACTTTTGTACATACAAAAATATCAACCCTATGCGTGCAACAACGAGAACTTCAGCGAAAAGCTTTCAGCTATCGATGTTATTTTTATTTATTTTTATCCTTGCGATGCTTTGACATTTATAAAATTAAGTGTAACGGTTTTTTCAGTCCCCCGACACGCAAGTGTGGCAGAACGATTACCTCCAAGGCACGGGATGCGAGATGTACACTGAGACTCTGTCCCCATCCTTCACGGGCATGACTTTCGCGCAGGCCAGCGAGTAAGCCACTGTTTGAGACACAAAACACTCAAAAACTCATAGCAAACTCCATGGCCTGACTTCTTCAACCAAACCACACAATTAGTTTGTTTGTGTCTAGATTACTGTAGATTTTACTAACCTAACCTCAAGTATTGTAGTAGTCTTCGCCTTTTTTCTCCTTTTCTTTGTTTTCTTTTTTAGGATCAGTTTTTTTAGATTGGAGTACAAAGTGTGTTATTAGAAGATGTGGATTTAATACTCATGATTTAAGGCAATTCACAATTGTAGCGCCGTATTTGTTTTATTTTCAAAACGCTTCAGCTTGCCACCTGATTTATTTGCACATTTTCTAAAGTTTATTGCTTAAAGACGCAAGTTACTCATATCAGACATACGACATAAGACCCAATACCTATGACATAAGACCCAAGACATAAGACTCAAAAACCAAGACATAAGATCCAATGCCCATGACATAATATCTAAGACATATGGCCCGATACTCATGACATAATACCTAAGACATAAGATCCAATACCTAATATCCAAGATATAACTCATAAGACCCTATACCCAAGACATAAGACCCAATACCTACGACGTAAGACATATGACCTAATTCCTAAGAAACGAATGCTGGGCTGTAATGCATAGCATCTTCGCTATTGTTGCTTATTTTGTTAGAAAAACGTTTCCAAAAATTGTTTTTTTTTATGATTTTTTTTCTGTTAGATTGTGCTTTACGAAATTGAAACTGCTACTCCTCGCTATTGAAGTGAAAGGCACGGAAGGAGTTGATACGAAGATTTCCATCAATCCAAGAGCCGCAAAGATTGTGGCAAACACTCAGGGATTCTTTATAGCGCAATCGGCCGATGAGGTTAAAAGGTGAGATTTTTTTGGTATAATTTGGTTTTTTTCTAAATATTTTTTGTTTGTTTAGGGCTTGGTTTTATTGCAAGGCTTGTCATGATGAAATAAAAGATGAGACTTTAATCAAGAAGTGTAAATGCAAAAACTGTAAGTAGTCTTTGATTAACTCTTGTACTCTTCTATCTTTTTTCGTTTATTTTTTTTCTGATATTTTGTGTACATTGACGTCATCTTTCATTTTAATGATATTTTTTTTCTACAAACACTTGAATGGTTGAGACGAGGACGCGACCATCTCCTGTTGTACATACTTTGTTTGTTAAAGCCTTAAGAATAGGTTTTCATGTGTGAATTACTTAATTGTCCATTGAATTAACTTGAATCAATTTTAGTGGCAGTCCAGCAACGTAATTGGGCCCACGATCTAGGTAATTTGATCTGATTGACTTTAGATCTTGTCTAGATCCCAATGCTTGGCGAACAGCTCGTTTTTTCAGTTTTTTTACTTACCTTCGTTTTACTAATTTTTTGGGTTTTTAACTTTTCTATCTTCAATTACGATAGTTTGGTTTGCAATAAAGGACTGCCTATATTACGTACCTACGTAAATTTGCATAAATTTCTCACAGTACTAAAATGCCATATACAGGGTGTTCAGAAATTTCAAAAAAATTACAATTATGACAGCTATGACAGATATTACAGATATTACAGATATGACAGTTATGACAGTTATGACAGATATGACAGTTATGACAATAATTGTCATAATGACAATTATGACAGAAATGACAATGTGAAAAATTACAAAAATGTCAAAAGCTTCAAAATGTTTCCAAAAATTTAGTGTGACACCCTGTATTTGGTATAAAAGTTGTTATGTCACCTTAATTATACATTTATGATAGTTTTTGCTAATGATTAAATTTTGTGTAGAAAAACTTTGATAAAACTAAATTGAAGGAAAGCTTCAGTTGAAATTTTTTTCTTAAAAAACAACCAGTTTTTTGGATTGCTACAATTGCCTGTCGGAATGTCTTTTGACACACATTCTGATCCCCCTTGCACACGTTTATCTCTTTCTTATCTCTATCTATCTTCCTTATTATTATTATTATTTTTAATTTATTATTATATTAATTAAATGCATGGTTAGGTTCATTTTTTAATTAATTTAAATTTTATTTGAAAGAAAAAAAAAACAATAAAAAATTGCGTTATTTAAGACTCGTCAAATTAATTAAAATCACACCCTGGGCTTGAAATATTATTTTTTTGTAATTTTTAAAAATCAAACCGAATGTAAATAATTTTTTGTTTTTTGTTCGGTTTGGCTTCTTTTTTTTACAGATGTGGGTATGATGATGATGCAGTCAGGCATGGTGAAACAGGGGCTTAATTCCACCTATCACACTCTTATGGAGGGTAGGCAACCCTTCTACCTACCATGCTTTGCTGCCTTAATTTATTTTTTCATTTTTCTACTTTTACATCAGTTATTCTTACACATTTTTTATCAAACCTCAAAAAATTACCTTTAAAACGAACCGTAACTTGATATAAGTACTTACAATTATTTAAAAAAACGCCATTTCATTACTCACCCGCCATTTTGTAGAGTCACCGCGCATGTGCGTACCTAACTTTCCGTATAATAAGCGGGGACACCCTGTATATACGTTTTTTTAATTGTGACACCCGTTATATTTTTGGTTTTATTGTAAATGTGTAAGAATAAAAATGAAAGTAAAAAGCTGCCTTTTGTGTAATTTTTAGCGAGAGCAAAAAAAATACAACGCTGCTTTTTTGCTTTTGTAAATAATACTACTAAAAACTACGCTGCGTTTTTCAAAAAATGTACAAAAAAATTAAAACTTTTAAAATTATTAATTTTTTTTAGAAATTGCCATGATTTTTTTCCAAAGCATTTATGTGGTAGTTTTTGATTATAACGTGATTAACTCAAACAAAACAATTTATTCAGAGTTCAATTTTCAAAAAAATGGGTTTTTGCAAATATTTTGTTCAAATTTAATAAATATATTTTTAAAAATGTTGAAAATTATAAAATTCTAAACATGAAAATTCTGTAGCTATAAAATGTATTAAATGAGAAAATAAAATTATTCAAAAATATTCAAAAAAATGTACATTTTTTTATACATTGGCTGATGTAAATTAATAAGTAAATGTTTCAAATTTTATCAAAAAAAGTCTCTAGTATTTATCATTATTTTTAAAATGTTTAAATTATTATTGAAAAATGTTTAAATCTGATAAAACATTTTTGAAATTATTCAAATTTAATTAACATTTTTTCAAAATTTCCTAAATTACTGAAAAATAAAGAAAAAAATAAGTACATGTTTTTTGAATATTGAAAAATGTACATTCATAAAATATTTAAATTTAATAGAATGTAAAAAATATTAAGAGAAAATGTTCAAATTCGAAGACATAATTTAAAAAATGGGTTGTTATTAATGTTTTAAACATTTGTAAAAATTTTCATTTCTTATGGAAAAAAATCCAATTTGTTAAAAAACATATTTTGAAAATGTTCAAAGTATAAAAAATATTACATTAAAAAAAATCGTAACAAACTTTAAACGATAAAATCAAAATCAGTTCAAAAAGTCATTATTCTTAATTTTGAACATGAAACATGTTCATACAAAATTTAAAATCAATAAATTTGGTTTCAAAATACTACAAGAAGTGGTGAATATTAATAAGTAGATTTTTAAAATATCTGAAATTCCAACAAAAACATTGTAAAATGTTTGATTTTTAACAAGTTTAAAATATGAAAAAATGTATAAATTTCATGTTTACAAAATGAGGAAACAAATCTTTGGTAAGATATGATTTATTGAAATCTCAAGAAAATGTTCGAAAAATTAATGTACATAAATTTTGGACATTTATGAAGGCTCTGAATTCATAATTACATTTACTCAACAATTTAAATCAATAAAAATGTTTTCAGAAGATTCGAGAAAAAAATGTTCAAATTTTTTACGAATATTTTTGTAATGTCTACAATATTAAAAAAATGTTGAAGCATATTCGTAAAATGTTCAAAATTTAGAAAAAAAATTACTCATGAAACACCAAATAAACCTAAACTAAATTTTAATAGTGATAATTAAAATGTTTAAAAAATGTCCAAAAATATTTAAAATGATTAGATTTTGTTTAAAAAAATGTGGAAAATCTTAAGGAAAAAAATTCCTAAATTATAATTTCTATTGAATTACTAAAAAATAAAGAAAAAAATAAGTACATGTTTTTTGAACATTGAAAAATGTACATTCGTAAAATATTTAAATTTAATTGAATGTACAAAATATTACGAAAAATGTTCAAAATTAATAAGTAAAATAAATGTACAAAATTCTAAGAAAAACATTGTAAAATATTCAAATTCGAAGACATAACTTAAGAGCATCTTCCTAAACAGAAAATATAGTGGTTTAGTACCCCAGAAAAATAGGCTAGTACGAAAAAGATTTTTGTATAATTTTTTTTGTAGACGATTTAGAAGTCATTTCTATACCTCCCAGGGGAAGGAAAAAAAATTGGAGAATCTACAAAAAAAAATATATTGACCTAAAAGTACCTTAACTTTGGACCCCTCTAATTAATTTTGTGTTAGGTTGCAGAAGGTGACTATCGGTTAAGTTGTAGCCTAATTAATTAAGATTATAAATCTGAAAAAAAATTGAAAATCTAACGAAGCAAACTTGAGTTTTTTCTGGGCTACTAATGCTCGATTTCATGATTTATCACAATTATTCCTCCCAAACTCGCGCGCCCTCTATGGATTCGCATTAATTGTCAGTTATTTGTGAATAATTTGCAAAGAAGCTCCAGAAAAGTGGGATGGATTTTCTATTCCTTGTTATTATCTCCAACGGAAAATTTATCGCGGGCGTCTAGGAAGATGCTCTTAATAAATGGGTCGTTTTCCATTTCTTATGAAATAAAATCCAATTTGATAAAAAACATATTTTGAAAATGTTCAAAGTTTAAAAAAGATTAAAGATTACAATAAAAAACTCGAAACAAACTTTAAACGATAAAATCAAGATAAGTTCAAAAAGTCATTATTCTTAATTTTGAACATGAAACATGTTCATACAAAATTTATAATCAATAAATTTGGTTTCAAAATACTACAAAAATGTGGTGATTATTAATGAGTAGATTTTTAAAATATCTGAAATTCCAACAAAAACATTGTAAAATGTTTGATTTTTAACATGTTATAAATTTCATGTTTACAAAATGAGGAAACAAATCTTTGGCAAGATATGATTAATTAAAAACCCAAGGATATGTTCGAAAAATTAATGTACACAAATTTTGAACATTAATAAAGGCTCTGAATTGATAAGAACATTTACGCAACAATTAATATCATTAAAAATGTTTTCAGAAGATTCAAGAAAAAAATGTTCAAATTTGTTACGAATATTTTTGCAATGTCATAAATATTTATAAAGTGACATATTTTTTAAGTAATTTGGGAAGTAAGTTAAAAAAAACGTTTGGATGTTATTCAAATTGTTTTAAAAAAATGTAGAAGAACATTTGTAAAATGTTTAAAATTTTGAAAAAAAAAGTACTCAAATAAACCTAAATTAAATGTTGAAAAAATGTCCAAAAATGTTTAAAATGATTTTGTGACAAATCTTCAAAATGTTGTAAAAATCTTGTTTTTTAAACTCTGAATAAATTTAACCTAAAAAACTAACCAACAAAAAAAAAATGTTAACTCTTCTCATGAAAAGTGTTTTGGCCTTATAAAGTTGACACACACACACACATCCATGACACGCACTTGATATAATGATTTTTGTTTAGAATAGTGACCCCTCTCCCAAAACTTTTGGAAAAATAAGGGCCCAGGGTTAGATTAAAGAGTAAAAGACTATAAAAACGCAAACGAATCGGACGAGTGTAGGTGTTTTTGCGATATTTTGCCTTTCTGGACTAACAAGAGTGTTTTTGTCTGATGCGCTTTAGTGGCCACCTTCAGGAAGGGGGTTCGCGCCATTCAAATGGTCGGCAGGGCAAGTATGTATTAAAAACCATCTTTATACACACCACACCAAAAACACATCTCATACAAACATTCCCCCTCATATCATCATCTCTAACTCTCAAATTTTCTGATAGTCTTTACTCTAACTCCTCCAAATCCAAGAATTTACAAAATTAGGATGTTGGTAGACTTTTTCAATGTGTGTGGTTTTAGATTGTGTGTTTTTTATGTTTTTGTTATTTCCCACAATCAAAATGCAGGGAATGATTAACCAAAAATAATGTCATTAAAGACCTAACTAGCGTAAACGTTGTAAGATAACGTCAATATTGAAGTATCATTAGGAATAGATTAAAAAATTTAACCCTTATAGTTGAAAACTACAAAAAAAGGCACCTAGGATATCAAAATCGTGCCCAAAATTGTGCAAAGTTAAAATTTTAATAAAATAAAACCGTAGATGTGTTTAGGATTATTGTATAATTTTTTGTGATAATATTTTTTTTGATCAATTTTAGGAAAAATTTTTTAGTTCATCAATTTTGGTGTAACAACTTTATGAATGGGTTTAAATTACGCGTAATCAAATTTTATGTGGATTTATATTAGGAAGAGGTTAAAAAATTAAAGCCTGATAGTTTATAACTACGAAAAACACCTCCTAGAACATCAAAATCCTGCCCAAAATTGTCGCAAATTGAAATTTTGGTTTTTTATTATTGTAGATGGGTTTAGGGGTTATGTAAGATCATTTTAGGAGAAAAAAAAATTTAATCAAAATTGTGAAAATATTTTTTGATCATCAAATTTGATGAAATAATTTTGGAAAAAGGTTTAAATCATGTATTATCAAGTATTAAGTGGATGTATCTTAGGAAGAAGTAAAAATTTTGATGTCAATTAGTTGTGGTCTTTAAAAAACTACACCAAGGACATCAAAATTAGTAGTTATCGTGATTATTGGGTGTTGGATTGGTGATGTGCTAGGAAGAAGTTGGTATAATCATTCCCTGCTTTAAAAATCAATGAAAAAAAAATTACATCATTCCTGTTCCTTTTAGTAATTGGTGTTTTGAGAGTTGTCTCAGAGGTTAAATTAGTAAATTGTGCGTGGTTGTGTGTTATTTTAATTAGTGTTAATTAGGTAATCAAAAATTTAAGATGAAACGAAGATTTGTGTTTAGTGTGATGCATCCAAGAATCATTTTTGAAAAAAAAAGTCCCAAAACACGTAAATTTTGTGTTATCATTTTGATCATTGGTGGAAAAAACACCTACATAATTTTCACGCATTTCTCGTCTCTCAGGTGTGGACCTCACGTTGTCAAGTAAGTTTATAACCAAAATGGGAAAAGATCGCTCTGGAGTAAAAAAAACCGAAGAAGGAGAAGGGTTTTTGATTAAAGTTCAATTATTTTTAGTTTAGTTTTTTTGGTTTATTTGATTTACCCCTTCTTAATTAGCCAAAAACACTTGAATTGGTTTTTCGTAGGGGAATGCTTTCCTTTTTTATCTCTAGACTCGTGCGCTTGCTTTTTAAGCATTTTTGACGCATGCACGCATTTAACGCATGTTTTAGTAGCTTAGATCATAATTGTTGTGATTTTTGTGTTGATAAGAAAGATAAGGTTTGTGCTACATAGGTTTGTGGTTGCAGATGACCACCACCCTCCTCCTACATTTACACCACCAGAGTTACCCAAGAAAGTACACGTCAGAGGTATTTTTTATTTAAACAACCACCTTTTTTAGAATTTTCAAAAAAAAAGCACTTTGCACTAAAGCTTCTTGATCAACTCTGTTTATCCTCATGTAAATAACTGTACATACTAAATTAAAACATTACAGGAAAAAAATCATAAAAAACATACAAAATTCAACATTTTTGTACTACTAGCTTCATGATAATTTCTACAAATTTGTGGAAAACCCTTTCAAAAGTGGCTTAAAATAGAATTTAATGACGTTAGATTAATAAAAATTTAGGAAGACGTAAAAATGTTAAAGCCTGATAGTTGAAAATACCAAAAAAAATACCTAGGTTATCAAAATCGTGCGCAAGATTGTTTATAATACAAAATTTGATTTAATAAAATCGTGGATGGGTTTAAAATCATCATTTTTGATTCTGCAGTTTTCGAAATGGGTTTAAATCGTGTATTACCAACTATTAAGTGGATGTATGTTAGGAAGACATCAAAAAATTAAAGTGTGGTAGTTGAAAACTATAAAAAACCACACCCAGGACATTAAAATCGTTCCCAACTTTGTCGAAAAGTATAATTTTTGATTTTTAAGACCGTAGATGTGTTTATAATCATTGTATAAAATAATATTGATAAAATTTGTATTAATAAAAATTGGGAAAAAAAAATTTGATCATCAATTTTGATGATACAGTTGTCGAAACGAGTTTAAATCATGTAGTATCAGGTAGTAAGTGGATGTATATTAGGAAGACATCAAAAAAATTAAGTTTAATAGTTGTGGTCTTTAAAAAACCTAAATTTTGGTACATAAGCTTCGTGATAAATTCCACAAATTTGATGATACTGGTTTCGAAAATGGATCAAATCATACTTTAATATCTCGTTATTATAAAAATTGTAGGAAGATTTAAAAAAATTAAAGCCTGGTAGTTAAAATGTTGAAAACATTGTTGAATTTTGTAGCGTTTTGTGATTTAAGCGTCCTGTAGATGAAATTGAAGTCGCTTTTAATTATAAATGTTGGTAATTTATTAATATTTGATGTTTTGGATTTTAGGCGACACGAATAATCGTGCGTCTGAGGAGCAATACAGTAAGTAAAAGCGAGGGTAGTTGAGTTGTTGGTGAATAATTAATTTTCAATTATTAGTGATCCATAGAAACCAAAACCACCGAAACAGTACATCGATCCCGAACTCAAACATGCTCAATTCCACGAAGCAAGTGAACAAAGTTAAACCCACCATAAACAGGGCTGCCAACGAGGGAGTCACTTCGCCAGGATACAATTCCAGGTATTATTAATCAACGACCTAAATTCAATAATTAAATAAACTCATTAAATACTACAATAAAAAAATTTAAAAATATTTTTATTAAAAAAATCCCAATAAATTTGAAAAATTAAATTTTTTTTTTTGAAAAAAATTCTTGTGTTCATGGTGTGTGCTATCAGCAGTGTGCTATTTTCAGAGCACCGGAGCAGGAAACCACGTCTTATGCCGGCTATCATCTTGCCTATGAAGTCAAAAAACTCATGTACGCCGCTTTTATTTTAACACTTGTTGCCTTAACCAAAAAAAACCAAAAAAAATGCTTGCCCAGGAAGCTTTTTGCTCGTTATTGTTTAGCGTGTGCATCTTTTGTTGTTAACTCTATTTTTTTTGCCTTTAATATTCTTAAACGTCCAGAAAATATACTGGGTGTATCAAAAAAATTCTTACAAAACACCCTGTATATAAAAAAAACAAAAAAAAATTTTTCTGCATATTATTTAAAATACAGGGTGTTTTTTACATAAGTTAATTTTTGATACACTTGGTATATATATTTTTTGAAAAAATATATACAGGGCGTTACAATTTATTTTATTTTTTTTTTTATTTTTTTAATTGCATGCTTACAATACTTGTTAATTGTTGTTTTTTTTATATATATTTTAAGCTTTTTTTCTTTATAATTTTTAAAAATTAGCACAAACACTACTTAATTTTTAATTTTTATTTTTTCTTTTTTTTAATTATTTTTATCAGGTCTGCTGATAGACAAACCATTTATTAATATTAAAATATATTCATAATTAATTTTATTACAATCAAATTTAATTATATTTAATTAGTATTATAATAACTATACACTTTTAGTTAATACAGCGCATGCGCGCAACCTCTCTCTTCAAACAAATTTATAGTTATTGTAATAAAAAATTTTCGCATGTTTTGTACGAGTTGATTAAAATAATTTTCTTCCCTTGTTGAATTTTTACGATATAACTTTTGAATTTATGTTGATTGTGCATTGAGTTAGCCCCACCCCTTTTTGCAAACTTGTTCAAATTTTCCTGTACAAAATAAAATGGATTGAATGTGAATGGTGCTAGTTCTTAGTGCAGATTTAGACGAAATTTAGTGATACGAGGCTATAGATATTGAATTGTTCATTTTTAGTGTCAAAAATGGCGGTATTAAAATCGCACACGTTTTCAAAAAACTCAAAATTTAAAAAAAATGCCCATATTAATTTGTATACGTCGATTTTATAAAAATTTTGGTGTTAAAATTTAAACCACACCCATTTTACATCGTAGATACGCCTATTTTTAATCAAAGCAACGCCCATTTTTAAGTTAAACACCTCCCATTTTTCAGTTATTTCCATCCAAGTGTCATTTATCATAAAAAAATAACGATTTTGATGTAAAAATAATTTATATTATGAAATTGTTGAAATTTTATAGGAACCACAGTGGAACCACAATTACACCACCTGGAATTTCTTACAGAACTTGTGCCAAAGTGGTTCCATTTTTCCAATAAACAGTTTTTCGTCTGTATTGACATTTAGATTTAAAAATAGTTAAAATTTAAAGATCACCACAGTGGTACCACTTAGAATCATGAAGCAATACTTCAATTAAGGGTAGAAAACGAATATAAACGTATTTTTAGTCAAGAAATTATTTAAATATCATGAGAACCACAGTGGTACCACAATGGCACCACCTGAAAATATAAGAAAAACAATTTTCATTTACATTCTTCTCAATAAACATTTGTGACGATTAAATTTTTTTCCAGTGGTGCCAAAAAACGGTTTTGGGCATAACTCGGTTATATTTGAAGCGATTTTAGTTGTGTAGATTCGTGTTTATAGGATGAAACAGCGCGGTTTTTGGGGTAATAAGAAACCCACTTTAGATTAAAAACACGCCCACTTTAGTTTAAAACCACGCCTATTTTTTATTTCATTGAATAAAATCATATTTAAATAATCCATACCTTAATTTAAACCACGCCTTATAGTATTAAGCTCCTCCCACTTTATAACCGACCACGCCCATTTTTGAATTTCGCGTTTTAATCGTGTTTTTAGTGAAAAACGTGTGCGTTTTTTAATCTCAAGGCCATTATCTATAATTTGGAAGTGATAAAAATTAATATTGAAGTGATTTCACAGGCCGACAAGTCGCACGAGTAGTGGTAATAATCAAAACAACAACGGTGTGGCTCTTCCTGTAGGTTTAGCCGACGATCAAGCCAAAGATTTCGACTTTGAGAAGACTGAGATGAAGTACGATAGTACAGGGATGTTCCACTGGGGTCCAGCCAAGAATTTAGAAGATTGTTTATTAGTAATGCTTCAACATTTTACAATTTTCGCAAATTTGTCATTTTTCGGTTTTGTAGGATCGCAATCAAGCTGCGATGACTGTACTTAATGGACATGTCGTGGTTTGTCTTTTTGCTGATCCCGATTCGCCCTTAATAGGATTGAGGAATCTAGTAATGCCTTTAAGGGCCAGTAATTTTCATTATCATGAGTTGAAGCACGTGGTGATTGTTGGATCAGTTGATTACATCAGAAGAGAGTGGAAAATGTTACAAAATTTGCCCAAAATTTCTGTACTTAATGTAAGTCATAGTGCCATGTACTGCGCAGACCACGCCCTTCAACCTATCGGAGTGGAGAACGCAGTTACTCAACCATTCCCCTTCTTCAACACTGTAGAAGCGCGCGCGCTGATTCGCTAACGCTTGTTGAGTACAGGTGGAAAGGCGAGATCTGCGCAGTAGTTTTTTTATGTATCAATTAATTCATTAAAAAATAATTTCAATATTTTTAGGGTTCTCCATTGAGTAGAGCTGATCTTCGTGCTGTTAACGTAAATTTATGTGATATGTGTTGTATTTTATCAGCAAAAGTGCCAAGCAATGACGATCCAACTCTTGCCGATAAAGAAGCCATCTTGGCGTCGCTTAATATTAAAGCCATGACTTTTGACGACACCATTGGAGTGTTAAGTCAAGCCAATGGCGAGCAAGATGCTGCCACTCCAGTGGGTAGCCCAATCGTCTTGCAGAGGAGGGGCTCAGTTTACGGAGCTAACGTCCCAATGATTACAGGTATAACATTAAAACACGCCCACTTAAGTAAACCACGCCCAAAGTTTATATTTCATACCTCCCATTTTTATATCAAATCACGCCCATTTTAATGTTATGCCACGCCTACTCTAACTCCTCCCATCATGATTTTTATACCACACTCACTTTTGCCTTCTTGATGTTAAAACACACCTACTTTGTCTCCTCCCTATTTGATATTTAGTCACGCCTATTTTTAGGCCCTCCCCCAATTCCACGCCTATTGTTAACCCCTCCCCTAATTCCACGCCCATTTTTAGCACCTCCCCTAATTCCACGCCTATTTTTAGCCCCTCCCTTAATTCCACGCCCATTCTTAGCCCCTCTCCTAATTCCATGCCTATTTTTAGCCCCTCCCCTAATTCTAGGCCCATTTTTAGCCCCTTCCCTTACTCCACGCCTATTTTTAACCCCTCCCCCAATTCCACGCCCATTTTTAACCCTTCACCTAATTCCACGCCCATTTTTAGCCCCTCCCATAATTCCACGCCCATTTGTAGCCCCTCCCCAAATTCCACGCTCATTTACTTAAAGTACTGATAGAATTTTCGTTTTTTTTTAGAATTGGTTAATGATAGTAACGTGCAATTCTTGGATCAAGACGATGATGACGATCCTGACACTGAATTGTACCTCACGCAGCCTTTTGCATGTGGTACAGCTTTCGCTGTTAGTGTTTTAGATTCACTCATGTCGACGGTAAGAATTTTTGATTTCACTTAAAATTTATAATTGCACTTATTTTTTTTAGACATACTTTAACCAAAATGCCTTAACGTTAATCCGATCTTTAATCACTGGTGGTGCTACACCTGAACTTGAGTTAATTTTAGCTGAAGGTGCTGGACTTAGAGGGGGTTATAGGTAATTATTATTATTTTTTTTTTTTTTTTTTTAATTTTTTTCTAAATTTTTTTTTATTTTTTTTTTATTTTTTTTAAACTTTTTTAAAATTTTTTTTCTAATTTTTTTTAAATTTTTTTTTAATTTTTTTTTTTACTTTTTTTTTCTAAATTTTAAATTTTTTTAGTACTCCAGAGAGTTTAGCAAATCGTGATCGATGTCGTGTAGGTCAAATATCATTATACGATGGGCCTTTGGCTCAATATGGGGAAACAGGAAAATATGGCGACCTTTTCGTGGCGGCTTTAAAACAATTTGGGATGCTTTGCATTGGTTTGTACCGTTTTAGAGACACTAGCAACTCTTGCGATGCTAGTAGTAAGCGTTACGTCATCACCAACCCCCCAGATGACTTTCAACTCCTCCCAACTGATCAAGTAATCATAACATATGAGATTTTGTAATTTTTATTAATGAAAAATGTTGTAGGTTTTTGTGTTGATGCAGTTTGATCCGGGTTTAGAGTACAAGCAAGTGCGCGGGCGCATGGGGGCGGGGCAGGGGAGTGGCACCGGAGGGGGCGGTACCAACAAAGACGACAACTCCTGACTATTGCTCTGCAGCGCCCTCACGGACGGTCCCTACTCTTACATTTAAGGGAGGTGCCTCCGTCACCACCATTCCAATACCCTCCTCTTAAACTTTTAAGGCGTTTTTATACACAAATTAAACAAATGATCACTAATGGGTGTTGACTTTGTGGTCGAGGGTGCTGCAAGACAATCACGGCGAAACAATTGATTGATTGAACTATACACAATTTCATGGATTGAATTGACGAGAGTAGAAGTGAGCTTTTTATATCAAGATTATAGATCAAGTGTGTAGATAATTTTTTTCTCGACACTTAGATTTGCAGGGCTGAATGTAGTAGAGTAGTGGGCGTTGCGGTGAGTCAAGCTCCGCCTCCTGCGCAGATGACTTAAGTCGTGCGCTGAGTCACTCCAACGCCAACTGCGCGACTACACGCACTCTATACTTACAGGTTTTTGATGATTATAGGAAATTTATTCGATTTGTAATTAAATGTTAGCGCGAGGGTGATGTAAAATATGTAAATTGTAAAAAATTATATTGTGATAATGTAAATATTTTAGGTTAAGCAATTTTTTGGTTTTGTTTTTAGTGTAATTATAAGACACACCAAAGACAAAAAAATGCGCTTTCTTGTCCGCATCAATGTACTCAAGACTTACTTTGAAAATTTGCAACAATCTCACGTGAGTGTCTTGTTATTATTATAAAAAAAAATAATTTAATTCATCTACAACACGCTATAATCACTAAGAAGTGAGGTTTCATCATCACTTGGACTCTATAAAAATGAAATTTGTACAAATTTTTTTACAAAAGAGTCAAATGAAGCTTATTCTTAAAAAAAATCAATGTTGTTCATCCAAGCTTAAAAAAATGAAGAGTGCAGTTGAATATCTGTAAATAAAAATAAATAGGCACCCGCTACCCTCAAAAAATTTTTACGCTTTTTTTTAGGATATTTTAATAAGGGTTTTTTACATGACAGTGATATTATAAATATTTTAAAAGCATATTGCACTCGGCAATTATAAATAAGTAAATTAATACTCCTGTTGTTGATGTTATTTCATTGTTAAACTCAAAAATTGTAAATATGCAGATAATAAAATGTGCGAAATCGAAATTATTTCAAAAAAAGTGCTCTATTAAATGATTGTTTTTATATTTAAGTCATCTACTTTCATTTCAACCCCCTAAAAAATTTTTCTTAAAATTTATGTTTTTTTTTTAACACTTTTTTCAGTTTTTGGTTTATATCTCGTAAACACTGCGTTATATCGAAAAAGTCGTCATAAACAAAATTATAGATGATACAATTTCCTACAAAATGCATATATTAACTTTAATTTTTGGACAACGGGTTCAGGACTTAGAGTGTATTGAAAAATTGGGAGACTCGAGGGTATCAACTTATAGTATCTATTTAATCCAATAATCAAAAAAAAAATAGAGGATATCCCAACCTCTGAACTGTTTCCATAGTTCATAGCTACTACATAAAGGTCTATAAAATCCAATACATGGTGCAAGATAATCGTTGTTTTTTAATTATTGTTCTTTTTTCAGTTTTTCGTTTATATCTCAGAAATTATACGTTATATCGAAAAACTCATCATTTAAAAAATTAAAGAAGATAAAATTTCCTATAAAATGCATATATTAACTTTATTTTTATGATATCGGGTTCAGGCTTTAGAGCGTTGAAAAATTGAGAAACTCGAAATTCTCCCAACTCTTGGCGATACGTTTTTTTAAATCAACTTGTAGTACCCAATTAATCTAACAAATATTGTCCAACAATCAGAAAAAGAACTAACCTAACCTATAAACTGTGTGCATATCTACTACATAGGTATAAAATCCAATACATGGTGCAATACAATCGAACTTTTTTAAAATGATGGATTTTTTTTTCAGTTTTTCGTTTATACCTCGGAAACTAAGTATTATATCGAAAAAATCATCATAAACAAAATTAAAGAAGATACAATTTCCTACAAAATACATATTAACTTTAATTGTTGGATCACGAGTTCAGGTGTTAGAACGCGCTGAATAATTGGGAGACACAAGAAAGTATCCCAACTTTTGGTGATGCTCTTTTTGTTTTATAAATCAACTTGTGGTCAATAATTCAACCAATAAATATTGTCCAACAATCGGAAGAAAAACTATAGAATATCCTGACCTATGATCCGTTTTTTATATCCACTTGCTCTGTTTGATGAGTTTAGTTGGTTGGGTAGATTCTTCGATAAAAAGGTATTAAATTCATGAAACATTAGGAAATCCAGAGAGAAATATTAGTTTCTCAGGAAAGCTTTAATCTTACTGGCGCTTAAGTACAATGACCAGAATTCGCAAAAAACCAAGAAATTTTGAATGAAGATGTACTCAGTACTCATAGTATAATAGGTAATGGCTGCACTTCATAAAAAATTTTCAGTAACCGCGAAAGATCATACTGATGTGTGTTCAAATTTTTATTCAAACCAAATAAAGAGAAAGTATCTTAATCTTTATTCCATGCTGAAAGTGTCATGAAGGTAGAATTCTCTAAATCAAAATCCCATCTGAAAGAAATGATTACTACTGGAAAAAATCTGGTATCCTTGAACGTTGGTAGTCATTAAACCATAGAGCCTAACAAGTTGAGGTTCAAGCACTACGACCGGAAAAAATGCAAGAAAAATCGACCATTTTCTAGAATTCTTTCAAATATGACAAAAAAACTGTCCTTTTCATGGATCCGCACAAAAGAACGTCGTCCTCCATAACATACTAATATTTGGTACAATTGGGGGACATTTTGGAGTTGAAGGGTTTTCCGTTCGGGGCTGAATAACTTTTTTCGGGAATGTCCGATCGAAAAATCTTTTGACGACTTTAATCTTCGTCTTCTATCACGGTACAAAATTTCATGGACCTAAAATAAAATCTCCAGGAGGTCGTCCTTACCGTTTTACTAATATAGAAGATAAAAATTGAAAGAAAGGGATGGGCTAAAATTCCTGTATTTGTGTAATCAATTTATCACGTGGTTATTATCTTATCTTATAAATTGTACAAGATATGTAGTTCCATGTTATAATAATAATTAGTTGGTGTGTCTGAATAACAAATTTAAGTACGTAAAAATAGCCTTCGAAGAAGAATTACAAAATAAAAAAGTTATGGCAGAAGAAGTGGATGAATTAAATAATTTTCCAGAAGAAAATGTACAGAAAAACTGCGGCACCACATTTGTGGATAATTTTAAAATTCCTAATAAGTTTCAAAACACATGGACAATTGAAAACAAATTTTGCAACAAGATTGGTGAAAATATTATTACATCTCCTATAATTACATTGAAAACAACTAGTCTTAGATATTTTTTAAATATCAAGCTAAAACAAAACGAAATTTCATTAAATCTATTAAAATATACAGATAATGAAATTTCTCTAAAATACAAATTTACTTTATTATATACAAGTAAAAACAAAGGCTGCAGTAAAGTGCAAACAAAACTCCTGAATTACTCATTTAATAATAATAATATGAGCCAAAAAAGTTGGTTTGAAGAGCAACCAATAAAACGTGCTATGGATATGAAAATTAAATATTTTCCATTTATCCTTCCACAAAATGAAACAATAATTATTTTCTTGGAAGGTGAATTCACTCTTGGAACGATAACTAATGAATTGGCCAGCAAAAAAGATAAAGCTATTCAAGATATTTTATTTTTCTTTTACACAAACAAAAGCAGAGTAAGCTTACTTAAATTAAGAAAACAATTATTATTATTTAAAAATAATCTGCAATTAATAAAACAATTTGAAGATGAACTATTTTCCGAACTTAACATTGAGAGCGCAGCTGAAATTTATAAATTTTTTTATTCGCTTCGAAAAACTGAAATGAAAAATAAAGTGATGGAATTTATTAAAAAAAATAATACTGCAGTTATGGCTACGAAGGGTTGGAAGTCACTTATAGAATCGTCAAATGTAGATATGATCACAGAAATGTTTAGTGCCTTTGCAAACAATGATGTTCCTGAAAATACTGAAGTACTTACCACTGAAACCTCAATAAACAAAAGTAATAATTCGAATGGTGATTGAAAATTCCTTCAAAAAATTTATGAAAATAATTTTTACTTCATTTTTATTTACTTCAAAATCTAATAAATCAAAATTTGGAATACTTATAAATTAATATGTGTAATATTAATAAAAACTTTTATAAACAAGTTTTTTTTTATTTATAAATTGAATCTACGCATTCAACACTTTCGAAAAAGCACCCTTCATTTTTCTAGACAAGATTGTATAGAAACGAAATTGATAAACGCCGTTAACAAGAGAAAATCAAGAAATAGCAAATACAACTTCAACAAAGGACTAAGAGTTTTAAAAACCTTTGCAATCTGAGTTGAGTGGAGAAGATAATAAAGAACAAAGCAGCAAAACTGGAAAAGGTAGTTTGCAGTTTCAAAATCCGAGTCTTGTGAAGAGACCAGCGATAATATTAGGTTTGTTCCAACAGCGCGAATTACAGTATATTGGTGATCGTGGTCATGCGCAATAAAGAAAACGCATTCCCTCAGAGACGCGAGATCTTTTCGGTATCGTCATTTCGGCACAGAAGGACTGGCATAAATAAGAAAATCATGTGAAAGTAGAAACTCTACTTAAGATTTCTATGGGACAGTTTTTTACTATTTCCCATTCAAAACGCCAAAAAAAATCATTAAAATAATATATAATGTGGTCTATTTTATACTTAATTTTTGGACTTAAGACGATAGTCGGCGAAATTTTGTGAGCGTAAAATGTGACTCTACGGAATACCATTTTTTAGACAAACCAGTAAATGAAATTCTGTTTTTTTTTGTAGTAGTAGTTCATTAATACTTGGCATAACATGTCTATTATTTTGTTTTTGTATTTTTTATTGAATTTTTAGATTTATAGACAATCAAATCTGACCTAAAAATGAGCAAGTTTTGCTTGCTGTTTTAAACCTTATACTCGATATAATCGGAAAAACAGAATAACACTTTTGTGAAGTTGTGTATTTAGATAAGAGAAAATTTTACAAATCTCAATTTGAAGGTCCCTTGTTAAAGAAAAATGGTATTTTCTAGGACCAGGTTTTTTTAAAAGTGCCAATTTTACTGCTGCCGTATGAGTATTTGGTGTGACTTACAAAAACAAAACCAGAAGAAATTGGTAGCCACAAGACTCTTCTGTGTACCAAAAAAAGAAACTTTAAAAAAGCTTCAATAGAAAAAAAATTATGAGCAAAACCCCAAATATCAAGCGAATTTCAAAATCAAGCGCTCGCATTTGCCGACTATCGCCTTAATAATGTAATTTTTGATAAAATTGTGCTTTAGAAATCTACCCTTGAATGTTATTTAAACTATGCATTTATAAAACTGAATGTTATTTACAAAATATGGCTGTAGTTTGTAAAAAATGCAAGCCACATTTTGTAAAATATGAACGCGCATTTTAATTGTAAAAACAGCCAATACCATTGTAGTATAAGCGATACAAAATTTAAAATATAACGGAATTGAAGATCTTTATTGAAACTTTCAGCCTAATTATGTAGCGTGTACTGTGGGTCAAGATTTCTTCCCCAAATTCAAGAAGAAGAAGAAGGTCAAAATATACGTTTACTTAGACTCCAAGTCCTCCTGGATACCTATTCTGTAACTTTTTCGACCAAGAGAATTGTGTTATGTCTTTATCTTACACTTTATTATTCACATTTTCCCGCTCTTTTTTCGCATGCGAATATCGATTCGTGTGATTACAGAATAGGTACAACACGTGAATAAAAACTACACGGGCATAAAAAACTCGTTGTTGGAACAAAGCTAATATCAGCATATTCTGAAGAAGAAGGTAACTATAAGAAGAGGAAAAAGATCCTGACAATTTCCGTCCTCTCGAATCTAGTTACAAAGATGGTTTTTTTAGTTTAGTGCAATTTTTTGCTCATAAAACTTAGGTAACATTATGAGAAGAAAATTTATAACAGATGTATAGAAATTAGCTTATTAAATAGCTGTACAAAAATCCTTTTTTATTAGATCTGTTATCTGTAAGGATAGTCTCAATGAAAAGAGTTGAATATGATATTTTTTAGTAATTATTAGTAGTCCAGTCAAATGGTTGTTTTCCCAAGAATAAATATTCAGAAAGTTGTTTTAGTAGCTTCTGTTTCTCAGCTTCTTCAAACGGTGGTACTGCAACTGTGTTATCCTATATCCCAGTGGTCTTCTACTTCTTCCATGTAGAATCTTTCATCAATATGGCTCTTCGCAATGAAGATAACATTTTGTGCAGAAGAGGCCTGTCTGTTTATTAGAAGAAAGTTCAACATTTCTCTAAGTACATACATCTTACAAAGAACATCCTCATCTTCGACATCACTGTCAAACATAAGATCTTAAAACTATTCTATCCTGTTTTTTGGAGCTGCATCTTGTCTTGGATGTGGATGAAATAAATTTTAGCAATGAGTCACATTCGTTGTTATTCTTACTGTAGTGAAGTCTTGTCCAAGGGTGTACCCAGCAAGAAAACCACTGACCATTCCCTAGAAGAAAAAATCCTGCAGTTTTTCAATAATAGTAGTCGAGATTTATACCAAAATTGTTCTCATCCACGGATTCTACACAGAATGTTGGTTCTTAGCTGTTGGGGACTGGGTAATAAAACTGTGTTACACAACTCAAATAAAGAAGTTAAGTGTGTAACACAATTTTATTACCCAGTACCCAACAGCCAAGAACCAACATTCTGTGTTTTGAGTTTTATTATATAAGGAATCATACTTAACTTAAGTTCCCCCCGCCTCCCTCTGCCATTTTATTGTACAGCTCCAGCTAATTTTAATTTTGTGCGTTATCAAATAAGGGTCTATTTATGCTCAAAGATTTAAGATTTTAGAATTTAGAAAATTATAGGATTTATGAACCCGTTTTTAAGATAGATTTAAGATTTATGATTTTAGAATTAAATCTCTGAGCATAAATAGACCTTAGAGATTTATTTTTTTATTTAAATTTTTTGATTTATCATTTCTTAATACCGGGTGTATAAATCCTATAATTTTCCAAATTCATAAATCTAAAGTTTTGAATCTTTGAGCATAAATAAATCTTCAGATTCTACAGCACATTGGGCAAACACATTCCAAGTCAATTTGCGACACAATTTGCTTACCAAATTGTGCTACTCTAAAATGGCCTTTAGAGTCTATTTATCCTCAGAGATTTAATTTAAAATCTTAAATCATAAGACCTAAGATTTAAAATTTATCAGTTCTTAAAGTCTTTTAATGCTCATCAAAGATTTAAGACTTAGAACCGGTTGTAGAGTTGAAGCTTAAACTTCAAGCGACACTTAAACTAAAAAAATCACAGAAATAATATGAGAAATCTGTCATTTTTTTTTAGTTTAAGTGCCGCTTGAAGCTTAAGCTTCAACGGTGGAACCGGGACTAAGTCTTAAATCTTTGAGTATAAAAAGAACTTAAGAAATGATACATCTTAGGTCTTAAATCGTAAATCATAAATCTTAAGTATTAAATCTTTGAGCTTTGAGTATAAATAGACCTTAAGTAAATTCAGTATATTTATGAAATTGATTATTTTTGTTTTAACTTTTGTATACCGGGTGGAAATGAAAACCGGGTCACCTCGATAACTTTTTTATTTATGAATAAAAAAATTTGAAATTTGGCTATGTTCTATGGTTCAAAAAAACAAATTTTATGTGCATTTTTTATTTTCGATATCACTTCCGGTTTCACCGGAAACACCATGAACTTTGTTTTTTTAAATGTAACATCCCATATTTTTATTCATGGCTTAAAATACTTTTAAAAAAGAAGTATTTTTGAGATATTAGTTTTTATTTTTTTTGTAAAAAAAATTTTTTTCAAAAAAAAAAAGGTTTTCGAAGTCGGTGAAAAGTACCAAAACTAATTCTAAACAATTCAAATACCTAAATAAAATAGTAATTTGAAAAAAAATTTAAGTGGTTTTTGAACTATTAATTTTTAAACTTAGTTAATGAAGCTTTTATCAAATATCTCACTTTTTTTAAATGCAATGATGCCGGGTCATTCGACTTTTTAAAAAGAGGATTTTATAACGATTATTTATTTTATGTATTTGAATTATTTAGAATTAGTTTTGGTAATTTTCACCGACTTCGAAAACCTTTTTTTTTTGAAAAAAATTTTTTTTTCGCAAAAAATAAAAACTAATATCTCAAAAATACTTCTTTTTTGAAAGTATTTTAAGCCATGAATAAAAATATGGGATGTTACATTTAAAAAAACAAAGTTCATGGTGTTTCCGGTGAAACCGGAAGTGATTTCGAAAATAAAAAATGCACATAATTTTTTTTTTTTGAACCATAGAACATAGCCAAATTTCAAATTTTTCTATTTATAAATAAAAAAGTTATAGAGGTGACCCGGTTTTCATTTCCACCCGGTATTTTCCAAAAACGTTCATCCAATATTCGGTATTTCTTTCACAATTTTTGGTGACCTTGAACGATATACAGGGTGGCCCAGATTTAACTTCCCAGGAAATATCTCAGTTATTTCAAGAGATAAAAATATAAATCAAAAATAATTTCATTCTAAAAGAATATTGATATTTATCACTCTTAAGATACCATCATCATTTTTTTTTTCTTTAATGGGACACCAAATCTTTTAAAATTGATATTGCACCTACAATTTATTCTAAAAACAGTGATATACTACACTTAGTTTTTTTAAGAATATTTTGTGTATAAAAAAAAATTAAAATATTGATCGAAGTAGTATGCAAAATTATTTATTTAGTTTTTTTTAAGAATTTTTTTTAAATCTAAACTAATTTAACTTAGCCTAATCTAACTGAACGTAACTGTAAATTACAAATTTTGTTAAAAAAATTTTTACATCATACACACTTTGATCAATATTTTAATTTTTTTATTCACAAAATGTACTTTAAAAAACAAAGTGTAGCATATCACTGTTTCCAGAATAAATTGTAGATGCAATATCAATTTTAAAAGATAGGGTGTCTCATTAAAGAAAAAAAATTATGATGACATCTTAAGAGTGATAAATACCAATTATTAATAAATTTAAAAATTATTAATAAATTAAAAATTATTAATATTGAATTAAAAAACAAAATTTAAAAAAATAAAAAACTGGAAACTATAAAAAAAACAATTGAATTAAATTAAAAAAAATAATAAAAAAATAAGAAAAAAAATTGGTTTAGATTATTTTTGTTTATGATTTTCCTCTATCGAAAAAAAATATGTTGCCATTTGAAAAAGAAAAGTTGCCGCCTCATTTTCCGATGTTTTCGAAAATAAAATTTTAATTTTATTATCTGATAGTAGTATTCTTCAAACCATTTAATTTGACATATCACTTATTAAAATCGAAACAGAAATAACGAAGCTACATCGTTGACCGTTTTATGTGCATCCCTCGGTATTATACAGGGTGTCCCATAACTTATGCATAATAATGAAAGGGGTTATAAAGGACACCAAAACAAGCAACTTTTGTTGAATAACCCATGTCAGGAAATTAATCGTTAAAGTACTAGGGTAAATAAAAAAAAAGAACCAATTAAATTATTTATTTATAATATTTACAAAAATTGTTCAAAATTTTGCCCATTGTGTTCGATACATAAGTTAGCACGATGGTTCATTGATGTTCAAACCCTATGGAATAGCCCAGGGACAATTACAATGGAAAAAACATTAATTTGTAAATTTTATAAGAAAAAAAAAGTGCCTTAATGGTTAATTTCCGAATATGGGTTTATTAACAAAAGTTGCTTGTTTTGGTGTCCTCTATAACCCCTTTCATTATTATGCATAAGTTACGGGACACCCTGTATATTATTACTCGAAACTAGTAGCAAAATAAAAGAAGGTTAAAACAAGTGTATTTTATTATCAACCCAAGATCTTAACATATTTATTAATTCAAAATTTAACTTTTATTGCTGTTACTTTTATTGCAATGACCTGAAAACTTTCAAACTAGAAAAATTATATCATCTCATTCTGAAAACGAAGGTAACTATAAGAAGAGGAAAATATCGTGTCATCTTTGGTGCTCTTGAATTTAATCCCAAAAAAGGTTGTTTTGGTTTAGTGCAATTTGTTGCTCACAAAACCTTGTAAAACCTAAATGTAGATTTACAACAAAGTTGCAATCGATGATGTAGATCTTGGTTTGATAAATATCAAAAAAAGGATGTACATGTAGATATCAGCTTTTTAAAAAGCAGTACACGTCTTTTTTCATACAATCTGTTATCTGTGAGGATCGTCTCAATGAGTCGAAAGGTGATCAGAGTTGATCCAACTAAATGCTAGTTTTCCCAGAAAAAAAATTAGGAAGTATTTTTAGTATCTTGTATTATCTCAACTTCTTCAGACGGTGGTATTACAACTAAAGTTATCCTAGATCCAAGTGGTTTTCATGTTCCATATAGAATATTTCATCAACACGTCCCTTCACACTGAAGATAAAAATTTGTGCATAACCTAAAAATCCTTCTTGCATTTACCGGAGAGAAGTTGTAGCAGTTTCTCTTGAGCTAACTGAGATCCGGGTCATTCCTGGTCTATTTCCACCACTACTGCTACACTTGGTACAAAAGCCTTAGACTGTTTATTTATTTATTCAACGGCAAAGCCTTTTAACATACAGAAAATATAATAAAATTAGATATACAGTAACATAGACACTACAGGTTAAGTTAAAAAATGCAAGCATATTTAGAAACAAAATCATGACAAACGAATAACTAACATCATAAGTAACATTAACCTAAAAATTCAAAAAATAATTTTCTAATTTAATTTTATTAAGTTTAAATTTAAAGGATTGATATGATGGATTAAATAGATCAAAATTATAATCATGTTGAATGATATTGGATTCTTTCATCAACCTATTAAAGAGAACAATTGAAAATATAGTTTTTTTTTACTTTGTCTTTCCTGGAATAGCCTTGAATGACGAGTATACTTTTCCTGGCCAAAATTGAAATCCAGCTTTCCAACCAAGTCCGGGACATTAACCATTCCATTTAGTAGCTTGTGAATGAGGCATAGATCTGCATAAACTCTACGTAGATGGAGGTTTTTTAAGTTATTATCAGAAATAAAACTTGAGAACTGATAGCTATCTTTAAGTATTCTTAATTTATATGCTAAATGCTTGAAAAACTTGGACTGTATATTTTCTAAAGATGTAATTCGACCACTTTGATACGGGTTCCATACCGTTGATGCATATTCAAGTTGAGAAACAACTAAAGATTTGTATAGAAATACAATTGTCCTAGCTGATAAATCTTTCGCAGATCTTAAAATAAAACCCAACATTTTTCTTCCTTTCGAGCAGATGCATTGTATGTGATCTCTGAATAATAATTTGTGATCGAAGGTGATCCCCAAATCTTTAACTTTGCTAACAAACAATAATATCGTTCCGTTAATGCTGTAACCAGTATTAAGAAGTGCAGCTTTTCGACTAAATGAGATGGTTAAGCATTTTGAAATATTCAAATACAGTTTATTGATATTGTACAAATTGAATAATGCATCGATATCATTTTGAAAAAAAAAATTGTCATATTGACAACTGTTTTTTTCTTGCTGCAGCTAATTTTACATCATTTCTTCGAGTTTTGGAATATTTATTTACTGATTTTTTTTATGGTTCAATTGGCCCCCGTTACGATTCTTTTGAGTGGATTGTTGCGTCATTCCGGTAAATAATTATATTATTTTACATGCCATGACTGGTACAGATTTACACCCTGGCGATCAATTTTGTGAAATTTTCAGTTGCTCAAATGATGTATATAGTTCATGTAGCAAATGTGGTATACTATTATGTTACAACCATTTTATTGATAATAAAGCATGTTCTGATCACAAAAATAATTCTTCGGTTGATAATAAAAACAACTATAAAACGCTTTGTAATATTTGTGGAAAATTTTTTCAAAAAGTAAATTTACACATTTCCAAAGCACATCCACTCCATAATAAAATTTTAAATAATTCAAATCCTAATCAAGATTTACAAAATATTCAAGATAGATTGGCTTACTTAAAACGTAACTTGAAGGTGATTAAAAGAATTCCTAAAAGAGCTAGACTCCTTTCGGCTGCTTCCTTGTCCAATATTATTGACCATTGTGAAACAATAATTCTTTGGATTCTTGGATTGATCTGTTGTTATTTGCTTATAATTCTTTTAATATTCCTACCAAAAAAGCTGACAATAATGGTTCATTAACTTCAATTATTATTAGAAATTTAAATAAAGAAAGACCTATGGATTTTGCCAATATTCCTGTTAATAAGAAAAAGAGATATTTAGAGGAAGACCAAGTTATTAATCGAATAATGGGCAAAGTTTCTGATGGTGATTTATCAGGAGCTGTTAAATTAATATCTCCAAATGATTACTTCGCTGGTTTTGATAAAAATATTTATGAATCCCTTCTTAATAAACATCCTAAGTCTATTGAAAGCATTAATATTATGTATAAAAATAGCAAGATTACTCCAATACAAGTTACTACAAGTGAAGTTTTTTTAGCCATAAAATCTTTTAATATGGGCTCATCTGGCGGATTAGATTCTCTCAGACCTTCACACATACAAGACATGCTCAGTTTTAATTCTGGTTCTTCAGGGGAAAAGCTTTTAAAGTCAATTACAAATCTATGTAATTTAATGCTTTCTGGAAAAGAAATTTCTGATATATGCCCGATATTATATGGTGCTTCGTTGTGTGCTTTGAAGAAAAATGATGGAGGTGTAAGACCTATTGCTGTTGGAACTTTTTTGCGTTGCTTGGTAGCTAAGCTATGCTGTTCTAAAATTAATAAAAATCTTGGTAATGTTTTACGTCCTATTCAATTTGATTTTGGTACTAAAGGAGGTTGTGAAGATATTATTCATTCAGCTCGAAGATACCTTACCCAACATCCTGACCCATCAAATAAAGTTTTTCTGAAATTAGATTTTAAAAATGCTTTCAAGATGTTAAACAGAAATACTTTTCTTAATCTGGTTTTTGATACCTTTCCAGATATATCACCTTTTGTTTTTCAATGTTATAAAGAATCTTCTTTTTAAGAAAATCTTCACCAAACATAAGTGTTTGGTGAAGATTGCATCTTATCAGAAAGAGGCGTTTAACAAGGAGATCCTTTAGGACCAGCTTTATTTTGCTTAGGAATTGAGAAATTGACAAAATTAATTAATACTGAATTTAACACTTGGTATCTTGATGATGGTTCCATTGGCGATAACTCTGAGTTAGTTCTTGAAAACTTGAGAAAAATAATTCGAACATCAAACGAAATATGTGTCTATTTGTCTTAGATGGTATAGATGAAGATATTTTTCAGAATTTTAACTCTATTGCTCCAGGTATTAAAATAACAAAACATTCTGAATGGTGTTTACTTGGAACACCTCTTACTGATACCGCACTTTCTAAATCTATGGAAGAAAAATCAGATTGTTTGAAACTTATATGTTCTCGTCTATTGAATCTTCCATTACACGTTTCCTTTTTTCTATTAAAAATTTGTATTGCAATTCCTAAAGTAAATTACCTTCTTAGATGTAGTCCATCTTGGCATGATCTTTCTAGTATTAATACTTTTGATAATATTATAAAATGTGGATTAGAAAGAATCACTAACAATTATTTAACAGAAGAAATGTGGATTCAAGCAACGTTGCCTGTACTTTATGGAGGTCTTGGAGTTCGTCTTGCTTCATCTTTAACATTACCTGCTTATCTTTCTTCTTGTTATGCAACTTTGAAGAAAATTGATGACACTTTGCCTCCAGGTTTTAAAGATGTTCCTGATATTAATCTGGTTGAAGGTGAACATCTTTGATATTCAAAAACCAAAAAATATCTTGATGCTTCTGAAAAGCGTATCCAAAGATCGTGGGATATTCCTCTTTTGGATATTACATTTAATGAATTTAAGTGTTCGTCTGATGATTCATTTAAATGCTTTGTCTTCTAAAGAATCAGGTGCCTGGCTACATGCTTTACCAGTTTCATCTTTGGGTACCCTTCTTGATAACGATTCATTTAGAATTGCTATAGGTCTCCGTTTTGGTTCTTCATTATGTATTGAACATACTTGTTCATGTGGCTCGACTGTACATGAAAATGGTTTACATGGATTAAGTTGTAAATTTAGCGCTGGGAGATTATCTCCTCACAGTAAAGTTAATGAATTAATTAAAAGAGCATTGTCTTCTGCCGATGTACCATCTATTTTAGAACCGTAAGGAACCAGTAGGGATGATGGTAAGAGACCTGATGGAATGACCTTGATTCCTTGGTGTTTCGGCAAGTCAGGTGTTTGGGACTTTACTTGTGTAGACACTATGGCCACGTCTCATTTAAATTCTTCTTCTATTTCTTCTGGTGCTGCTGCTTTGATCGGGGAAAAAACAAAAAAATCAAAATATAGAAACCTTGAGAAAAATTTTCTGTTTTACCCAGTCAGTATAGAAACATTTGGAGTTTGGGGTTCTACTGGTTTAAAATTCATTAAAGACATTGGCAAAAGAATAGAAAATTTGACTAAAGATCCTAGGTCTTTTTCATTTCTTGTTCAACGAATAAGCATTGCTGTTCAAAGGGGAAATGCTGCCGCTGTTTTAGGTACAAGTCTTTAGAGGAAATTTATATGATATCTAAATCTTTTAAGAAACATTCATATTTTGATTCTTCCACAGTTCCTTCAATAGACCATTCAAAGGGAACTTTAGAAGTTGAAAGTTTGAATGATTTTTTAATTTCAACTCCGAATAATCAATTAGAAGTTAGCAGTTCTGAATTGATTATCTCAGCCGATAGTGTGAAAGAAAATCGATCCGATTTAAACATAAATACGATACCTCGACGTGCAGTTAAAAAAAGATATATTGTGCTTAATGGAACTGCTTCTACTTCAAAACGGAACTATGATGAAGATGAAGAAGAGGGTTGTGATGATGAAGTTGAGAAGAATGATGTTTTAGAAGACCAACATGTTAATTTGGAAGCTCTTGAGGAAATAAGAACATTTAGATCTACCAGACAAAAACGTTGTTCTTTCTTACCTGTTTCGGAAATTTCAAGTTTTTATTCCAACAGTGTTAATTTGCCCTTAAACCATTTAGGTAATGATAGTGAGACTGATAAACATGTAACAGTTAGTAGCAGAGGCAGAGTAAGGAAACTTACGTTAAGAGCTCGAGCTCTTATTAAGAAATGATATTTATATTATAATTTTTAATTATTTTTACTATTTTTATTATGTATTATACAGGGTGTCTCTAAAAGGTCTGTACAGAATGATACCACATACTCCTGAGACAAAAATAAGACGATTTAACCAAACTTATCTCTATCCAAAAGTGCTTCGTTAAGACGCCATCGACCTTCAAAGTTCAATTTTTTTTTTCTATTTTAGTCAATTACCAATAATCCGTTCAAGCGATTAGAATAAAATTTAGCATGTGATTATTTTGTGTAAAAATCCATTATGTAAAAACATGTTTGTCTTTTTGGAAGATATGCAAGTGGTCAAAAGTCGGTCATCAGGAGCTTGAAAGTACTATAACTTTTTAGTGGGCTACCAAAAACGCTTGAAACTTTTTTCTCATCTAAACAGTCTAAATTTGAACACATTTTTTTTCTTATAACATTTGTCTATCTGCTTAAGTTTAGTCAGAAAAAAATAATTTTTATTTTGTACACAACATAACCTACTTTCGCCATCATAAAATTGTCTTCAAAAGGTCTGTACAAAATAATACCATATATTCCTGGGACCAAAATAAAATGAATAAACCAAACTTATCTCCATCCAAAAGTGCTTCGTTAAGACGCCATCGACCTTCAAAGTTCAATTTTTTTTTTCTATTTTAGTCAATTACCAATAATCCGTTCAAGCGATTAGAATGAAATTTAACATGTGATTATTTTATGTAAAAAGCCATTATGTAAAAACATGTTTGTCTTTTTGGAAGATATGCAAGTGGTCAAAAGTCGGTCATCAGGAGCTTGAAAGTACTATAACTTTTTAGTGGTCTACCAAAAACGCTTGAAACTTTTTTCCTCATCTAAACAGTCTAAATTTGAACACATTTTGTCTCTTATAACATTTCTTTATCTGCTTAAGTTTAGTCAGAAAAAAATAATTTTTATTTTGTACACAACATAACCTACTTTCACCATCATAAAATTGTCTCCAAAAGGTCTGTACAAAATAATACCATATATTCCTGAGACCAAAATAAAATGAATAAACCAAACTTATCTCCATCCGAAAGTGCTTAGTTAAGACGCCATCGACAGTCAAAATTTATAAATTAATAATAGAACAATTTTACACAACTTATCTCAATGCAAATAGGCTACACCAAAGTTCTTCAGAATATTTATTTCCAAATTAACAAAGATCAATTTGTACAATATTGACTGTAAAAAATAATTGAAACTATGACGAAGGCTGCTAAAAGTTAATTATCCATAAGCAAATATTTTTTATTTCTTTGACCGGCAGTACGTTCCAAAACCTTTAAAATTTGTTATATCGATTATTACGGCTGAACGTATTGATTTATTCAATAAATCAGTAAATTACATTTATTATCCAAAAAAATAATAACCAAATAAAAATAAAACTAGGTGTAATTCAAGATAATATTATTAACAAAACAATTTTTAAAGTAAATGTTCAAAATGATTTCCATTTTGACGGTAACATGCATTAATACGTCGTAATAAATTGAATTGTACCCTTTGCAGCAATTCAAAATTGTTTCGAATGATAGTCATTCCATTTTGAATTGCTTCCCATAACTCCTCTTCCGTAGCTATAGGCCTGGAATATACCATGCTTTTTAAAGCTCCCCATAGAAAATAATCCATAGGTGTTATGTCGGGTGATCGCGGTGGCCACTTTACAGGAGCTTCGTTTCCTCTACCGATCCATCTGTTTGGGTATTGTTGGTTTAAATAATTTCTTACATTTAATGTAAAATGTGGAGGAGCCCCATCATGCATAAACCACATTTCTCTCCGAAGATCCAGGGGAAGATTTTCCAATAGTAGTGGTAAAGTATTTTGTGTGTGGTTTAAATAATTATCCCCGTTGAGTCGAAGGGGTAAACGTACGGGCCCAATTAATTCACTTCCAATAATTCCTGCCCACACATTTATTCTAAATTCATGTTGAAAATGCCTTATTCTTATTGCATGTGGATTTTCATCGGCATAAAAGTGTTCATTGTGAAAATTTGTTATACCCCTTCTTGTAAAACAAGCTTCATCTGTGAATAAAATTTTTCCACAAAAATTTAGATTATAAGCTCTCTTGTCTCTTATAAACTGGCAGAATTGAAGACGTTGTTCAAGATCGGGTGGTAAAAGGTCCTGCACCGATTGGTTGTGATATGGGTGAAGCTGCTGCTCTTTCAAAACTCTATTTATAATGTCTTTACCAACTCCCATTTGAAAACCTAAACACCTGGTACTTAATTTTGGGTTTTCAGCAACTCTTTCCAAAATATCCTCTTCAATTTCAGCAGTTCTTATTGTTCGTTTTTGTCCACAATCTGCAGTTTGAGGAGTAAATCGACCTGTTTCTCGAAGACGTCTCTCAACAGCGGAAAATGTTTGATGATTTGGTATTCTGCGATTTGGAAATCTTTCACGATATTCCCTAACACTTACGCGACCATTTCTATTACAATATCCAAACACCAATAACATATCCGTCATTTCTTCGAAAGGGTATGGAACTGCCATTATAAATAAGGATAATTGTAACAAATTTACCTTAATTTAAATTAAGCATTAACTTTAGTGAAACAAAATAATGACACTTCAATTCCAAAGCCAACTTGTTTTGTACATACCCTCTCAAAACCATTTTAAAATGATAAATGTGCGTTGTACTGAAGAGAAAAATATTTTCATTTAGATTAAGTTTAAGTTTTTATTTTGGTCTCAAGGATATGTAGTATTATTTTGTGCAGACCTTTTGGAAACAATTTTATGATGGTGAATGTTAGTTATGTTGTGTACAAAATCAAAATTATTTTTTTCTAACTAAACTTAAGCAGATAGAAAAATTTTATAAGAGACAAAATGTGTTGAAATTTAGACTGTTTAGATGGAAAAAAAGTTTCAAGCGTTTTTGGTAGACCACTAAAAAATTATAGTACTTTCAAGCTCCTGATGACCGACTTTTGACCACTTGCATATCTTCCAAAAAAAAAATGTTTTTACATAATAGCTTTTTACATAAAATAATCACAGGTTAAATTTCATTCTAATCGCTTGAACGGATTATTGGTAATTGACTAAAATAGAAAAAAAATTGAACTTTGAAGGTCGATGGCGTCTTATCGAAGCACTTTTGGATGGAGATAAGTTTGGTTTATTCATTTTATTTTGGTCCCAGGAATATATGGTATTATTTTGTACAGACTTTTTGGAGACAAATTTATGATGGTGAAAGTAGGTTATGTTGTGTACAAAATAAAAATTATTTTTTTCTGACTAAACTTAAGCAGATAGAGAAATGTTATAAGAGACAAAATGTGTTCAAATTTAGACTGTTTAGATGAGAAAAAAGTTTCAAGCGTTTTTGGTAGCCCACTAAAAAGTTATAGTACTTTCAAGCTCCTGATGACCGACTTTTGACCACTTGCATATCTTCCAAAAAGACAAACATGTTTTTACATAATAGCTTTTTACATAAAATAATCACATGTTAAATTTTATTCTAATCGCTTGAACGGATTATTGGTAATTAACTAAAATAGAAAAAAAAAATTGAACTTTGAAGGTCGATGGCAACTTAACGAAGCACTTTTGGATAGAGATAAGTTTGGTTAAATCGTCTTATTTTTGTCTCAGGAATATGTGGTATCATTCTGTACAGACCTTTTAGAGACACCCTGTATATTATATTTGTAAAATAAACATGTAGTGGGTGTCCCTTTTGAAACTTGACGTGGTCTTCATAAGAGTCGACAATGGAGTAAAGCTTCAAATCATCAGCATAAAAATAATCCGGCAAGTCAATAATAAATATGTCAAACAGGATTGGTCCGCAGTGGGAACCTTGGGGAACACCAGAAGCTGCATGAATTTCTTTGGAAATGCAATTGTTAATCTTCACAGATTGTGTCCTGCCTGTTAGATAACTAGCCACCCATTGTACCATTGAATCATTAAATACAATGGATGAAAGCTTTTTTGTTAATATACCATGGTCTACCCTATCGAATGCCTTAGCAAAATCGGTATATACGGCATCAACTTGCTTGCCGAATTCAAAAGCTTCCAAAATGTACGATTGATAGAGTAGAATCTATGTTGAACGACCATCAATAAAACCATGCTGTTTTCCGAAAGTAAACTCTTACTCATCCATTTAAGTTGCTTTGACATCATTTTATCTAATACTTTGGGTATAGCGGATTGATTGTAAATAGCCCTGTAGTAGGAGACATCTTTCCGATCACCACTCTTGTGGATTGGTGTAATATAACTTTGTTTCCAGTTTCTAGGAAACGTAGCGTTATTGATGGACGATTCAAATATTGTAATTGTAAGTGTAAAGACATATTTCTTTAAAAAATAGTTAGTAATACCATCTGGGCCAAAAGTACATGTTTCTTTAAGATCCCGAATCTCATTAAATACATCCGCAAGTGATATTGAGAATAAATCAGACGTACCAGCGCCATTTTCAGGAAAAGTATCGTAAGATGGTGTTTTATCTGGTATAACATACACAGACGAAAAAAGTCAGCAAAAAGATTGGCAACATCGGTACCATTATCACAGGTTTGACTATTGAAAACCATTTCAGCCGGAAATCCATTAGTTTTTGTCTTATCCTTAATGAAGTTCCAAAATTTTCTTGAATCAGTGCAAACTTGCATCTATTTCCAAGCCTCTTGAAGTTATCATAGTCAGTAATAATCCCAGATCGTTTAAAATTATAACGTGCCTTCTTTTTTTGTTTAATTGTTTTGATGGCCTTCCCAATATTTCCACTAACACGGAGTCAATTTTGAAAAATTTTAACTCCGTCAGGTTTTAAAGGAAAGCGACGAAATTTGGCCCCTTTTATTATCACATTCTGAGGATTAATCAGTACAATTTTTAAGTCTCCAGGCGCAACGGTGTGAGTTCATGGCGCTGAGACTTAAAGTGTGCAAATTTAGAGTATATTTTTCACTCCCTCTCTATTTGGATTTTGGATATTAATATCTCCTAAACCATCGATAAGCGACCATACAAACATAATATACCAATAGAAAGCTTGTAAAAACTGCCATCGATTGACGTTAAAATATACAGGGTGTGTTGAAGTAATTGTTTAATACAAGTTAAATGTTTTATATTTTCAATGATGTGTTGATATAATTATTATTTTATAATAATCATGAATGTTAAAAAAGTGTTCTTGACAAGTTAAATCAAATATTAGAAATATATGTACCAGCAATTGTATCTTCTAGAATAAAGAGTTTTTTAGAAGCACAAGAGTTTTAAATACAATAGGTTATGGGACCAGTCCACGCGAGTCATTAAAGAAAAGAAGGAAGCGCACAAAATATTATTTTTTTTTATTGTGGAGTATCGTTAACATTTCTTAAGTTATGGAGTTGACGAAACACATAAAACAAACCTCTGATTGGTGAAGTAGATTGGCCAATTTGGAAAAGGAAAATGCGAGACCTGTTGGATTATCACGAAGGTGCTCTAGATGTCACTGAGGGAAGGTTAGTAAAACCTGAGCCCTTGGTAAATGATGCTAAGGAAGAACAAATTAGGCTGTATAAGAAGGCAAGTGATTTGTTTCGAAAGGCAAACAGTTACGCAAAATCAATGATTTCAAGTTCAGTGACAGATGAAGTTTATCAAAAGATAATGGATAAACAAACAGCGTATGAGGCTTGGGAGGCTTTAAAATTGAATTTTGAGGCGTCATCCAAAGATCAATTGTTCAAAATATGTACTGACTTTTTTGTGTTCAATTGGATTCATGGAGAGGATGTTTCAACTCCCGTTGCAAAATTGAAAAGTTTGTGGTTTGAGCTTAATAATGGACTTAAAGCCAAAAATGAAAGTGCTTTGCCAGACTTACTTTTAGTGTGCAAAATTCTGCAAATTTTACCAGGTGACTTCGAGAATTTCAAGTCCGGTTGGATGTTATTGTCGAAAAATAAAGATAAAACATTTGAAGAATTAATTACTCAATTGTGTAAGTATGAGAGAAATTTCCAAAAAATCACAGATGGAGGTACTGGGGAAGCATTGTTAGTAAAAAGTGAAAAACCAAAGATGAATCGAGGCTTACATAGGTCTAAACAAAATGACAGTTGTAATTATTGTAAAAAGAAAGGACATTGTGTAGTTACATGTAGAAAGTGGATTGCTGACGGACGACCGCAAAAGAAGGTTCCTCAGAGCAATGCTGTAGATACAAATGTAGCCTTGTGTTCAGTAGATGAAGATATTCTTCGAGTGGAAACATTATCATCAGGATGGCGGATTGATAACGGAGCTACAAAACACGTGACAACTTGTTCAGACTTATTTTTAGAGTTAGCTGAATCTTTGCTGTTTAAAACATCTTCAAGAGTCTCAGGATCCTCTGTTACTTCATTAACAAATTCTTCCATTATCAAGGCGTAATCTTCTAGATATTTGGGTTTGTTTAAAGTTAATCGATTTCTTAAAATTCTTCAGATTTGTGTTCATCTTCAGGCTTGATCTTTAACCTTTTCTCAACATCAATCTGTGACTTTTCATCTTCATCTACTTCTTCAAACTGATTTTTATTTTTATTATCTTCCGTTTGTAGCTTTAGTTCACTTTTACATTCTTTCAGTTTCTCTTGGATTGAACGTCTCGACAAAATTACTTTCTGATCCTTCTGAACATAGATTCTGTAACGCTCATCACCATCATATCCGACGAGAAATCCTTTCACTGCCTTTTTGTCCATCTTTTTTCTCTTCTCAGCTGGTATATGAACATAGCAAGAAGATTCAATGATACGCAAATGGGTCTTTCGGTTAAAGAAAAATCCTGGTTGTCAAGGGATTTAGTCAACGTCATGGTGTTGATTACAGCAAAACTTTTAGCCCAGTGGCAAAGATGGGAACAATTCGTTCAATTCTTAGCATTGCAGTAAGTGAGAAAATGTATTTGATACAATTTGATGTATCAACTGCTTTTCTATATGGGGAGCTTGAAGAAACTGTTTTTATGAAACAACCACAAGGATACGAAGACGGAACCAGCAAGGTCTGCCAACTCAAGAAGAGTCTTTACGGTCTCAAGCAAGCACCCAGATGCTGGAATAAACGTCTTGGAGTTTTTATTCAACAACATGATTTCAAGGCCAGCGATGCTGATCCATGTTTATATGTTCGAGAAAGGAATAATGAAAAACTTATTCTTGTAATATATGTGGATGATGGTCTTCTTGCAGCAACCGATCCACAAAAGATGGAAATTTTTATTAGTGAGTTGAAATCAGAATTCAAGATTGTATCCAGAAAAACTAATCATTTTTTGGGTATTGAAATTGAACAAGAAGAAAAATTTATTAAAATAAATCAGAAGACGTATGCAAAGAAAATTTTATAACGTTTTAATTTTTCAGAAAGTAAATCTGTTTCAACTCCAATGCTCAAGGGTGCAGAAATTTCCACACCAGGGAAAGATGATAAGGGTGCAGAAATTTCCACGCCAGGGAAAGATGATAGTACAATAAAATTTCCCTACAGACAAGCTGTTGGAGCTTTGATGTATTTAATGCTTGGAACAAGACCAGACTTGGCATACAGTGTCGGATTTATATCCAGATCACTTGAAAATCCAACTATGGAGAATGGGTATCTTGGAAGTTTATAGTGATGCAGATTTCGGCGGGTGTATTGTATACTGACAGGTCGCTCAACCTCTGGAGTGATTGTGAAATATTCAGGAGGAGCAATTTCCTGGTTAAGTCAGCGACAAGCAGTTGTAGCGACCTCAACAACTGAAGCGGAAATAATTGCAGCCAATGAGGGAGCAAAAGAGACAATTTGGTTACACAGACTTTTTAGAGGAATCATAAAACTTAAGAATATTCCTGTAATTCAGGTTGACAACTCAGCAGCGGCAAGACTGGCTCAAAATCCAGAATTTCATCGCAGGACCAAGCATATTTTGATTAAACATTTTTTCATACGAGAGAAAGTAGCACAAGGAAAACTTGGAGTTCAACAAATTTCTACGGAACATCAACTAGCAGATATCATGACAAAACCATTGGCGAGAACACGTTTAAAGATTTTATGTGAAAAGGGAAAGAAAGAGTATGGACGATGAATGGAAATTTAACTATGATTACAAAGGGAAAGTGTTGAAGTAATTGTTTAATACAAGTTAAATGTTTTATATTTTCAATGATGTGTTGATATAATTATTATTTTATAATAATCATGAATGTTAAAAAAAAGTGTGCTTGACAAGTTAAATCAAATATTAGAAATATATGTACCAGCAATTGTATCTTCTAGAATAAAGAGTTTTTTAGAAGCACAAGAGTTTTAAATACAATAGAGTGTTCCATTTGAAAATTTCGTTTTATTGGTCAATTTGCGTTATATGAGGCACCCTGATAAAAGATTATCACAAATTTAAATTTGGCATGATAGCTGTAAATTAGACGATATTGAAAATGTTTTGTTAAAATTTCAACTTAAAATTGTCATTCGTTCTAGAGAAGTGAAATGGCAAATATCAGCAAAACAAGTGAAGATAGACCCATAAAAGGTTATATAACGTATATGATTATTTTTTTATAAGGAATCCAAAAATAATATACTGGATGTTCCATCTAAAAAAACAAAACTTTAGTTCGTTATCTTGGAATAGACACCCGGTATATTATTAAAATATTTTTATAGTGTACGCCTAAAAGTATTGTATATTCTGTCGAACACCGAATGTCAATATCTTTTTTCATTTTAGAGAAATATTACTTCCTCACAGCGCTGGGAGACACCGTGTATAATCAATTTATCATCTGAGGTGGGATTTTGTTTCTATCTTGATATTTATCAAGCTTGATTAAACTCAATAGAGGGTTATTCTCGAATCACACGACACTACATGACAAGGACAGACTCTTATTTTTGCATTTGAATGACAAGGATAGAATGATAAAAGTCGTATAAAACATCATGCCGTGTGATTCGAGAATAACGCCCTTTTAAGTTTTATTAAGCTTCATAAATATCAAGATAGAAACAAAATCCCACCTCTGGTCTTATCACCATCTTATCTTATAAATCATACAAGATACACGTAGTTCTATGTAATAATAATTATTAGTTTGTGCACTTTCTACACGTTCTTTAAATAATAAGTAAATTTATGTACCTAAAACCTAAATGTGCTGTTTCGAAAAAGAAAACTATGGCAGAAGAAATAAATGAAATAAGTAATTTTCGAAATGAAAGTGTACAGAAAAGTACCTGCACCACATTTTTGGATAATTTTAAGGTTTCTAATAAGTTTCAATACACATGGACAATTGAAAACAATTTTTGCGACAAGATTGGTGAAAATATTATTACATCTCCTATAATTACATTGAGAGATTTTACTGGTGATGAATATTATTGGAGTATCCAGCTAAAACAAAACGAAATATCATTATGGCTAGAAATTTGTACAGATAATGAAATTTCTGTAGGATACAAGTTTACTTTATTGTGTACAGGTACAAAAGTGCAAACGAAACATCAGAGCTACACTTTTCATACAAATAATAGAAGTCAGAAAAGTTGGTTTCAAGACCAATTAATAAAAGGTACTAATGGTAAAAAAGATCAATATCTTCCATTTACCCTTCTAGAAAGCAAAACAATAATTATTTTGTTGGAAGGTGAATTCACTGTTCGAACGATAACTAAGGAATTGACCAAAAAAGATGCAATTCAAGATATATTACATTTCTTATACACAAGTACAGACAGAGTAACCTTACTTAAATTAACGAAGGGATTATCATTATTTAGAAATAATCTGAATAAACAATTTGAAGATGAATTATTTTCTGAACTCAATATTGAGAACGCAGCTGAAATTTATAAATTCTTTTATTCGCTTCGAAAAACTGAGTTGAAAAATAAAGTGATGGAATTTATTAAAAAAAATAATACTGCAGTTATAGCTACGAAAGGTTGGAAATCACTAGTAAAATCATCTGATGTAGATATGATAACAGAAATGTTTAGTGCCTTTGCAAACAATGATACTACAAACAATGATGTTCCTGAAAATATTGAAGTACTTACTAATGAAATCCCAATGAACAAAAGTAATAATTCGAATGGTTATTGAAAGTTCCTCCAAAAAATTTATAAAAATAATTGAGTTATGTATTAAGAAATGCTTCTTTTTTACTTCATTTTTAATTACTTTTTAATTAAAATATTTATAAATAAATATGTGTAATATTAATAAAAACATTTAAAAGCATTTTTTTATTTAAAAATTAAGTAAATCCCAATTTCTGGGGCCCTATTCTTAAACGACACGATGTTGTATTCAATTTTCATCATTCAGCCATTTTAATTTATTTATTGAAATGTCTGTCTAATTGTTAAGAATTGAAGGTTAGGTTTCAGATAACGAGTGCGAGACGTACACAGGTAAAGTGCGCATATCAGTTCAACTGGTGTGTAATGAAATGACGATACCGAACACGACCTCGCGTTTCTGTTGGAACGCGTTTTGTCTATTGCGCATGACCACGATCATCAAAGTACTGTTTTTCACGCTGGCGCTGTTGGAACAAAACTATTATCGCTGGTCTCTACACTGGACTCAGAATACCTGCAGCAAGATGACAAAAAGAAATTCTGAAAAAGATAGCACTTTTTTCAGTTTTTCGTTTATATCACGAATCCTATGCGTTTTTACGAAAAAACCATCATTAACAAAATTAAAGAAGGTAAAATTTTCTAAAAAATGTATATATTAATTTTGTTTTTTAACCAACGGGTTTAGGTGTTAGAGCGCGCTAAAAAATGGAAGACTCAAGAGTCTATAAATTTGGACCTTATTTAAATAGTATTAAGGCCTATTTTTGTATAAACATTAGGAGAAAAAAAACCATAATTTTTAAACCTCAAAAAAATTTAGTAAGTATTGTAGATTAATTATGAGAAATTTAAAATTATATAAATTCACCACACCCCAATTTTAGATATTTGAGTAATTGATTTATTACGTGGTTATAATCTTATCTTATAAATCATACAAGATACTTAGTTCCACGTTATAATATTTACTAGTTTGTGCATTTCCTACACTTTCTTTGAATAACAAATTTAAGTAAAAGTACCGTTTCGAAAAAGAATTACAAATTAAAAAAAAGTATGGCAGAAGAAGTGGATGAATTAAGAAGTTTTCTAGATGAAAATGTACAGAAAAACAGCGGTACCACATTTGTGGACATGTCTAAAATTTCTAATAAGTTTCAATACATATGGACAATTGAAAACAAATTTTGCACCAATATTGGTGAAAATTTGATTACATCTCCTATGATTACATTGAGAACTTCAACTAGTGATATATACAGGGTGGTGATAAAGTTTGGAACCAAGGTCATAACTTCCGTAAAAATTTTTTTTGTAAAAATCGCTCGGACAGGTCAATTTTTGTTTTAAAAATGCCATCTTTTGGAATGAAAAAAATATTCATGACGTCACTGATAACTTCACTATGACGTCATCATCATTTTTGTTAAATGGAAAACTTTAGATACAGGTAGAATCAAAGTGCAAACAAGTGTACAGTGTGGCATATTTAATACAAATAATAGAAGTCAAAAATATTTTCCATTTATCTTTCCAAACAAAACAATAATTATTTTGTTAGAAGGTAAATTCAGTGTTACAACGATAACTAAGGAATTGAATAAAAAAGATGCAATTCAAGATATATTATTTTTCTTGTACACACGCAAAAACAGAGTTAGCTCACGAAAATTGACTAAACAACTATTATTGTTTAGAAATAAACTTCAGTTAAAAAAACAATTTGAAGATGAGTTATTTTCTGAACTGAACGTTGAGAACGCAGCAGAAATTTATAAATTTTCATATTTGCATGGTATAACTGAATTGAAAAATAAAGTGATGGGATTTATTGAAAAAAATAAAACAGCTGTTATGACAACGAAGGGTTGGATGTTACTTTTGGGACCATCGGATGTAATTATGTTAGCAGAAATGTTTACTACTTTCGTACTTTCGCCAATATCTCCAGCAATAATGTCCCTGAAAGTACTGAAACTAATCAAACTTCAACTGAAAACACCTTCAAAGAAATGTTACAAAAATAATTGACTAATAAGTCAATGCTTCTTTTTTACTTCTTATTTGTGTGCTTTAATTAAAATTATAAAATACGTATAATATTAATAAAAACATTTATTACCCAGTTTTTTATTTGAAAAAATGTAATTTGAGGTTGTAAACGCAATCTACTATTATAATATATGTATATATCTCAGATCACCCGTCCACCCCTTTTATTTGGAGAACGCCTTGTCGTACATGGCTGAAATAAAAAAAATATTACCAAAGCAAATCCGAAGAATGTATTGGTAAACATATTTTTTTCCGGAATAATCCGGAAGTCCCCGGAACCGGAAGTAACTTTCGATTTTTAAATGGCAACATAGGTCGAATATGGTATCGTTTGAAAGGTCTTTTAAAAAGAAACAACTTTTATTAAAATATTTTTTTTATATCTTTCATAATTAACAAATTAAACGAAAAACAAAAGCAAACAAGTGACAAATGGTTTCTTAAATTATGGAAAAATTAAAACACTACCATCATCCTCAATGGGTAAGGGTAGAGGCAATTATGATTTTTTAAATGGAAACATGTATTTTTTGCTTCGATTGTTAGAAATAATCAACTTTTTTAGGTTATGTATTTACTGTAATTCAGAAAATAAAAAAAAGTTGATTATTTTTAACGAATAAAGCGATAAACGCAAAAAAGAGTTTCAATTTAAAAAATATCTCTCTCTTGATTTAATTTTTTCATAATTTAAGAGACCAATGGTCACTTGTTTGCATATTTTTTTTTCGTTTAATTTGTTAATTATGCAAGATATTACAAAAATATTTTAATAAAAGTTGTTTCTTTTTAAAAGAAAAACGATACCATACTCGACCTATGTTGCCATTTAAAAATCGAAAGGTACTTCCGGTTCCGTGTACTTCCGGATTGTTCCGGAAAAAAATAAGTGCACCAATGGATTCTTCGGGTTTGCTTTGGTAATAATTTTTTTATTTCAGCCTTGTACGACAAGGCGTTCTCAAAATAAAAGGGGTGGACGGGTGGTCTGAGACACCCTGTATTATATATACATATAATGTAATGCCCACGACGACCGCAAAGTCGTTCCACATAAGACTGCGGTTGTTTCTTTCGTGCATAAAAACGTCATCGATTGCGACCGCAATAAGCTCACAACGACCGTATTTATTCGTGGGTTTCTGTGGTCGTTCGTTGAAAGGTGACGTTTTGAGCTAGTGGAACGGGAAAATTTTGCGGTCGTGGTCGTGAGCTTTAGTTTTCATTAGTGGAACGCGCCCTATGTCTGTTTACGTTATTAGATGACATCTTAAATACATTATTTTTTTAATGACGTTATAAACTAGGCCCAATGCGTTTGACAGAATGACAGGGGCCTCAATTAAGTGACAAAGAAGATAAATATAATGCATAAATGAGAACAAGTGAGAAGGAATGAGAAGGAATGACGAACCACTTGTTACAAAAATGCATGAAAAATGCTTTAATATTGTGTGTCTACATTTCTGTCGAAATTTTTGTTCGGATAACAATTTTATTGGAAAAAATAGAACACTCTGTATTCCGGCCTTTTGTTCAATAGCGTTGTCTAGACCTTGAAACGAGAGAGAAGGAAGTTCTTACAACCTCCGTCTCTTTCTCTTATCGGTGCTGCCAATCGAAAATATTGTCCTAAATACAGGGAATGCAATTATAACTGTTACCGTAACTAGGCAACCAAATACACTATCTGGTAATTTTTTAAAATTTTAGTAGTAGTAGGTTTGTATACCTGTTGAAATCCAACAAAATTTTATTTCTGATCTTTTATTTTAACCTCTCAGCAGAGTATTACTTAATTAATAAAAACAAAAAAACCGATATTACAATTAACCTGCTCCCTAACCTTTTCTTCGACAAGGACGTTTCATACACACTACCTTTTCATCGACAAACAATTTCAACGACATCACCATTTATTCGTCAAAATATCCTCTATTGAAATAATTACATTTGCATAAAACGCATTTATAAATTATAAAAATTAGTTTCTCAAAAACTGCCGAATGAATTTAATAATTCACAATTAATTTTACCCATTTAAATTATTTAAGAGTAGTTTTAATAGATTTTATGAAAAAAAATACCAAAAAAATCCGAAATTTGTTTTCAAAGTTCAGAAAAAAATTTTTTGTCACAAACATACTTGGAACTTACCAATGTTTAATAATAAGAAAAAAATTAGAGTGTTATATTTAAAATAAATAAGTTGATGTCATTTCCGTAAAATTAAAAATTTTCTTCTAGTTCAATAGGCGACGAGAGTATATTGCAAACAGCGCTCCCTAGCGGAGTTTCGATGCAAAAAAATACAGGGAATCAAAATAAATCTTTGTTGTGAAGTGCAGTTAAATTTTTGGTTTCTTTTATTTAAAGTTAATTCGTTTTGTTAAGGAAGTTGGTTGCTGGAGCTATAATGGAAAAATGATTTATTTGAATTTTCCTCAATATTTTTTGACCATAAAAGTAGTGACATTTTTTATGCTGACCATTATTGGGTTTAAAAGAAACGAAAAAGACAACATAACAAATTAAAACTGAGGTTGCTTGTGGTTGGAATATAAGCCGACTGCAAAATGTGGCCAAATAAAATGTTTGGAAGGAAAAACACTCAAAAAAATGTTTCCTTTAAAAAATAATAAGTAAATTTAGTTTATCCAAGGAAGCAGAAATACCACCGTGTTTCAAAAAATGGTTAAAATCAGTCTTCTAAAACCGGACAAGCTCGAACATGACCTTTCTAATTTTTACTGTTATTCAAAAAATCAAAAAAAAAATTGCTCCATTTTCATGAAGTTTCATTTAAACCAAGAAAACAGTTATAAAAAACAACATTATCATCAAGAAACAAAGCCAAATTTGACAAATAATAAACAAAAAATAAAAAAAAAAAAGTTCAATACAAAAAGCGGGAATTTTTTAACATTCCGCAGGATTCGGGACAAATGTTAAAAAATCTGGACTGTCCCGCCAAAATCGGGAAGTCTGGCCACCTTAACTTGAATTAAAATATATTACACCAGTGAAAATAATAAATAAATAAATATCTACAAATTTTAAACGTCGCACAGTGGTCAATTTTGCATTTTTGTGTTAGTTATTGTTAGTGAAAGTGATGGATTTTGATAACTTAGGTATGTATCTTAATTATTGATATGTTTTGCCTAGCCACAAAATTATTATTCTTATAGTTTAGTAGTGCTAAACATAGGGTGTGTTCTTTGTCACATTTTGACATAGTTTTACATTTTAAAGGTAAATTTGTTATATTTCTCCACCAGATAGCGCCACCATTCTTTTTTTATTTTAGTTTAATAAATGCATTAATGAATGTTGAAAAAATTGGCTGTAGAGGACTGCAGCTGACAAATCTAGGGTCACTTTTAACAATCCAGATTTTTTTTTTAATTTTTTTTTTTTTTAATTTTTTGTTTTGTTGTTCTAGGAAATACGCACACATCAGGGGTGAAAATTGTTACCCGGAGGTACCTTTATGAAATTTTGAAAGGACAGAATTTTCCAAATTTCGAAGAAAAAATAAATTATTTAGAAAACTATTTATTATTAAACTATGGCACTACAGTTGATGACATAAAATCTTTCAAACAAAGATTTTCTATATTTAAATCGAAAATTTTTGAAAAATGGGCAAAATCTCACAGAAAAGAAGAGGCTTTCTTGAAAAACCACGAGTCTTGGTTGAACAGAACTTTTGAACTTCCAATAAAATTGTTAAATCGGCTCTCTGTATTGCACACCAGAATTAGAATGTTTGAAAGTGTATTACATTTAGCATACAAATTACATGTTAAAGAATATAGGGAAAGGAAGACTGAAAAAGAAAAACAACGGGAAGAAGAAACAAAGACGCACATTCAAGAAAGCTTTCGGGTTGAAACTGGATTATTAGTAGACATGCCCAAAACAGATTTTGGAAATACCAATGACGGTAATACTAGTAGAAGGTTTTTTGAAAATCCCCATTTGGCGGCAGACATAACCGGGATGTACTACCACATAGAAATGATAAAAGTGAATAAATATTTTTGGCCGCATAGATCGTGAAAATTGACCACTGTGCGTCGTGTCGATAAAACAATATTGGCACTACAAAGGTTGGTCGATAAAACTGTAGTCGATGAAACGACATTAACGAAGAAATGGTTATGCCGTTGAAATTGTTTGTCGATGAAAATGTGTCGATATAACGTCCTTTTCAAAGAAAAGGCTTGTCGATTAAAAGGTACTATCGATGAAAAGGTAATGTCGATGAAACGTCCTTGTCGAAGCAAAGGTTTGTCGATGAAAAGGTAGTGTCGATGAAGCGGTAGTCGATGAAAAGGTAATATCGATGAAACATTAGTGTCGATGAAAAGGTAGTGTCGAAGAAGCGGTTGTCTATGAAAAGGTAATGTCGATGAAACGTCTGTGTCGATGAAACGGCCATGTCGAAATAGGTTTGTCGATGAAAAGGTTGTGCCGATGAAATGGTTGTGTCGATGAAAAGGTAATGTCGATGAAACGTCTGTGTGGATGAATTGCCCATGTCGATGAAATGTCTATGTCGATGAATCGGTCGTGTCGATGAAACGGACTGTCGATGAAGTTGCATTTGATGAATAGGCTATGAAAGTGTATTGTCGATGAAACGGTATACAACAGTGGCCAACTGTGCCAAATCACCATACTAACATCCTTTTTTGAAAACACTATATTATTTTTGTAAATGATCTGTGAGTGTATTTGACACTTACTTGTTGCAAACATCACATAAAATCCATAAAATTTTGGAACCATATTTAGAGCAATCTAGAAGATTTGGAAGACTTAAAACTGCAAAATAGCTTGTTTTGTTGATTTATTATTTGGTATTATTTCATTTCAACTTCCAAACTACTGGCCGTAGCCCAAACATTTTTGTTTCTCCGTAATCAGCAAGCTTAAATCTACAATCGTATCCTATTAGTTAAATAAAATTCGAATATAAAAAAAATATATAGTTTTTTAAATTTTCGAAAAATTTCCCAAATTTGAAAACGCTGTATTTTAAAAAATATGCATTGGATCGCGCTAATATTGCTTAATTCAGCGAATCCAAATCTATCTGAAAACGCTAAAAAACCCTTCTCTGTCATTTTTTAGGACCACTTAAATGGCTGTAACTTCTAAACTAATGGCCGTAGCTCAAACATGTTATTTCTCCGTAATCAGCAGGCTTAAATCTATTATCCTGGCTCATTAGATACATGAAATTCGAATATTTTTGTAAAAAAAAATTAGTTTTTTGAAATTTTCTAAAATTTTCCATATTTCGAAACGCTGTATTTTAAAAAGTACGCATTGGATCGCGTTAATCTTGCTCAATTTGTTATCAGTTAACCCAAATCTATCGGAAAACGCTACAAAAGGACAAAAAAAATTAAAATTTTTTGATTTTATAGCGATGATCAATATTTTTTAGGACCACTTAAATGGCTGTAACTTCAAAACCTTGTATTTTAAAAAGTAAACATTAGATCGCGCTAATATTACTTAATTCGTTATCAGCGATCTCAAATCTATCCGAAAACGCTAATTTTTTTTTCTATTTTATACCATTTTTTTAAGGCAACTAAAATGGTTGTAACTTCCAAACCAATGGTCGTAGCCCAAAAATTTTTATTTAACCGTAATCAGCTAGCCAAAATCTATTATCGTAGCCTATTAGTTATATGAAATTAAAAAAATTTTAGAAAAAATTATGTATTTTTCAAATTTTCTATATTTTGGTAATTTTCAAAACGCTTTAGTTTAAAAAGTACGCGTAGGATCAGGCCAACAATGGTTGAATCGTTATCAGCGAACCAAAATCTATAAGATTTTAAAGAAATCGCGAAAAAAATTCAAATTTTTTGAGTTTTTAAGCAAAGGGCCATAAAAAATGTCCGTAAATTCTAATTTACTAGTCGTAGCGCAAAATTTTTTAGTTTTCCGTAATCAGTAGACCGAAATCTATAACTATAGCTCGTGAGTTATACAGGGTGTCCCGTTCGTGGTTCACCAAACGTTAAGGTTAGAAAGTAGAGCAAATTTAATCAAAAAACCAAAAAAGTAAGGGTCTATCTTATATGGTTTGAAAGTTACAGGGGTTTGAATTTGGCATGCCAGAAATCAGTAAATGATCAATAGCTGCTTAAAAATTTAGGAAAAAGATTTTAAGAAAATAGAATTTTAAAGCTGAAAGTATCCTTTTTCCATTGGTAACAATGATAAAACACAATTCGTTTATCAAATATTAAAAAAAAATCGAAAAGAAAAAAAATCCATAAAAAATTGTTTTTTAGCAGTTTTTGAAGATTTTCTCCAAGATATGACCTATTAAGGGCGTGTTTTTTTTAAATTTTCTAAAAATTCGTTAAATTCTCTAGAAATTGTGAAAAATTTTGAAACCCTAACTCTTTTTATGCACTCACTAGAGCCTTCTAAACTTACTCCTATGAGAATTGATTCTAAACATAGTTAGTTACAATTGAGGTGCGCCTTCATTTTTGCTATTATTTAATAATACAACTGTTTCAAAAGCCATCAAAATTTAACTTTTGCTTATAAAAATTAATTAATAAGCAACTATTTATCATTTACTGATTTCTGGCAAGAACGGGCGATGCCAAAGTCCAACCCCTGTAACTTTCAAACCATAAAAGCTAGACCCCTACTTTTTTGGTTTTTTCTTGATAAAATTTGCTCAACTTTTTAACCTTGACGTTTGGTGAACCACGAACGGGACACCCTGTATACTATCAGTCAATATTAAATGTTAAAATAAGAAACTCACTCTTTTAAAAAATAATGAAATACCTTTTAAAAAGACTGAGTTTCTTATTTTAACATTTAATATTTCTGAATTTGTAGCTTAAACCATGTTAACCATCTTCATTAGAATTAGGTACCTTGACGAAGACAAATGCATATTTAAAGAAGTTTATCATTCAATTTTCTTAATAGATCCATAGAAAGATGAAGAACAGTTGGCAAAAATGAAGAAGAACCCACAAGTGAATTCAAAATTTTGTTTAAATAGACGCTATGTTTGATTTTTCTTTCCAAAAATGTTAAAGGAGTACCAAGTAGATACCAATCTGATTTGTCTAAAATCCTAGTGCAAGACAATTGAAATTCTTCTGGTTACTGTAAATAATCAATTGTCTTTTCAAGCTAAACGATCTTCCCTCTTGCGGCTGAATGCAGAATTAATGGGATGACGTCAGAAGTAGGTTTTGTCATGGATACCACAATATCTTCAGTAGTCACCGAGGTTACGTTGCTTTGCGCTGACCTATTTCTGACGTCGTTTTTGGTTATAAAAATTAATTTGAATACGAGATTTGTCGATAATCATAGATTTTTTTATTGAAACTCTAATTGATGATTAGATTAGATTAAATTACAAAAATTGAAGGAATAAAGTACTTTTACTCATAAATTGAACACTCCCCATTTTTTTATATTTTGGAGTACTCACTTTATCACGTGGTTATAATCTTATCTCTTCTAATAAATTGTAAGTGCTGCACTGAAATAACAGTATTTAGTTTGTGTTTTTTCACCTTATCCTTGAATTATAGCATAGAACAAAAATTATGGTCGAAGAAATAGAGCAACTTGATAATTTACCAGGCGAAGATGTAGAGGAAAGTACGGGTACCATTATGGTAGAAGAAATTATTAATTTACCAAATGAAGATGTACAGAAAAGTAGAGGTAGTACAAATTTTGAAGTGGTTAAATTTCAATACGAGTGGACGATTTACAACATCAATTTATGTAAGAAAGATGAACCAAAAATTAAATCTCCTAAATTTTCAATGATCACCACAACTTGTCCTTATCTATGGTCTCTGGAGTTGCAAGGAGATCAATTTCCTTGTTACAGCATAATTTTAAATTTAGAGTCTGATGTAGATGATGAAATTAATGTCAATTTTAAGATTACTGGTTCAATTAACGGCGAAACATGGACTCAAATAAAAACAGAAAATATAAAATTCTCTTTTGATCATAAAAATAAAACATCTATTAATGGAGGTGAAAGTATACTTCTAAATGATCTGAATGAATATGTTACTGAAGATCTACTTGATTGTGAAAAAATAGTTTTTCTCCTTGAAGGCGAATGCACTGTACCAATTAAACTTAAGAATACTTTTAACGATGTAATTAATAACACACAAGATATTTTATCATCAAAAGCGATTCAAGATATTTTACATTTCTTATATACTGGACAAGCAACTAATACACGCAATTTACAAAAAGGTTTATTAATAACTAGTGATAACCTCGAATTAAAGGAGAAATACGAGGAAGAATTATTTTCTGAATTAAACATTGAGAACGCGACTGAAATTTATAAAATTTTTCTTCACACATGGAAAAACTGAGGCGAAGAAAAAAGTGATGGGATTCATTAAAAAAAATGGAGCAGCAGTTACGAGAACAAAAGGTTGGATGTCAATTTTAGGATCATCTGATGCACAAATATTGGCAGAAATGATAAGTGCTTTTACAAACAATCCTGAAACTAGTAATGGTGATGCTCTTGAAAATTCTCCAAAGCTTTAATTAAAATAATTAACTTCCTCGGTGACAACTGACAGTTATGTGGCAGCCATGATAACGTGATGGCAACTAACCTACTTTTGGCTTCATCACGTTAGTTCCGCATTCGACCGCATGAGGGATGATCGCTTAGCTTGTAAATCTATAAACTTAAGTATTTTTATAAATAAATACTTTATTATATTCAAGTCTCATGTTTTATTAAATTAGTTTAGCAAAAGCGAACCCAAATCTTTCGGAAAAGGCTAAAAAAGGTCGAAAAAAATTCAAATTTTAATTAATATGTGATAAATCTATCTAAAAATAAATTAATTAATATTAAATGTTAAAATAAAAAACTCACTGTTTTTAAAAGATATTTCATTAACCAGAACGTTTTCGTCAAGTAATCTTGACATTATCAATGCAGTAATGACAAAATTTTTATATGTATATTTTTTTTATTAAAATTTTAGTTGCATATTTCTTACCTAACGAACAATAATATTGATCGAGTATATTAGCAATTTCTGTTTTATCATTTATCTTATCTTGTAAATCTTATCTTAACTTATAAATTGTATGTAGTATACTAAAACAGTAATTAGTTTGGTATTTTTCTTGACTTGCAGATTAAAAAAAAACCTGTGGCAAAAAATGTCACAACCCAGTAATTTACTAAATGAAGATGTGCAGAAAAGTAGCGGTACCACGAATTTCCAAGTGCTGAAGTTTCAATACGAGTGGAAGATTAACAACTTCAATTTAAGTAAGAAAAAAAAGGGTACAAGTCTAAAGGTTATATCTCCTACGTTTTCAATGATAACATCAACTTGTGAATATTTGTGGTCTCTTCAATTATGTAAAATTTTAAGCAATAATTTTTATAGTATAATTTTAAAATTAGAATCTCGTGAATTTAATGAAATTATTGCTAACTTTAAGTTTACTGGATCAATTATCGGTAAAACCAGCATGCAAATAATATCAGAAAATCAAGAATACCATTTTTATAATGCAAATAAGGCAGTTAATAGTAATCCACTTAAAATTGATCAGAACAAATATCTTAATGACGAGCTACTTTCTAATGACAATTATATAATTATTATTCTATTTGAAATGGAATACAACGTATCAACTAAACTTACTGAAAAATTGAACACGATTGATTTACTTAACACAAAAGCTGATTTATCCCTAAAATCAATTGAAGATATATTACATTTCTTATACACTGGAGAAGAAATAAATGCAAAGGCTTTGTATGAAGGATTATTAATAGCTGGGAATAATTTGAAATTTAAAGAACAATTAGAGGAAAAAATGTTATCTCAACTTAACATCGAGAATGCAGCTGAAATTTATAAATTTTTATTTTTGCATGGAAAAACTGATGTGAAGAAGAAAGTGATGAGATTTATTAAACAAAATAGTGTAGCAGTTACATTAACGAAAGGTTGGATGACAATACTTGGATCATCTGATGTTTCGATGATAGCAGATATGTTTAGTGCCTTTGCAAGTAATGCCTCGACAAACAATGATGATGTTCCTGAAAATACCAAAGTTGTATTTACTGAGTAACCATCAATTTCCCAACAATTATGGATGTGATTCAAATGATGTTATGTACTAAAAATACTAAAAATATCATAATGCCCATAGAATGTAATATGTAATATGTAATTATTAAATTAATCCCTTGCATAATTAACAAATTAAACGTAAAAATAAAGGCAAACAAGTGATAAATGGTTTCTTAAATTATGGAAAAATTAAAACACTACCATCATCCTCAAGGAGTGAGGAAATTTGTATTTTTGGCATTTTTCGCTTCGCTTGTTAAAAATAATCAATTATGTCTTTGGCTTTAATCAAAAAATAATAAAAAGTTGATTACTTTTACGGAATAAAGCGAAAAATGCAAAAATAAATTTCCATTTAAAAAATTCATTCTCACCCATTGCGGATGATGGTAAAGTATTAATTTTTCCATAATTTAAGAGACAAAATGGTCATTTGTTTGCATATTTTGTTTCGTTGAATTTTTTTTAATAATCAAAGATATTATAAACTTATTTTAATAAAAGTTGTTTCTTTTTGAAAGACCTTTCCAACAATACTATACTCGACCTATATGTTGACATTTAATATTCCTTATTTTCAAAATTACGAATTACACGAAAAGATTCTTTAAGTTCATTTTGGTGGTAATTTTTTTTATCTCATCATTGTACGACAAGGACTTCTCAAAATAAACAGGTGGTACGGGAGGTTTGGAACACCTTGTATAGTAATCTTTCAAGGAATTTTAATTTTTATACAACTAGCATTGAGACTTTGACGTATCAAATATTTTGGGAAAAAATAAAAAGTGTAACCAAAGATCAACTTCATTTCTGATTCGAAAAATCAGCATACAAAGAAAAATGATGCATCATTTTTCACCCAGAGCTTCTTCAGTTTTCAATAATTTAACATCTTTTGTTCAATATGATCTCAATATGCAATTAACGCCGAAAGTTTTCAGCAACATTCTTTCGATAAAGAAGTTTTTATTAATTCACGAAACATGTAGGTTTTGAACGAGGAGAAAATACCCCAAAACCTTTCCAATTTCTTTATAAACGAATACATAATATTGGAAACATTTGTTTTATGAACTCTGTTTTGTGATTCAGTGCTTCTGGAATACAAAGATCGTTTTAGAATATCTCAAAAATTATTCTTATGTAAGTGACATCAACTCCGGGGTGAATGGATTTTTAATGAAAGCATTGTGTCGTTTTGCTCGACACAAACCAATAAAAAATACTATCATATGATACAATATATCATAGGAACTATCACACCAACTATCACCGTGAAATCGAGGTTTTAGAACCGAAATGTGTTAGAATCGAAAATTCTTAGAACCGAATGTATTCGAATTAGAATGAAGATTGATTGACAACAATTTCTGCAAAAAGTGAAAATTGCCACATCAGTAATTAAAGTTTTTGTATTGTTTTATATTTCTGTTTCTTCTCTTTAAATATTTATTTGTAACATTAATAAAAACATTTATAGTGAAAGGAACATGAAGAATTTATATGGAGTTTTTTGTTTTTTTTGCCCAATTTGCCTCACTAAATAGCAACCATGGTAACCACTTCAATAAGTTTAGAAACCGACATTAATTAGTGGAATTAAAATTATTCAATAAATCAAGTAAAAATATATATACAGGGTGGGCCAACGAAAACGAAACAGACGAGTTTTGAAATAGTTAATAAAAAAATTTGAAAAAATGCTCGGACAGGTCAACTTTAGTTTCGAGGGGGACATATTTTGCAATAGAGCTGATTCAAAAATCCATTCATCCCTGCGCCATATGGACACAACCCCTTAAATTTTAATAGGGATGGTGGGGTAAGTAATACCTCGTTGGAAAGATCTTTTTATCCAGAGTAACATACAAAAAAAAAGTTAAATCGATCGATTCGTTTTAAAGGTATTCAAAATTTAGCAAGTAGAGTTTTCATACCTTTTGATAGAGTAAGTAATACCTCCTTGGAAAGTTCTTTTTACCACAAGTAACATACAAAAAATCAAAAGTGAAATCGATTGGTTTGTTTCAAAGAATTCAAAATAAAACAGTATTGCACATTATTTCTTATTTAACCAAACTAAACTTAACTAATCTTTTTGAAGAAAACTTAACACTTTAAAGAATCCCATCGATCCCGACACTTTCAAGGATGTTTTTATTATTTTATTAAATGTTCGAATTGAGTTCCACCAACCTCCGTGCAAACGTACAAATTTTGCTCAAAGCGAATTCTTACATTTTGTAACATTTCAGCAGTAATTTCTCGGCATTCATTAATAATTCTCTGTCGTAACTCTGCTAGAGATCCTGGTTCCGTTGCGTAAATCTTACTTTTTAAATGCCCCCAAAGGAAAAACTCAAGGGGAGTAAGATCGGGAGATCGCGGCGGCCACTCCAAAGCTCCTCTACGCCCAATCCATTGCCCAGGAAACGTCGTAGCCAAGAATTCCCTAACAGGCTGTGTGTAATGAGGAAGGGCTCCGTCTTGTTGGAAAATCAGATGGTATTCTAAATAACGATCGTCATTTTCGATAATATCGTCAAGAAACGGATGAACAAAGTTTTGAAGTAGATCCAAGAACATATCCCCTGTTAGATTGCCATCTAGAAAATAAGGACCAATAAGACGGTCTCCAAAAATTCCAACCCACACATTCAATTTTTGAGGAGTTTGAGTGTGAACTTCATGAAATACCCTAGGATTCTCATCTGACCAATATCGACAATTATGACGATTAACGGTTGAGTTTAAGAAAAAAGTGCACTCATCAGAAAAACAGATATTATAAAGATAATTTTCATCAGCAATTATCCGTTCCGTCATCATCTCACAAAATTGCAGTCGCCTATCAAAATCATCTTCATTTAACTCATGAATTAAATGAATTTTATAGGGATGATATTTGTGACCTTTCAATATTCGGCGAATGGATGTTCTGCTGATGTTAGTCACAGTCTCCAGTTTTCTTGTGCTTAAAGTTGGATCTGCAGCAACTTGTCCCAAAACACCTATTTCAACGACCTAATTTTTTATTGGACGAACATTACCAGGATCGCGTTTCTTATTACCAACAGAACCAGTATTTTTAAATTTTGCAACCAACTCCAGAACGTATTTTCAGTTACAATGTTTGTTTGGATGTTGTGCATTAAATAAATTAGCTGCACGATGAGCATTCTCATCGTTTTTAAAATAAAATGTGATTAATTCAACCCTTTCTGGAATTGTATAAACCATTGCTAGCAGAAGCTTTTACAGAAGTTCACAAAATTTTAAATGTTGATTTCGAATAATTAGTCATAAACAGTTTTAACACGATGAAAATCACCACTAATACAAAATACAACTGATAAAAAGAATCTCAATGTGGTTATAAATCGTTTTATGTTTTGCATTGTTTTGTTCCAGATGTTACAAAATTGTATACAATTCCTCGAATAAATTTAAATTTGTTTTTTAAAATCTCTCTTTTGTAGAAAAAGAAAATAAATTGCGTTTTACATGTTTTTGTATGTTACTTTGGGTTAAAAGATCTTTCCCAGGAGGTATTACCATTGTCTTTACTATATACAATGGTATTACTTACCCTATCAAAACACTTAAAATTGAAGCCGTGGTCTTCATAGCACAATTTTAAAGGCATGAAAACTCTACATGTTAAATTTTGAATATCTTCAAAACGAATAGAAGGATTTAACTTTTTTTTTGGCATGTTACTCTGGGTAAAAAGATCTTTCTAACGAGGTATTACTTACCCCACCATCCCTATTAAATTTTTAGGGGTTGTGTCCAAAGGGCGAGGGATGAATGGATTTTTGAATCGGGTCTATTGCAAAATATGTCCCCCTCGAAACGATATTACTTACCCTATCAAAACACTTAAAATTGAAGGCGTGGTGTTCATAGCACAATTTTAAAAGACATGAAATCTCTACTTGCTAAATTTTGAATATCTTTAAAACAAATCGATCGATTTAACTTTTTCTTTTTGTATGTTACTCTGAGTAAATAGATCTTTCTAACAAGGTATTACTTACCCCTCCATTCCTATTAAAATTTTAGGGGTTGTGTCCATAGGGCACAGGGGTGAATGGATTTTTGAATCACTTCTATTGCAAAATATGTCCCCCTCGAAACCAAAGTTGACCTGTCCGAGCGTTTTTTCAAAATTTTTTATTAACTATTTTAAAACTCGTCTGTTTCATTTTCGTTGGCCCACCCTGTATATACCGGGTGGAAATGAAAACCGGGTCACCTCTATAACTTTTTTATTTAGGTATAGAAAAATTTGAAATTTGGCTATGTTGTATGGTTCAAAAAAACAAATTTTATGTGCATTTTTTATTTTCGAAATCACTTCCGGTTTCACCGGAAACACCATGAACTTTGTTTTTTTAAATGTAACATCCCATATTTTTATTCATGGCTTAAAATACTTTTAAAAAAGAAGTATTTTTGAGATATTAGTTTTTATTTTTTGCGAAAAAAAAATTTTTTTCAAAAAAAAAAAGGTTTTCGAAGTCGGTGAAAATTACCAAAACTAATTCTAAATAATTCAAATACATAAAATAAATAATCGTTATAAAATCCTCTTTTTAAAAAGTCGAATGACCCGGCATCATTGCATTTAAAAAAAGTGAGATATTTGATAAAATCTTCATTAACTAATTTTAAAAATTAATAGTTCAAAAATTACAATTTTATTTAGGTATTTGAATTATTTAGAATTAGATTTGGTACTTTTCACCGACTTCGAAAACCTTTTTTTTTGAAAAAAATTTTTTTTACAAAAAAAATAAAAACTAATATCTCAAAAATACTTCTTTTTTAAAAGTATTTTAAGCCATGAATAAAAATATGGGATGTTACATTTAAAAAAACAAAGTTCATGGTGTTTCCGGTGAAACCGGAAGTGATTTCGAAAATAAAAAATGCACATAAAATTTGTTTTTTTAAACCATAGAACACAGCCAAATTTCAAATTTTTTTATTCATAAATAAAAAAGTTATCGAGGTGACCCGGTTTTCATTTCCACCCGGTATATTTAATTTTTGTTACTATTCTCCATAATTTAAATAAAGGAAAGTAACTTGATTTTGCGGAGTCTTTTGAAATAAATTTGTCTAAACGAAAAGGAAATAACCTAAATGATATTGAAAATTTTACTTCAACCAAATTTTTTGACCAATTTAATTTGTAGCTACTTTGCATATTATATTTACTTTTATTTTAATCATAATAGTATATTTCAAATTTTATTTTAACTTCAGTAGGTCTGTCAAAAATATTTTTTACAATTTACAACATTTATTTAAATTTTTGTTATTTTTATTGGTAATTTTTTCTGTATATATATTTTGTGTTTCTTAATCATTTCGTTTTAGCCTGATGATTATTTCTGAAAGTACACTAGCTAATGATATGTTATACTTTTTGTTATTTGAAGATATATATTTTCCTAATATATTTCATTATACTAGAAATAACTATACATGGATTATTTTATTATTAATTTATTTCATACTCATCGAATTAAGAGAAAAACAGCCTTATATTTACAGACGAATTCGGTTATAACGAGCATCAAGGGACTGTGAATTTTGCTCGTAATAACCATGAAACAGTATTTACCTGCTATTATTCTAAATAGAAATATGGAGGGTGTTTGTAACAAATTGTAGGTAACTTTGGAAATTGGTTATAAAATACTAATTTCAGAAGAAAGAATAACATTACATTTATTTGTTAAAAATACATTCTTGAAATACAGGATATTAAAGTTTACACATTTTTTTTTCAATTTTTCAACATAACATGTTCATTTTTATTAATATTTCGCTCAAATTTTGACAAAAGCTTTCTCTAGGCCGTAGTTTTTAGATCAAATTATGAAAATTCAAAACAAATTTCAAGATGGATATCAAACTTCTTCATCCTCCCATTTATTTTTGGTCGACGCCATTATCCTCAGTAAAATTGACAATTTTTGTTTTTATATTCCAAAATAGAATAATCTAAATCTACCTTCTAATAGTTGATTGTCGTTTAAATCTTAAGTGAAACTGGTATAATCGGCCCTTAATAATCCAATAATAATGCTCGTTATATCCATGAACTCTTTATATCCGTGCTCGGTACTCGTTATAACAAAGTTCGACTGTATATTTTATTATACAAAATTTTCTATGAACTTATATTTTTTTAACACCCTAAAAAGTTTTTCTGCAAATTTAAAAGTAAGTGAGCGAGTTCAAAAACCGAGATATATTCGACTAATAAAAACAGTAGGGTGACCACTTACTCGCCCGTTTACTCGACCAATGTAAACCAGGCTTTACTGAGTTGTGTAAATTCCTAAACACAGAATATAGTGGTTTAGTTCTGCAGTCATAAAAGCTAGTATGAACAACATTTTTGTATAATTTTTTTGTAGTTGATTTAGAAGTCATTTCTTTAATTTTTGCCAGAAGGAAAAAAATTGGAGAATGTACAAAAAAAATATAATGATTTAAAAGTACCTTAACTTTGGACCCCTATAATTAATTTTGTGCTAGGTTGCAGAAGGTAACTCTCTGGCAGGATGTAGCCTAATCAATTTAGATTATAAATCTGAAAAAAAAATTGAAAATCTAACGAGGAAAACTTGAGTTATGACTGCAGAACTAATGCTCGATTTCATGATTTTTTACAATTTTTTCTCCCAAACTTAATTATCAGTTATTTGGTCATAATTTGCAAAGAAGCTTTAGAAAAGTGGGATGGATTTTCTATTCCTTGTTATTATCTCCAACGGAAAATTTATCGCGGGTGTCTAAGAAGATGCTCTTAATAGTTGAATTATTATAGTTCTTATTTTGTTAGAGTTTAGATTTTTACTTCTACGTTACTTTTAGGTACATGGAAGACTTGGAGCAACCCTAGGATTCGATTTTCTTCGGAGAAGTCAATGAAGAAATGCACGTAGAGTGACGATGTTTGTACCATTGGTTTCAGGTAGACTTCTACATTACGATTAGGCACCTGGAAGACCTGGAGCACCCCTAGGATTTTGCATTTCTTGTACACTGGCCATAATGTAAAAAAACAATATTTTTTTTCGGTATTTTATTATTTAAATAACTGCAGTTTGAGAACGTTAATTAAGGACATTTGCCGTTTTTCTGTCTCATTCATAGACGTAAAACGCATCGAAAAGTGTGCATGTCGCAACAAAAAAAAACTGTTTTTTCGCCCCACTTCGCAATTTTTAGATATTTGAGTAATCAATGTGATTATCTTATCTTAAAGATTATACGTGAACCGCAGTTGTACCTAATACTAATAATTAGTTAGTACTAAAGTACACCTTCATTAAAATTAAAAATTAAAACAAAAGTTTTGGCAGAAGAAATGTTGCAACCAGATAAACTACCAAATAAATGTGAACGGGTTGGTAAATTGGTATCGGGATTTGTTACATTTGAATATTGGTGGAATTTAGAAAAATCTCATGGGGTAATAAATAATTGTAAATCTCCTGCATTTTCATGTACAACTCCAACTGGTACATATTTTTGGTTTCTCGAAGTCGATCAAAATAAAATTTCATTAAATTTAGAAACTGATACAACTGATGACATTTATATTCGATATGATTTTAAAATAATTGATTCATGTTCAGAGAATAACGTTAGTAATCTGGATTTTACATTTAATGAAAATAATAAAAAAAGTAACAAACATGATATTACTTCGTATATTTTTGAAAATAATCTTTTGGTTTATATTGGTATTTTATTTGAAGGTAAATGCTGGGTTAAACCTAAACCTATTAAGGCACTAACAACAGAAAATGTTTTCATGAATCCAAAAAATAATTTAACTTTGCCAGATAATGATTCATTGATTAAAGCGATTGAAAATACTTTAATTTTTTTATATACGAGTAAGCCAAACGATACTGATTTACAGAAAGCATTATTATTGTTGAGCGATAATTTTAAATTCAAAGAACACATTGAGGATAAATTAATTTCCGAACTTAACGTTGAGAACGCATCTAAAATTTATAAATTTTTATACCAGCATGGAAAAACTGATTTGAAAAACAAAGTGATGAAATTTATTAAGAATAATAGTGCAGCAGTTATGGCAACGAAGAGTTGGATGTCACTTTTAGAATCATCGGATGCGGAAATGTTAGCAGAAATGTTTAGTGCTTTCGCAAATACCGCCTCGACCATCAACGATGATTTTGAAAATACTGAAGAATGTTCTAACCAACCTTCCCAAAAACGATGATCATTCAAATGATGATACTGAAAATACTTCAAATTATTCTCCCCAAGAAATGTAATTAACAATTGTAATTTTGATTAATAAATATTTGTAATATTAATAAAAACATTTATAAGTAGATTTGCATAGATTAGTCAATCTTAGACACGTCAAAATAGCCAACGCCATCTTTTTGAAAGTTTGAGAATAATAGGTTCATGATCTTGGCATTGTTCCCATCTAAAAAGGAGTAAATTTAGAACCATTAAGCATAAGAAGATCTTATTTCGATATGCATTATCTATTTAAATTAATACATCATTATATTGATTGCCCAGAATTACTGCAAAGTCTGGATTTTTATTTTCGTCCTTACGGATCGGATACACGTTCTGCTAATATTTTTAGAGTCATCATGCCAACATAATCTTATTTCGCCCTCTTTTTCTAATAAATAGACAATTATCAGCTGCACTAACTTCAAATCCTTTATCTCTAAGAAATTTATTAATTCTTTCATTCCAACATCTAGGAGCTTGTTTCAAACCATAAAAACTATTATTTAATTTACAAACATTATTAGATCCATCATTATAGCCATCTGGTTGAAACATATAAATTTCTTCTTTTAACTTTCCATTTAAGAAAGCTGTTGAAACATCAAATTGTTCCAAATACATATTATCACTTGCTGCAATACTTAAAAGAGTACGAATTGTTGTAGTTTTTGTAACAGGACTAATCGTTTTATCATAATCAAGTCCTTTTTGTTGAGTAAATCCTTTTATCACCAATCTTGCTTTATAACGTTCCAAAGAACCATCAGCATTAAATTTTTTAGTATATACCCACTTGGAAGGTATTGCCTTTCTATTTTTGGGCAATTCACATAAATACCATGTATTGTTTTCCATAAGAGACTTAACTTCCGAATCCATTGCTTTTTGCCATTCTTCAGCTTCAACACTATTAATTGCTTCCTGATATGTTTGTGGAATTTTTTCATTATGCTCGGAAATAAAAACATAATCTTCAAAATATTTTGGTTTACAAAGAGAACGTCTATCACGTAAACATATATTTTCTTCAACTTTTTGTACATTTTCTTTCTCTAAATTAATATTTTCTAAAACTTCTTGTTCTTTTTGGTTTTTTTTTTCTTCTACATTAATATTCTCTTCAATTTCTTGCAAATTATTTTCTTGAATTTCTTCTTCATTTTGTTGATCTATCCTAACTTCAAATTCACTTAAGGTATTTTCATATGGATTGATGATATTTTCAATTGGTTTTAGAGCTAATTCCTGAAAAATTACATCTCTGGAACGTATCAATTTTCTGATTACACAATATTCTATAACCCTCATCACCATCATATCCAACTAAAATTCCTTCTTGTGTTTTTATATCAAACTTCTTTCGTTTAATTTTTGGTACATGAACCCAACATTTTGAACCAATAATTCTCAAATGTTTAATACTTGGTTTTTGACCTTTCCATAATTCATAAGGAGATTTATCACTTATTGAAGAAACTCTAGTTCTATTTAAAATATATGCCGCTGAATTAATCATTTCTGCCCAGAGTTCTTTTGAAAATGTCACATTTTTATTTGCATACATCATTGCTCTAGCTGCTTCAACAATTGTACGATTATCTCGTTCTGAACAACCATTTTGTTGAGGTGTATATGGCATTGTATAGCGACATTCAATACCATGTTGTTCTAAATTTTTTCGAACATTATCATTATCAAACTCACCTCCATTATCACTCAATAAGGCCTTTATTGTATGTCCAGTAACTTTAGTTTTAATTAAAAACTCTTTTAATTTATCTGCAACTTCAGATTTGTACTTCATAAAATAGATTTCACGGAATCGAGAATAGTCATCTTTAAATAACACAAAATATCGAAGTCCACTATTTGACAATACAAATGGACCACAAACATCTGATTGAATCAATTCACCACACTTATTTCCTCTTGAACGTTTACCAAATTTTCTTCTATGAATTTTTCCATTTATACAACCTTCACATAGTTCACTGTCTAATGGTACATCAATATTCAAATCTCTTTTCAAAACTTCTCTAACGTGACGTTTATTCTGATGTCCCATGCGTTCACGATAAATTTGAAGTAATTTATTATCTTGTTTAATTACTAAATTAACATCTTGCACTGATTTTATTTTATCATCAATCTTGTGAAAGGTCATTTTTGGCCAAAAAAATTTTTGTATGCGGTTTTAGACACCCTTGTAAAATCGCTTAAAATCTTAAAAATATGAAGTAAAATGCATATAAATTTATAAAAAGAGGAAAGCCATATTGTTTGGCAGTCAATTTGATGGACTGCTTGTCCTTTAAAGTGCATAATTGCATCGACCAGCGCATTAAAATTGATTCCTGTTGAATCGGCTGATTTTTTCGGTGTCTATGTTACTGTAAAAGCCCGAAAACCGGTAAATCCTAGGTTTTACCACAGTGAAGTGGTAAAAACCCGAAAAAATACTTGAACGCTTCCATTTCGCGCTTTTACCAAGTCACTTTAGTAAATGTTGACAATTACCATGACCCGCTGGTTAAAGTCCGAAGTAAGAAATAAATGTGCAATGTGCACATCTGCAGGTCTCTACTTGTTCTTATGCTAGTGACGTATGACGCCTTTCTACTAGTTTTTACACTTTTCTACTAAGTTGGGGAAACTAAATGCATTGTACACAAGAAACCAATTTACCTTGTGCAAAGAAATTTTAATAAATATTGAAGAAGTCGGAAAGGAAGAAATAAGTTTATGTCAAGTGGTAAATAATCTTTCTTTAGTTGGTGGACAAGGGTTCAAAAATGCAACTGCACAAAGAAGTGTACTACGAAGAAGTATTTGTGCAAATCAGCCAACTTACCCTGTAACTCTAAATACCATAACAGTCAACCTTGTTAGTTTTGATAATGTTGAAGAACACTCATACTTTTATTTAATTAACATGATAGTACATTAATTAAATGTAGTGAAATTTTAATATACTTATTTCATAATACAATGCTGCATTCGTTTCCTATTCCATTTACACAATTTCTAAATAAAGTTTGAAAGAATAATTATTACATGACCACAACTGGAAAGGGTTACCATTTTTTTTGTTCTGCAAATTAACACAAAACAAACATTTTACTAGAACTTGATATCACATCACAAAGTACATTAAATATATTGCATCACAAAGTGTAACATTCACCTCTTTCCGATATTTTGCTTCAATTTATCGTACTTGGGAAATGAAAAATAGTAGAAACGCTTCAAAATCTTCACGATTTTTTTTGTTTGGTCACAAAAAGAAACTATTAGCCCAGTCAATTAAGCAAAAAAATGGGGATAACCTCGGAATGAGAGATAATAAGCTGGAAACTCATATACAACCTCATTTTGGCGTTCCACAAGTTTTCTCAAAAGTCTCATAAAATCTCGTGTCTCCTTCGTCAGTTATTCAAGGTCAATGGTCACAAATATCGCTTTTCGCGATTATGTAGGTTTCTATAGCTCCAATGATGTTAACATCTATTATAAAAATTGTAGAGCATAAAATTTGTGACAAATTTTGTTTCAAATATTTTTTCATGCGCTCAACCGTTTTTAAGTTAGAGGGCGGAGAGAGCCCAGCGCTCAGCCAAATACATACTGTAAAGGGCTTGGGACAAGCTAAAGTTTTTTGCCAGAGCTGGCAGAGGCGTCTAAACCCATGTAAACCCATGACAAAGTTTCTGCCAGAGTTAGGAAAAGCACTATGCCAGATGCTTTTTCTCACTCTTGCAGTCACTTTGTCATGGGTTTACACGCCTCTGATAATATCTGCTCTGGCAAAAAATACCTAGAGTGTTCCATACACTTAATGCAAGGTAAACTGTGAAGACGGGTGCACAATTGATGGAACGCATACGTTACGGTTATAAAAAAGAGAGATAAAACATCCGAGTTCCTTGTGAGTGAGAGAGTGAGCATGCACAATTTGCTCTCAATGGCTTTCCGCCCTCTATCTCAAAAACGGTTGAGCGCATGAATAAATGTTTTCTACAAAGTCTGTCACAAATTTTATGCTCTACAATTTTTATCATAGATGTTAACATCATTGGAGCTATAGAAACCTAGATAATGGCGAAAAACCGATTTTTGTGACCTTTGACCTTGAATAACTAACGACGCAGACACGAGATCTTATGAGACTTCTGAGACAGCTTTTAGAACACTAAAATGAAGGTGTATGCGAGTTTCCAGCTTATTATCTCTCATTCCGAGGTGAAACACTAATTTGACTGGGCTATATAAATGCGTGTTTACGCTTTGGTATTTGCTCATGATGTCTGCTGTCAAACTACAAGTTTGACATTAATCAGTTTCGCCGCATCTATCAACTGTCAAAAAATAGCTTAGGATGTCCACAACCGGAGCATATCTAGAACCGGAGACACTCTAAATTTCGAAAAAGTTGAAATGATTAATTGATTATATTTTAAATTTAGCTTATAAATTGCACACTAAAACAGTTTTTCTTTGACATAAAGACTAATAACTATGAAGAAATTTTGAAGAAACTTGAATACAAATTAATAAAAAAAAGTTGTGGTAAAATCATGAATCAACTCAATAATGAAGATATACAAAAAAACAGTGGAAACACAAATTTGGAATTCGTTAAATTTCAATATGAGTGGGAATTCTACAAATCCCTTAGTGGCATGGATGAATATCCTTATAGATCACCTCCATTTCCATGCTCAACTCCAACTGGTACCTATTTCTGGTTTCTAGAGCTTGATCAAATGGAAATCTCATTAAATTTAGAAACTGATACAAATGATGAAATTATTGTTTTATATAATTTGAAAAATTTTAAAAAAATTGTAAAGGATAATGGTAATCTGAGTTACACATTTGATAAAAATAATAAAAAAAGTGAAAAAAGTCATATTGGTTCATTTGAAATAAGGAGTTTAAAATATAATGATTCATACCACCATGAGAATCCAACAAACTATACTATTTTATTTGAAGGTAAATGTACCGTCAAAACTAAACCTATAAACTAAGCTATAAACACATTAATGACAAAAAATGATTTATTTGATACGAATAACGATCCATTTATTAAAGCGATTGAAGATACACTAAATTTTTTATACACTGGTAAAGTACCAAATGCAACTGATTTACATAAAGGATTATTATTGTTGAGCGATAATCTCAAATTAATGGAACAAATCGAGGATAAATTAATTTCTGAACTGAACATTGAGAACGCAGCTGAAGTTTATAAATTAACATACACACAAAAAAACATAGATTTAAAAAATAAAGTGATTGAATTTATTGAAAGAAATAAAGCAGCAGTTTTGGTAACGAAGGGTTGGATATCACTTTTTGGATCATCGGATGCAGACATGTTTAGGCCTTTCGCAAATAATGCTTCTGAAAATACTAAAATACCTTCCAACAAACAATGATGAAATGTAATTAACAATTGGAATTTTTATTTCTAAATATTTGTAATATTAATAAAAACATGTATAAACAAGTTTTTTGTATTAAAAAAGGAAGCTAAATCGATCATTCACTTTGGTGATAACTGAAACTTATGTGGCAATGTGATAGCAACTAACTTACTTCTGACGTCATTCCTTTAGTTCCTCATTCGAACGGTAGAGGGAAGATCGCTTTGCTTGAAAAACAAACAGGCTTGTGCAAGCTGAGTACTCAAAAAAACTGCACCTACCTTGTCTAAAGTAGATGAAATATGTTAACATTTGAGCTAGCCTAAGACACCCTGTATATTTATTTGAACTTTTCTTATTGCTTTAATTATTTCTACCTACTGACAAATTTGATCCCATACGTAAAGATACACCCTGTATTATAATTTTAGATTTTTTACTGAATTATACTCGTAAATCATATCAATCAACCTTGAACTTTATTAATAATTATCTCTTTATTTATAAAGCTTTTATCTGTTTTTTGTAAATTTTTATTTTCAACATCAGTTTAAAACAATTTCCATTTTAAAGAAGATGCATTATTACTTAATTTTAATAGTTTTTTGTGCTTGTTTAACGCCTTCCTTGAATTACAAAGTTCAGAAAAGAGATGTGACGGATTTAATGAATCAAGTTGAGTATTTGCCATTTGAAGCAGCACAAGAAGGTAGTGGTACTACGGATTTAAAAGTAATTCAGTTTAAATATGAGTGGACGATTAAAAATTTTCGTTTATTTAGACATATGTATCCTAAAAATAATGTATATATTAAATCTCCGATATTTGAAATAAAAACACCGATTGGTGCATATTTATGGTCTATAAAGCTTAATAAATGCAAAGACTATGAAAAATATACAGAAATAATAGAGGTATATTTAAATTTAGAATCTGAGATAGATGGTGTAATTCTTACAAGCATTTCATTCACAGATAAAACTAGCAATGTAGAAACAGAATATTTCAGTTACAAATTTGACAAGAATACAAAATCTAATGGTGATCAATTAATAGACGAAAGGTCATTAGGGAGACGAGATAATTATGGCAATTGGGTTAATGATCCTTTCTCGCCAACTTATGAACTTCCAGCTAATCAAAACGATACTTTAATCATTTTACTTGAAGGTACATTCACTGTTTCTACTGGTTTAAATAATCAAAAAAAAATAATATCTCTGAAAGCGGTTGAAGAAATCTTGCATATTTTATACACAGGAGAAGCAACTAGTGATAACCTCGAATTAAAAAAGAAATATGAAGAAAAACTGTTTTCCCAACTTAAAATTAAGAACGCAGCTGAAATTTATAAATTTTTATACTTGCATGGAAAAACTGATTTGAACAAAAAGGTCATGGAATTTATTAAAGAAAATAGAGCAGCAGTTATGGCTACTACAGGTTGGATTTCAATAGAAGCATCATCTGATATTCCTATGTTAGCAGAAATTTTTAGTGCTTTCGTTAACAATTCTCCAAGAAGTAATATGGATGTTTCAGAAAACCCAGAAGTAATTGCAACTGAAAAATCACCACAAGAAATTTCATAAAAAATAGTTAAAATTATTAAAAAAAATATAATTCGCTTGTTTATTTTTTTTTAATAAATTGTCGAAAAAATATTTTTTTTCAAATTTTTAGTTTTTATTTTTTAAATCAACAAATATCCACGATATTCAGCTGAATTTTTTTTCTAAAAGTAAATACGTTTTATAGAAATAAATAAAAATTATTTTGTAAAAATCGGCTAGTAAAATTTTACATAAAAAATCAAAACGTAAAATTACCAAAATTTAGAGCACAAAAGTAGCGTTGGAGCACGCATTTTTGCTACAAATAAAAAAATAACGCCGTCATTTAATGGAATAAATTTTTCTGTAAATTTTAAGCCTTCCTTTGTTTTAATCACCCAAAATGTTTTCGAAATATTATTTTTTTATTAAAATACGTAAACGAATTTTAGACCATAACTTTAGAACAAGAAGGAATATTAAAATGTATTTTGGTAAATTAAAAAATATTTAAGTAGTTTTAAAACAAGATATGGGAAATTAAAAGCTATAAATTAAATTTTTATACAGGGTGTCCCAGCACTGCAAGCACGTAACGTTACTCTAAAATGAAAAAAACTACCGGGTATCCATTCCAATATGTCTAACCAAAGTTACGATTTCTTAAACTGAACACACAGTATATTATTTCCAAGAATTGGGAATTTTAACCACCAATAGATGGCGTCGTTTTATCATAGCTCCAAAGTTTCGGAAATTCGACGATAGAGGGAGAGCTAAAATTCCCATTTAATATTCCAATATTACTTCAGTTTCGGGTACTTCCGGTTTGCCTCGGAATGAATTAGAACAAAAGATTCTACAGGTACACTTTCACTAAATTTTGGCACTTTTTCGGAATTTTTAATTAAAACTTGATCCCATTGTAACTCGAATACAATCTTAGTTCATAGTTCTTATTAAATCTTCGCAGAATAAATAAACGTGTAAATATTTTCCTCTCTTGGATTAGCTGTTTCTGTTAAAACCACTTGCTTGGGAGGGTCGAAAAAGCACACAGCATTTTAGAAACACCCTGTATAAAAAATATATGGTAATAATTATTGTTTCTTCATTCATGTAGGTACATTGATTCTTAAGTTTAAAGTAAATTCTCCTTTGAAGAAGTTGCAATCGTTAATTTTAAAAGTTCCTAGTGCTTTGATAAGTTAATTAAAAACTACAGGTTAACTTCGTTTTACGCCGGGGTTCCGTTCCGAGAGACACCGGCGTAAAATGAACACACATTTTTCGTGCTTTTTCGCACAATGTTTGAGTTCTGAATCACTATTGTCCCCCATAATGAAACTACAAATTCTTTTAATTTTATAATAAAATAAAAAATATAATCATATCTTTTTATTTTTCTTAAAAACAAAACGAAAATTAACTCGGAAAATCCCACGCCGGCACCAACCGGTGAAAATCGAACAGGCGCAAAACGACTTTTACCTGTATTTCAATTTGGAATAATTTTACTTTCTATACAGCGCTGGGACATCCTGTATACAATATTTGCTCCTGGAGATTTTCTTTGAATGTACTCTTTAATTTTTTGTAAACCACTTCTACGTTATGATTAAGCACATGGTAGACTTGGAGCACCCCCAGGATTCGCTCTGTACCTGGAATACCTGGAGCGCCCCTGGGGTTTGCTTTTCTTCGAAGAAGACGATAAAGGAATGCAGGTAGAGTGACAAGGTTTGTACCGTTTGTTGCAGGTATACTTCTACGCTATGATTAGGCACCTGTAGGACCTGGAGCACTCCCAAGATTCGCTCTTCTTCGGAGAAGTTGATAAAGGAATGCATGTAGAGTGACGTGATTTATACTGTTGGTTAAAAGATGACCTATACGTTATGATTAGGCCCCTAGAGAACCTGGAGCACTTCTAGAATTCGATTATCTTTGGAGAAGTCAATGAAGAAATGTATGTAGAGTGACGAGGTTTATACCGTTGATTTTAGATCAATTTCTTTGTTATAATTAAGCACCTATTGGACTTGGAGCTGCCCTAAGATTCGCTCTACTTCGGAGAAGTCGATAAAAGAATACACGAACAGTGACGAGGTTTGTACTGTGGATTGCAGGTAGACTCCTATGTTATGATTAAGCAGTTGGAGGACCTAGGGCACCCCTGGAATTCGATATTCTTCGAAGAACGCAATAAACGAATGCACGTAGAATAACGAGGTTTGTACCGTTGGTGTCTGGTAGACTTCTAAGTTATGATTAGGCACCTGTTGGACCTGGAGCTGTACTTGGATTTGCTCTACTTCGGAGAAGTCCATAAAAGAATACACGAACAGTAACGAGGTTTGTACTGTAGGTTTCAGGATTGTTCTATGTTATGACTGGAGTAGCTGGGGCACCCATAGAATTCGATTTTCTTCGAAGAACTGAATAAAGAAATGCACGTAGAGTAACGAGGTTTGTAACGGTGGTTTAAGGTAGACTTTTACCTTATTATTAGGCACCTGGAGGACCTGGGGCACCTCACGAATTCGATTTTCTTCGGAGAAGTCAATGAAGCAATGCATGTAGAGTGACGAGTTTTATACCGTTGGTTTCAGATAAATTTCTATGATATAATTAGGCACCTGGTGGACCTGGAGCACCTCTAGAATTCACTGTACTTCGGAGAAACCGATAAAAGTATACACGTAGAGTGACGAGGTTGGTACTGATGATTGCAGGTAGAATTCTTTGTTATGATTAGGCAGATGGAGGATCTGGGGCAACCCTAGAATTCGATATTTTTCGAAGAACTCAATAAAAGTATGCACGTAGAGTAACGAGGTTTGTAGCGTTGGTGTCTGGTAGACTTCTACGTTATGATTAGGCACCTGTAGGACCTGGAGCACTCCTAAGATTTGCTCTTATTCGGAAAAGTCGATAAAGAAATGCATGTGGAGTGACAAAGTTTATCCCGTTGGTTAAAGGATGACTTATACGTTATGATTAAGCACTTGGAGGACCTAGAGCATTTCCAGACTTCGATTAACTTCGGAGAAGTCAATGAAGGAATGCACGTAGAGAAACGAGGTATATACCCTGGGTTTCAGATATACTTTAATGTTATGATTAGGCACCTGGAGGACCTGGAATACCTCTAGAATTCGATTTTCTTCGGAGAAGTCAATGAAGGAAACCCCGTAGAGTGACGACGTTTGTATTTTTGTTTTCAGGTAGACTTCTTCGTTATGATTAGGTACATGAAAGACCTGGAGCCACCGCAGGATTCGATCTTCTTCGGAGAAGTCAATGTACGAATTCACGTAGAGTGACGAGGTTTGTACCATTGGTTTCAGGTAGACTTCTACATTACGATTAGGCATATGTAGGACCTGGAGCACTCCTAAGATTTGCTTTTATTCGGAGAAGTCGATAAAGGAATGCCTGTAGAGTGACGAAGTTTATACCTTTGGTTAAAGGATGACTTATACGTTATGATTAGACACCTGGAGGACCTAGAGCACCTCTAGACTTTGATTATCTTCGGAGAAGTCAATGAAGGAATACACGTAGAGTGAGGAGGTTTATACCGTTGGTTTTAGATAAACTTTAGTGTTATGATTAGGCACCTGGAGGACCTGGAGCACCTCTAGAATTCGATTTTCTTCGAAGAAGTCAATGAAGGAATGTATGTAGAGCGACGAGGTTTATGGCGTTGTTTTCAGGCAGACTTCTACATTATGATTAGGTACATGAAAGACCTGGAGCAACTCTAGGATTCGATCTTATTCGGATAAGTCATTGAATGCATGCACGTAGAGTGACGAAGTTTGTACCTTGGTTTCAGGTAGACTTCTACATTACGATTAGGCACCTGGAAGACCTGGAGCACTCCTGGGATTTGCTCTTTTTCGGAGAAGTCGATAATGGAACGCACGTATAGTGAATAGTGACCAGGTTTGGTTCACAGCACTGTGACACCCTGTATTATGTGGCTAAATTTGCTCACAGATTAATAATTTCTCCTAGGAGCTCTCTTTGAATGTACTCTTTGATTTTTGTTTATAACCACTTTGCACTTTAATCTAACCTCACAAATTACACATGAGTACATAAGAAAAGTAAAAGCAGTAGTGGTAGAAGAAATGGCTCAACTTGCTAATATGCAGAAAAGTAGCGGAAGCACAAATTTCGAAGTTGTTAAGTTTCAATACGAGTGGACAATTAACAACTTAAATTTATGTGAGAAACATAATCTAAATATTACATCTCCTATATTTTCAATGATGACTTCAACTCATACTTATTTATGGTCTCTTGAACTCAAAAAAAATGAAAGGGGAAACAGTATTAATATAATTTTAGATTTAGAATCGGACATAAAGGATAACATTTTTGCTGAATATAAATTTACTGTATTATACGATAATAAAAGCTCGAGTGATATTCAAAGTTCAATAAAGAAAGGATATTTTAATAATAAATTGAAAACACATACAGGAGCTTATCTTACAGTCGAGTCTACAAAATTTAACGAAACTTACAACTCTCAAAATTCTGATTTTTATTACGATGATTATAATGATTATGAGTCTCCACCCGAAAATGATCTTATGAAGCTATTAAATAATAAAAATAATATAATTATTTTATTTGAAGCCGAATGCACTGTATCATATGAAATAACCGACACATTTAACACCATTGATTCGCTTAGGGCGAAAGATAATTTATCCCTGCAAGAGATTCAAGATATTTTGCATTTCTTGTACACTGGCAGAGCAGTAAATGCAATTAAATTGCAAGAAGGATTATTATCGGCTGGTGATAGTATGAAACTGAAAGATCAATTTGAAGAAAAATTGTTTTCTGAACTAAATGTCGAGAATGCTGCTGAAATTTATAAATTCACACATGTGCATGAAAAAATCAAGTTGAAGAAGAAGGTGATGGAATTTATTAAAGACAATGGAGCTGCAGTCACAGCAACAAAAGGATGGATGTCAATTCTTGGATCAGCTGATGCCCCGGTGTTGGCAGACATGATCAGCGCTTTTGCTATAAAGAGCCCCCCTCGGAGCCCCCCAGCGATGATTCGTTATCTTGGTGAACCACACGCACCTCCTATTATATACGAATAAATTCAAAAAGCCAAAATCTCTTTAAATTTGTATAATAAATATGATATTTTTATAATCCTCGCAATATTAATAAAACTTTTTTTTATTTTGTACAATTTTTGATTTTTTAATATAAACTCAATGATTTAAAATTTAAATCCCATAAATGCACCCAAAATTACCACAGAACCTATGAATTATGTTTTTACATTATATTCACTTATTAAAATTTATACAGAGTGTCCCAATTTTTTTCCAGCAAAAAATTTTTTTAGATAGGAAATGTAGAAAGTAAATTTTGAATGGTTCACTTAGTTTAATAGACAAAAATGTTCAAAGAAACAAGTTGCAAAGACAAAATCGAAACAACTATTTATTTAAATAAAAAATTCATGATAAGAAAGAAAATTATACAGTGTGTTTCACAAAAATCTACCAATATTAAAATTGCTATAACTTCTTAAGGAGTCTAAAAAAATATTAGTTCATAGGAATTTTTTTGTTCAGAATGACATTTACTATCCGAAAAAAAAATTGCTGGAAAAAATATGGGGCACCCTGTATAAATAATTCTGCAGAAAAATCGCTAAGTTTTTCAGAAAAAGTAGTTGGCAATTTAAAGAAGCTTTAAAAAAAAACATTTTTTAATCAAAAGAAATTTCAAATACAATCAATATTTTTTTTTAAATTAACAGTTTTTTATTCATCAAGTGAAAAATTTACTTTGGCGGTTTAAATTTTCAATTATTTTTATATTCTAAGTGGATTTAAATAAAAATAAAAATAACTTGTAATTTCCAAAACCGATTAATTTTACAGAATCAAGTCTACAATTTCCTTTAGTAGCTTTTGTTGATTTTTAAATAATTTTTAAAAACCGAATTTCTTTAGAAAATAATGAAATTTACAAATTCCCAATTTTTTCAGATGGATTTTTTTAAATAAATCAAGACTTATAATTTGAAAATGTCTTGGTTTTATTAGAATTAATCATAAAGTTTGCTCTAGTGCCTTTTTTTAAATAATTTTTAAAAGTGAAGTTTTTTACATTTTCGAATTTTTATTTTTTTTTAATGTTCCAAACAGATTATATTACTAAAATAAAGTTAATTATTTATAAAATTCCTTGTTTTAACAGGATTAACTATAAAATGCACTCTAGTGGTTTTAGTTGATTTTTAATTAATTTTTATATGAGGAATTTCTGCTTTTTTTTGGAAAAAAATGGAACCAAATTTACAAAAACTCAATTATTTTGTGATTCACATGAAATATTTTCATAAAATAAAGCTTATTACTTAAAAAATTCTTAGTTTTGTCAGAATTAAACATAATTTTGTTCTAGTGCATTTGGTTGATTTTTAATTAATGTTTAAAAGTGGATGTTCTGCTTTTTTATATAAAAAAGAACGAAATTTACCAAAACTCAATTATTTTATGATCCATTTCGAATATTTTCATAAAATAAAGCTAATTATTTACTAAATTCTTGGTTTTAACACAATTAACTATAAAATTTCATCTAATGCATTTGGTTGATTTTTTAATTAATTTTTAAACGTGGAGTTTCTAGAATTTCTAACAAAAAAATTATAATTTAATGACCAACATAGAATATTTTCATAATATAAAACTTATTATTTACAATACTCTTAACATAATTAACCATAATATTTTTAAAATGCATTTGGTTGATTTTTAATTAATTTTTAAAAGTGGAGTTTTTACCCTTTTTATAAAAAATAGAAGGAAATTTACAAATTTTTAATTATTTACTAATCCACATGGAATATTTTCATAAAATAAAGCCTAATATTTACAAGATTCATGGTTTTGAGAGAGTCAATTTTAAAATTTGCTCTAGTGCTTTTAATTGATTTTTAATAAATTTTTATATGAGGAGTTACTGCTTTTTTTGGAAAGCTAAATTTACAAAAACTCAATTATTTTGTGATCGTCACTAAATATTTTCATAAAATAAAGCTTATTATTTAAAAAAAATTTAGTTTTATCAGAATTAAACATAATTTTTTTCTAGTGCATTTCGTTGATATTTAATTAATTTTTAAAAGTGGAGGTTCTGCTTTTTTATAAAAAAAGAACGAAATTTACAAAAACTCAATTATTTTATGATCCACTTAGAATATTTTTATAAAATAAATCATATTATTTATAAAATTCTTGGTTTTAATAGAATTAACCATAAAATTTGTTCTAATGCATTTGGTTGATTTTTAATTAATTTTGAAACATAGAGTTTCTACAATTTGACAATTTCTATCAGAAATGAAGGAAATTTACGATGAAATTTACAAAAACTCAATTATTTGATGATCTACACTTGGAATACTTTCATAATTAAAGCTAATTATCTACTAAATTCTTGGTTTTAATACAATTAACTATAAAATTCTCTCTAATGCATTTGGTTGATTTTTAATTATTTTTTAAACGTGAAGCTTCTAGAATTTCTATCAAAAAAATGGAGGAAAATTTACAAAAACTCAATTATTTATTGATCCATATGGATATTTTCATAATCTAAAACTTATTACATTTCATAAAATAAAGCCTAATATTTACAAGATTCATAGTTTTGAGAGAGTCAATTTTAAAATTTGCTCTAGTGCTTTTAATTGATTTTTAATAAATTTTTATATGAGGAATTACTGTTTTTTTTGGAAAACTAAATTTACTAAAACTCAATTATTTTGTGATCGTCATGAAATATTTTCATAAAATAAAGCTTATTATTTAAAAAATTTTTAGTTTTGTCAGAATTAAACATAATTTTTTTCTAGTGCATTTTGTTGATTTTTAATTAATTTTTAAAAGTGGAGGTTCTGCTTTTTTATAAAAAAAAACGAAATGTACAAAAACTCAATTATTTTATGATCCACTTAGAATATTTTTATAAAATAAATCATATTATTTACAAAATTCTTGGTTTTAATAGAATTAACCATAAAATTTGTTCTACTGCATTTGGTTGATTTTTAATTAATTTTGAAACGTAGAGTTTCTACAATTTGACAATTTCTATCAGAAATGAGGGAAATTTACGATGAAATTTACAAAAACTCAATTATTTGATGATCTACACTTGGAATACTTTCATAATTAAAGCTACTAAATTCTTGGTTTTAATACAATTAACTATAAAATTCTCTCTAATGCATTTGGTTGATTTCTAATTAATTTTTAAACGTGGAGTTTCTAGAATTTCTATGAAAAAAATGGAGGGAAATTTACAAATACTCAATTATTTATTGATCCACATGGATATTTTCATAATCTAAAACTTATTACATAGTTACAAGGCTCTTGGTTTTAACAGAATACAGAATTAATCATAATTTTTTTCTAGTGCATTTGGTTGATTTTTAATTAATTGTGAAACGTGGAGTTTCTGCAATTTCTATCAAAAATGAGGGAAATTTACAAAAACTCAATTATTTAATGATCTACTTGGAATACTTTCATAATTAAAGCTATAATATTTACTAAATTCTTGGTTTTAATACAATTAACTATAAAATTTTCACTAATGCATTTGGTTGATTTTTAATTAATTTTTAAACGTGAAGTTTCTAAAATTTCTACAGAATTAATCATATTTTTTTCTAGTGCATTTGGTTGATTTTTAATTAATTTTTAAACGTGGAGTTTTTAATTAATTTTTAAACGTGGAGTTTCTAGAATTTCTATCAAAAAAAGGAGGAAAATTTACAAAAACTCAATTATTTAATGATCCACATGGAATATTTTCATAATCTAAAACTTATTACATATTTACAAGACTCTTGTGGTTTCAACAGAATTAACCATAATTTTTTTCTAGTGCATTTGGTTGATTTTTAATTAATTTTAATTAAGTGGAGTTTTTGCTCTTTTTATAGAAAAACAGAACGAAATTTACAAATTTTCAATAATTTATTAATCCACATGGAATATTTTCATAAAAAATAAAGCCTAATATTTACAAAATTCATGGTTCTCTCAAAATCAACTTTAAAATTTGCTCTAGTGCTTTTGGTTGATTTTTAATTAATTTTTGAAAGTGAATTTTCTGTTTTTTGGCAAAAATTCACAAAAAATATTTTTTTAAAATAAATCTTATTATTTACAAAATTCTTGTTTTTAATAGAATTAAGCACAAAAATTGCGTTATTGAGTTTTGATAATTTTTAAAAATCGATTTTCTGCATGTTCTAACAAAAACAATTTAGATTTTTTTTTATTTTTTAATTATTTAAAAATTCTTGGTTTTAATATAATTTATAATAAATTTTGTTCTAGTGCGCTTGTTAGATATTTAAATCATCAAAGCTCGAATTTCTGAAGAAAATGCATAAAATTTACAAATTTCTCAATTTTTTTTTAAATTCCTCATGAAATTTAAAAAAAAAACAAGACCTTTATATTTTAAAAATTTGTAGGTTTTAATAGAATTAAACATACAATTTGGTCTAGTGGTTTTATTCGATTTTTAAATAATTTTGGAAACACGAATTCTGAGAAAAAATTATTGTAATTTTCAAATTGTTAACTTTTTTAATGATTCAGATGTAATGTTATAAGTTTTAATGGAAATAAAGATAAAATTCTGTTTTCAAAAATACGGGGTGTCCAGTAATTAAGCGGCAAAATTTTAGGAGCCGATTCTACAACTATAATTTCAAGAAAAAAACTTCCTATAAACTTATCTCCGATTTCTCCTCCTAAGGGAGCTACAGCCCTTTAAATATTGTCAGTACAAAGGGTCACATGTGGTATGAATATCAACTTTGGTAGGTACACGATCCTCCCAGAGAACGATAAGGTATTTTATTGTTTCAACTAAACTTGGTGATAAAATAAATATTTTATAAATTAACCTATTATATTTTATTTCCCATTTTACAGCACAAATTTATTTATTTTCACTTTATTTTTTTAGTTTATATAAGCTAAAATTTCATAAAAATGAATAAAATGAATAAAATCTTCATGTTATTTTTGTTTAAATGGAATTATAAATACAGGGTGTTTCTAAAATGGTGGTCAGGGCTTCGTGTGCTTATACTAGAAGTAAAAATAAGACAAGAAGTCCATATATAAACATTTGGTCAAAACTCAACCGTCACCGAGATACAGGGTGTTGAAATTTTTTTTTAGTTTTAGTTTTTTTGTATTTTCTCTGGATCAGCTGAATGAAAATGAATAAAACTTTAGGGGTGATTACTGCTCCTGGATAGCCATTACTCTTGTCTTAATTTAACAATCCAGTGGCGTAGAAACAGGTCAAGGTGCCCCATTTTTTAATTTATTTGGTACGCCACTGCAAAATTTTGCCTTTTTGATTGGATTTTTAAAATCTTCATTCAATTTACCATAAAAAAGTACACCTGTTAAATTTTGATAGGATTAGTGGTATTTCTGAAATTTCCAATTTTATGGTCGAGTGAACTTGCTAAAATCAAGATAATTTTCAAAAATGTAATCAAATTTAAATTAAACAAACAGAATTTAAATTGATAACTCTTAGTAAGACTCTTAGTTGGTGTTTTAAATAAATGAATAAGCCAGAAACACTATTTTAAATTTTATAAAAAAAAAATGAATAACTGTGGCCATTTTGAGCATTTTTCTAAACTTTAAAATTAGGTGTTTTTGACATGTTTTTTTTATTTAAAACACCTACAAAATGTTATTCTAAGAGTTTTTAATTTTCCTTATTTGAAGTTAAATTGTTTCAAATTTTGAAAATTAGTATGATGTTAACAAAGGTACTGGATTATAAAATGCAAGATTACTGAAATACTACTAATCCTATCAAAATTTAATAAGTGTACTTTTTTGTGGTAAATTGAATGAAGATCTTAAAAATTCAAACAAAACTATAAAATTTTGCAGTGGCGTACCAAATAAATTCAAAAAAGGGGGCACATCGACCTGTTTCTATCCCAATGGATTATTAAATTAAGACAAAAATAATAATGCTTGAATCGTTATCAGAGAACCCAAATCTATCGGAAAATGCTAAAAAAAAGGTCGAAATTTTTTTTTTCCAATTTTAAGGCAAAGTTAAAATACAATGACTTTATTTATTATAAACCACATTATTCTCTAAATTGTCGTTAATATAACGATTATCGTTAGCAAAGTTTTAAAGTAGAGCTAAGAATGTATTCTATATCGCCGCTTGTTTGTAATTAGTAATTAATTGAACAATTGTGTTGTTCCTACCCTTAAAATAACGATTATTGTTCAATATCGAGTCGTTCACTTGTCGTTAAGCGTTAGCGAATAAGGAGGTAAATCAAATCAATAAACTTTGAACTTTTATCTTTTTATTTTGATAACTTATCTATATTTTGTAAATTCTTCTCATAGCAGTCAGTTTAAAGTAAATTCTACTTCGAAGAAGATGGTTTCTGTATTTTTAATAGTTTTTTGTGCCTTTTTTACACCGTCCTTAAATCACATAGTTCAAAAAAGAGATGTTACGGATTTAATGGATCAAATTGGATATTTGCCAATTGAAGTTGAAAGAACACAAAAAGCTAGTGGTCGTACTGGTTTAAATTTTATTGAGTTTGAATATGAATGGACGATTGAAAATATTAGTATATTTAGAAATATGGCACCTAAAGATAATATATATATTAAATCTCCAATATTTGAAGTAAAAACTCCGATTGGTACTTATTTATGGTCTATAAAGCTTTTCAAACTTATAGACTCTGGTAATTATAATCGAGAAAAAATAGAGATATATTTAAATTTAGAATCTGAGATAAATGATGTAATTCTTACAAGTTTTTCATTTACTGATAAAACTAGCAGTGCATATACAGAATCTGTAAGCTACAATTTCGACAAGAATTCAAAATCTAATGGTGCTCAATTTCAAGACTCAAGATATTCAAATAATTATGGCAATAGTGAATCATCAATTTATAAAATTCCAAGTAATATAAATAATACTTTAATCATTTTACTTAAAGGTAAATGCACTGTTTCTACTGAATTTCTAGATACATTAATCACTAATGATTTAAATAATCCAAAAAAAAATTTATCCCTGAAAGCGGTTGAAGAAATCTTGCATTTCTTATACACAGGACAAGCAACGAATTCGATAAATTTACAAAAAGGACTATTATTAACAAGTGGTAACCTCGAATTAAAAGAGCAATACGAAGAAAAAATGTTTTCAGAACTTAAAATTGAGAACGCAGCTGAAATTTATAAATTTTTATATTTGCATGGAAAAACTGATTTGAAGAAGAAAGTCATGGAATTTATTAAAGAAAATGGTGCAGCAGTTATGGCTACTAAAGGTTGGATTTCAATACTAGGATCATCGGATATTCCCATGTTAGCAGAAATTTTTAGTGCTTTTGTTAACAATTCTCCAAGAAGCAATATTGGTGTTCCAGAAAACTCAGAAGTCATTGCAACTGAAAAATCACCACAAGAAATTTCATAAAAAAAACTTAAAATTTTCAATTACACAATATTTTTATAATATTATTAAAAAAATTATACTAATTCCCTTGAGTATTTTTTTAAAATAAATTTTCGAAAAAAATTTTTTTTCAAATTTTTTATTTTTATTTTTTAAATCAACAAATATGCACCATATTAAGCTGAAATTTTTTCTAAACATAAATTCGTTTTATAGATGTATTTTAAAAATTATTTTGTAAAAATCGACCGGTAGGATTTTATATAAAAAATCCAAAAAAATTTACCCAATTTTGGAACACAAAAGTAGACTTGGACGACGAATTTTTAGTTTAAACAAAAAAATAACACCATCATTTAATGTAATAAATTTTCCTGTAACTGTTTTAATCGTCCAAAAAGTTTTTAAAATATGAATTTTTTATTAAAATAAAATTTTGACTTTCAGATGCTTATTAAGCCATAACTTTAGAACAAAAATGAATATTAAATTATTTTTTTTTGTAAATTAAAGAAGATTTCAGTAGCTTTACAATGAGCTATGTTAATTTAAAATCTAATAAAATTGAAGAAGAAAAATAAATGCCTAAAGTTTAAATTATTTATAAAAAATAAATACGCGTATTTTTAACAACTTTTTTTTACAAAATTAAAAAAAAAACTACACGTAATCTTTTGGGGTATTAAAAGAGCTTTCTAGTACGTTTTTAAAATCGAAAATGCGTTAATAAATAACGAAACATCAACCACTTTTAAAAAATCACATAAAAATAATAAAAAAAATTAAAAAAAATAATTTAAATAATAAAAACAATTTTTTTTCCATTTTTTGTTTTAGTTATCACGTTTTGTAATTTTGAAGAGTCGATTTTTTGAATATTATAAAAAATATAGTGGATTTTAATGACTATTTTAGAAAAAATAAATGTAGTACGCCACTGGATAAACCGAAATAGCTCAAATATTTTTTTAATCAATCAGAAGCGTTTAAATTATAATTCAGATCAAATTTAATTATTGTAGTAGAAAATTTGAATTTTTTACGATTTTTTAAAGTTCAGTTTAATTTTGTTCAAAATTCGTACTTCAATTTTATTATCACCAAAATACCATTAAAATTCATTTTCTTTATAAAAAAAATACTCCATATAATTTAGGCGTAATTCTAGTTTACAAAAATATTTAGTTTATTTTTTTTTTTGCAATTTTACATTAAAAACTAGGTGTTTTAGTGTGACCATAATAAATTAACTCAATTTTTAAGATTTACAGAAAAAACGCTCGTGTACGCCACTGGTTTAATTAAAAAAATTTGAAACTTGCAGATTTATATAAAAAAAAATTAAGTAGAGTTGTGAATTTTTAAATTTTTTATAAAAATTATCATGTTTTGTAATTTCTTGAGTATTAAAAAAATATAAACGTAGGTACAATGGATTTTTATGATTGTTTCAGTAAAAAAATTCTTGCACACCACTGATTAAACCGAAATAGTTAAAATATTTTTTTAATCAATAAGAAAGGTTTTAATTATAAAATAAATAAAGTTTAAAATTTGAATTTTATACGATTTTTTAAATTTGAATTTAATTTTGCTCAAAAAACTTACATTAGTTTTAACATCAAAAAAATACTATTAAACATATTTTTTTTTTAACAAAAAATAGTCTACGTAATTGAGGCGTGATTCTAGTTTATAAAAATATTTAGTTTAATTCTTTTGCAATTTTACATTAAAAACTGTAAGTATTTTAGTGCCGCCATAACAAAATAACTCAATTTTTAATGTTTACAAAAAAAAACGCGCTTGTACGCCAGTGGTTTAACTGGAAATTTTGTATGAAAAGTTCAAACTATTTTGAAGTTCAAATTCTTCAATCAAAAGTATTTTGAAGATCCAACTTTTGATAGAAAAATTCAAATCGATCTTTTGAATGAATAGTATTTTAAAGTTCGTCCGTTTGAATGAAATATTTTTTGAAGTTCAAACTTTTGATGGAAAAGTTCGAACTATTTTGAAGTTCAAATTTTTTTTTCAAAAGTATTTTGAAGTTACAAATTTTGATACAATAGCTCGAACTATTTCAAAATAATTCAAACTTCAAAGTTCAAACATTTGAATGAAATTTTCCAACTTACAAAGTTTATACAGCACTACTAAAAACACTCGATTTACAAAAAAATAATAATCAATAAACTTAAATAAAAAAATTATCTTATCGTTTATGTAGTTAATCGTTTTTAGTTATTTTTTTCCAGTTTCTACATTAATTGCTTTAAAATAAGTCGCATTTTGAAGATGAATTCGTTAATTTTAATAGTAATTTGTGGTGTTTTTATACCTGCTTTAACTAACATAGTTGAAACTGGAGATGAAACCAAAAAATTGGATGAAATTGGTGATTTGGCTAATGAAAAAGAACATGGTAAAACAAGATTGGATGTTTTCAAAATTGAATATGAATGGTCAATTGAACACATTGATTTAATCAAGTTGAATAGAGATGAAAGAGATTGGTACATCAAATCACCCCCATTTAAATTGAGATATGTATATCCACTGTATCAGTGGTTTTTGACGTTTCATCATTATATTGGGACTTCAATGACTGATGTGACTTTAAATTTACTTTCTCCTTTAGAAAATGTAATTCGTACAGATTTTAAATTGACTGTATTACATAAAAATGGTACTTTAAGTAATGTAAAAGGTTCTGGTTCTGGTAATTTCGATAAAACTTCAACCGCAACTTCAGCATATTTATATTTTAATGGTAGTAGATACACTGGAACTTTTGATGAATTTTTAACTAACAACACTTTAACTATTTATTTTGAAAGTGAAAACGTAATTCCTTTTTTGTCTGATTTAAAAAGTAACAAAGAGTTCTGATATTTTTGTCCTTAAAGTAACTAAAAATTATGGAATTTAATAAACAATAAATTACTTCTTTAAAATTAACTCTTTTTTAGTACCTACAAATCCTTAGTACGTTTAGATTTTGCTCCAAAGTATTTTAAAAGTAAGTATTTTAGAAGAAGTGATACATTGTGAAACAATATAATTTTATTAATTATTCTGGCACTTCAAAAAATAATGACTAATTATTTTTTCGTTTTTGAAGTCACGAAAAATTTGCCCAAAATTTTTATTTATGTTTAGATTTTATACTAATGTTTTACAAGACACAGGGTGTCCCTTTCGTGGTTTACCAAACATCAAGGTTAGAAAGTAGAGCAAATTTTATCACGAAAAAACCAAAAAAGTAGGGGTCTGTCTTTTATGGTTTGAAAGTTACAGGGGTTTGAATTTGGCATGCCAGAAATCAGTAAACGATCAATAGCTGCTTAAAAACTTAGTAAAAAGATTTAAAAAAAATATAATTTTAAAGCTGAAAGTATCCTCTTTCCATTGGTAATAATGATAAAACACAATTTGTTTATCAAGTACTAAAAAAAAAATCGAAAAGAAAAAAAATCCATAAAAAATTGTTTTTCTAGCAGTTTTTGAAGATTTTCTCCAAGATATGACCTATTAAGGGCGTGTTTTTTTTAAATTTTCTAAAATTTCGTTAAATTCTCTAGAAATTATGAAAATTTTTGAAACCCTAACTCTTTTTATGCACTCACTAGAGCCTTCTAAACTTACTCCTATGAGAATTGATTCTAAGCATAGTTAGTTACAATTGAGGTGCACCTTCATTTTTGATATTATTTAATATTTTAAACCATAAAATCAACTTATGGAACTTCAAAAAATATTAACCAATTGATTTTTTTTCATTTTTGATGTCACGAAAACTTTGGCCAAAATTTTTATTTATGTTTATATTTTGCTCGAATGTATTTTGAAATACAAAATCGGCTTCTGGAAATTCACCAAACGATGACCAATCAATTTTTTCGGTTTTGAATGTACCAGAACTTTGCCCAAAACTGTTATATAAGTTTAGATTTTGCTTGAAAGTACTTTAAAACACAAAAGTGACTTCTGGAACTCTAAAAATTGATGACCATTCAATTTATTTGTTTTTAAAACTCGCAAAAACTTGTCCAAAATTTGTATTTACGTTTAGATTTTTTTTTAAATCATCTTGAAACTTCAGACACTTTTTAGGGATTAAATATGTGAAGATTAATCCCAAAAAATCCAGATTTTTGTGGGAAATCGCTGTATTTGGTTTTTATTTGCACAAAAAAAGTGATATCGTTTAAAATTGCACGATCCAGACTCAGCAGTTTCTTATCATGTATTACACAATAAATTGAACTGCTCAAAATACTAAAATAAAAAAATAATATTCGTTTATAATTTTTATAGCACTCAAAATCAATATTTCGTGATTTAAAGGACTTTAGTTTAAAATCTAAACACAAAAAATTGTTGAAGTCACAAAAACTTTGCCCAAACTTTTTATTTGTATTTAGATTTTAAAATACAAATGCAACGTCTAGAACTTTAAAAATTAATGACCAATAAATATTTTCGTTTTTAAAAGTCGCGAAATTACCGTTTTTTTATATAGAAGTATGAAAATTTCATCTACAGCTTTCAAAAACCTGCCAATTAATTGAATAATTAACAAAAAACACCATTTTTTCGACATTTATCAAGTTTAAACGCTGAACAATTACCGCAGCATTATTGGATAAAAAAGTTAATTACACCAGAAGATCACAAATTTAATTGTGATTACAGTGGTGTGTGACACCTTGCTTGTCCGTCCATATATAATTCGCTATTAGTCAGCAATAACTTTAAGAACGCCGCAAATTTTTTTGGTATTTGTCGTTCTAAAAGTTATTGCTGGCTAATAGCGAATTAATTATTGACGGAAAAGCAAAGTGTGACATACCACTGTAATCACAATTAAATTTCTGATCTTATACTCTAATTAACTTTTTTATGTAACAATACTGCGTTAATAAATTAACGTTCAAACTTCATAAATCTCGAAAAAATAGTGTTTTTTGCTAATTAATCAATTAATTGGACCGGACAAGCAATGTGACCAATACCATCGTTATCCAAATTAAAAATCCTGTCTCTTGACATCTCATTAGTTTCTCTGAGTTAATTATTAAAAAGTGTTTTCTTTGATTGACTTTCGCTGCATATTATTTTGGAATTTGGCGTTCTAAAAGTTATTTCTCGTTAATAGGGAATTAATTATGGACGGACAAGCAAAGTGTAATATACCACTGTAATCACAATTAAATTTCTGATCTTTTGGTGGATTTAACTTTTTTATGCAACAATACTGCGTTAATAAATTAGCGTTCAAACTTCATAAATGTCGAAAAAATAGTGTTTTTTGTTAATTAGTCAATTAATTGGCCCGGACAAGCAAAGTGACCAATACCATCATTATCCAAATTAAAAATCCTGTCTCTTGACAAGTAAATAGTTTCTCTGAGTTAATTATTAAAAAGTGTTTTCTTTGATTGACTTTCGCCACATATTTGTTTGGAATTTGGCGTTCTAAAAGTTATTGCTCCTTAATAGGGAATTAATTATGGACGGACAAGCAAAGTGTAATATACCACTGTAATCACAATTAAATTTCTGATCTTTTGGTGTAATTAACTTTTTTATGCAACAATACTGCGTTAATAAATTAGCGTTCAAACTTCATAAATCTCGAAAAAATAGTGTTTTTTGCTAATTAGTCAATTAATTGGCCCGGACAAGCAAAGTGACCAATACCATCGTTATCCAAATTAAAAATCCTGTCTCTTGACAAGTAAATAGTTTCTCTTAGTTAATTATTAAAAAGTGTTTTCTTTGATTGACTTTCGCCACATATTTGCTTGGAATTTGGCGTTCTAAAAGTTATTGCTGGCTAATAGGGAATTAATTATTGACGGACAAGCAAAGTGTGACATACCACCGTAATCACAATTAAATTTCTGATCTTTTGGTGTAATTAACTTTTTTATGCAACAATACTGCGTTAATAAATTAGCGTTCAAATTTCATAAATTTCGAAAAAATAGTGTTTTTTGTTAATTACTCAATTAATTGGCCCGGACAAGCAAAGAGACCAATACCATCGTTATCCAAATTAAAAATGCTGTCTCTGGACATATAAATCGTTTCTCTGAGTTAATTATTAAAAAGTGTTTTCTTTGATTGACTTTCGCCACATATTTGATTGGAATTTGGCGTTCTAAAAGTTATTTCTGGCTAATAGGGAATTAATTATTGACGGACAAGCAAAGTGTGACATACCACCGTAATCACTATTAAATTTCTGATCTTTTGGTGTAGTTAACTTTTTTATGCAACAATACTGCGTTCATAAATTAGCGTTCAAATTCCATAAATTTCGAAAAAATAGTGTTTTTTGTTAATTACTCACTTAATTGGCCTGGACAAGCAAAGTGACCAATATCATCGTCATCTACATGAAAAATTCTATCCATAGACATATCATTTGTCTTTGTAGGTTAATATTTAAAAATTTAAAAATACGTGGTAGAGGTTTGATTGGGGTGCTACAAAACACTTAATCGGGACGTACAAGCAAAGAGGGTACGACCACTCTGTAGGGATTTAATTGTGCTTTAATTTGGTGTATTTATTTTTTTTGTGAATTGATAAGGAAGGATGTTATTTAGAAAAAACCTCTTATAGAGAATTACATGTAAAATACTTATTGCTGGAAAACTTATTGCTAACATCTCGCCGGTACTCTATCGTACACTTTTTTGAGTTTAACACAATATAACTCCTTTTAAAGCCTATTTGTTCTTCTATAATTTAAAAAAAGAATCATTTTGGTACTAAATTTAGTTCAAAAGTTATGGCTGAAAATGTGCGAGTTGCTTTAAATTTTTTTTCCAAAAGCAAATACGTTTCGTAAGGGCTCACAGGTGTGCACAGAATCAACACAATAGTTTTGGTAAGAATACAGAATCATATGGTAGTTAGTTCTATTAGTTCTACGAAATACATGAAGAAAGATGATATCAGACAAAAAACTGTTTGATGAACTTGAAAGCTTTGAAAAATTATTTATTCTATTTGCAGGTATTTTTTGTTTCAATTAGACCTATTAATAAATTGAACACAACTTATTTATTTACCAAAAACGTTAATTTATCCCTAAAAGTAATTGAAGATATATTACATGGTAACCTTTAAAATTGCACATTTCAAATAAAATGATAATCACTTGAACTTTGAACTTAAATTAAAATTAATCTCTTAAATATTTCCAGTTTATATTTATGTTCTCAGTGTAAAGCAAATCCTACTTTGATGAAGATGCATTCGTTTATTTTAATACTTTTTTGTGCCATTTTTACACCTGCTGCTTTAATTTTGGTAGTTGAAATGGATCAAGTTGGTGATTTCCCAATGGAAACAGCAAGAAAGGGTAGTGGTATTACTGATTTAAGTGATGATGTATTTCAATACGAGTGGAAGATTAAAAACTTTGATTTAATAACGAAAAATGAAGATACAGTAGATTGGTATATTAAATCTCCAAGAGTTTTCATTTACACTAGATACAATACATATAGATGTTTTTTCATGTTTCATCTTGAATATTTAAAAAATAATAATATATTAAAAGAGATTGGATTATATTTAGATCTATTTGATCCTTTATATGATGTAGTACGGACAAAATTTTCATTTACTCTATTAAATAAAAACCAAACTTTAAGCAATATAACAACAAATAAATTAATTAAAAATTTTAGTAATAGTGATACAAATATAGCTGATTATTTCTATACAATTGGTTCACAGAACTACTATTTAGGACCTTTTGATAATTTTTTAAGTACTGATAATTCTTTAACTATTTACTTTGAATGTGAAATCATATCATCTAAATATCCTGAAAACACCAATGATTTAATTGGTCCAAACATAAATTCATCCTTGGAAGAAGTTGAAGAAATTTTAAATTTTTTATACACCAACCGTGCATCAAATTTAACAAAATCGCAAAAAGGATTACTATTGACTAAAGATAAACTTCAATTAAAAAAGGAATATGAGGAAAAATTGTTTTCTGAACTCAACGTTAAAAACGCAGCTGAAGTTTATAAATTTTTATACTTCCATGGAAAAACTGAACTGAAAAATAAAGTGATGAGATTTATTAAGAAGAATAGTGCAGCAGTTATGGCAACCAAAGGTTGGAAGTCAATTTTAAGTTCATCAAATGGTGTTATGATAGAAGAAATATTTAGTGCCTTCACAAACAATCCCACAACAAGCAATGATGATATTCCTGAAAATATTGAAGTTGAAAATGATGGAATAAACAATTCAACCATTTATAAATTTAAATAATGAATATTTTTGCAATTTTTTATTCACAAATTGCACTGTAAATTACAATTAAATTTATTACTTTAATTAATCAACTTTTAAAATGTACCCAATATTAAGTTTTTCAACACAATATTATAATTAATTTAAAACAAAATCGTCATTCTATTTATTGATGCAAAGGAGATTCTCTTCGCATTTTGATCACAAAAAATAATAAACGCTCATTAAAAATATTAAACGTTCGGTAAAATTAGTAAACGCTCAGTAACAATACTAAATCTGCAGTAAAAATATTTAATAAACGCTCAGTAAAAATAATAACTGCTCAGTAAAAATAATAACTGCTACGTAAAAAATTATTAAATGTTCAAAAAAACAATCTAATTGCTAATAATATTTTATGCTGAGCTTTACGATATGGTTTAATAATAAAATCTATGATAAATTTATCAAAATCCATAAATTAGGCAATGATAATTGAACAATTAAAACATACAAATTATGATTAGTTATAAAATGTATGAGTTATAGGTTATAGCATGAAATCTCCAAAATCACCACTCTTTTATTATTTTCCTCATCATTTCTAAATATCCGTAGATATTTGAACTAACCCTAGATTTAGAAATGATGAGGAAAATAATAAAAGAGTGGTGATTTTGGAGATTTCATGCTATAACCTATAACTCATACATTTTAACCGGCGAGAAGTTAGCAACAAACTTTCCAGCAACAAACATTTAACATGTATTTCTCCATAAGAGGTTTTTTCGATATACCTTTTTGTCTATACAACCTACAGATAAACAAAATATATCATTAAAAAGCTTGATTCAAGACAATTATAATAGTATTAATCGCTATACTTGTCCGTCCCGATTAAGTATGTAATTACGCCATAAACAAAAGTCTACCTTAAATCACTAATCAACTGTAGATTTTTTTCTAATTATCCCTCCAGAAACTTTGACCACTCAATTGATTGCATTTTTCATAGTGATTATGGTGGTGTTAATCAGAATTCTTGTCCGTTTAGTTTTAATGAAAAATTAAGAAAAAACACAGATTTTATGGGAAAAAATATCGGAATTTTGAATTTACAGATGAATATCTCTTTATACAAACGTCTTATTGAAAAAATAAATGTACAGTTTGATAGGAAATTTAACTGGGATTACAGGGGTATATGTCACTTATCTTGTCCGTCTAGATTTAAGTCGGAATCGATTCGCCAACAAAACACTACATGCAAATTTACAAGTTATGAAGCCAATTTAACATCCATATGTAGATTTTTTTCTAATTATCCTACAAACAAGTTTGACACCTTACTAGATTACATTTTTTGTGTAGATTACGAAGATGTTAATAACAATGCTTGTCCGTTTTGTTTTAATGATTAATTAGCATAAAACCCACTATTTCTCGTTTTTCATAATAAACAATAAGTTTACAGATGAATATCTTTTTGTGTTAATTATGTTGAAGTTAAAGCATTACTTTAATTTTTGGATTTGATATTTAATAATCAAGTGGTGTTTTGTTAATAAAAAAATGAATGATGTAGTTATGTATAATATTTTTGAATGAGTTGAAATACAGAATTCCAACAAGTAACACTTATTTTAATAAAAGTTGACAGGTTATGGGCCCAGACTCCAAATAAGTTGAAAGGATTTAATAATTTTTGAATATATATAAATAATAAAATATATACATATATATAATTTTAATTGAGTGCTGAGTTTCAATAGAAAACATGGCAGAAGGTTTTAAATTTCAGAACATTCCTCAAATAATATTGCTTGAAGGTAAAGCAAATTGGGAGAACTGGAAAGCAAAAATTAGAATGGCCTTAAAAATTATACCAAATGCAATAGAAATTCTTGATGGAAATTTAATTGCCCCAAGTAAACCTGGTGAAAAAGCAGATGAAGCAGCAAAAAACTGCTTATCTAAATAAATTGGCATTATTTAATTCGATTGACAATAATGCTCTGCTTGTCATGTCAAATAACATGAAAGATGAAATGTTTCAAAAAGTGCGAAGATTTGATACAGCTCGAAGTATGTGGCTAGCTTAAGTCAATTGTTTGATACGTTTTCTGAAGATATTATTTTTAACTTGTATAGTAAATTTTTTGAAGCTAAATGGCTACCTGAAGATAATGCAGTAAATTTTATTGCCAAATTAACAGATAGATGGGATCAGTTACAACAGGAAGTAATGAGACATCCTAAAAATAAAAGTGAGAATTTGCTATTAATATGCAAAATTCTCAAGTCATTGCCAGAGAAATATCAACCATTTGCAGCTAGTTGGAGATTACTTAAAGAAGAGTATAGAAATATTGAGAATTTAACTCAACAGTTATGTACATTTGAGAGTAACATAGCTGAAGATACTGTTGAAGTTTTATATTCAAAAACAAGTGACTTTAAGTCAAATACAAGAAAATTTATTAAGAAAAAACAAGTTAAATGTTTTTATTGTGAAAATAATGAACATGTAATTAGTGAGTGTCGGTTTTGGATTACAGATGGTCGTCCACAAAAACCAGCTAAGGCGAAATTTGTAAATAAAGCAGCCAATGAAAGAAAAGAATTTGGATCTTCTCTTGTAGCTGTTAGCGCAGTAGCAATTAATGGAAATTCGGAAAATATTGATGATAACTGGTATGTAGACAATGGTGCTACAAATCATATTACAAATGTACCTGACTGGTTTAAATCATTTCAATATTTTGAAAATAGTCGTGGAATTATTAGAGCTGATGGAAATATGATAAAAGCTATTGGTTGTGGTTCAATTGATATACAGTCCTTAGTTGATGGAAAATGGAAAAATCATACTTTGACAGATGTCTGGCTTGTTCCAGAAATATCTAAAAATTTATTTTCTGTCTTAGCTACTCAAGATAAAAGACCTTCTTCTAAGTTTGAATCATATGCTACTAGTTGTATATTAACAGATAATGAAGAGGTACTTATTCAAGGTGTTCGTCAGCAAAGTGGTGGACTATACAAATTGAAAATAAAACCAATAAAATCAGTGCAAGATGTTAATTTAGTAATTAAACAAGATAATAAATTACTTCAAATTTATCATGAACGCATGGGACATCAGAATAAACGTCATGTTAGAGAAGTTTTGATAAGAGATTTGAATATTGATGTACCACTAGACAGTGAACTATGTGAAGGTTGTATAAATGAAAAAATTCATAGAAGTAAATTTGGTAATCGTTCAAGAGCAAATAAGTGTGGTGAATTGATTCATCCAGATGTTTGTGGTCCATTTGTATTGTCAAATAGTGGACTTCGATATTGTGTTATTTAAAGATGAGTATTTTCGATTCCGTGAAATATATTATATGAAGTACAAATCTGAAGTTGCAGATAAATTAAAAGAGTTTTTAATTAAAACTAAAGTTACTGGACATACAATAAAGGCCTTATTGAGTGATAATGGAGGTGAGTTTGATAATGATAATGTTCGAAAAATTTTAAAACAACATGGTATTGAATGTCGCTATACAATGCCATATACACCTCAACAAATGGTTGTTCAGAACGAGATAATCGTACAATTGTTGAAGCAGCTAGAGCAATGATGTATGCAAATAAAAATGTGACATTTTCAAAAGAAGTCTGGGCAGAAATGATTAATTCAGCGGCATACATTTTAAATAGAACTGGAGTTTCTTCAATAAGTGATAAATCTCCTTATGAATTATGGAAAGGTCAAAAACCAAGTATTAAACATTTGAGAATTATTGGTTCAAAATGTTGCGTTCATGTACCAAAAATTAAACGAAAGAAGTTTGATATAAAAACACAAGAAGGAATTTTAGTTGGATATGATGGTGATGAGGGTTATAGAATATTGTGTAATCAGAAATTGATACGTTCCAGAGATGTAATTTTTCAGGAATTAACTCTAAAACCAATTGAAGATATCAATCCATATGAAAATACCTTAAGTGAATTTGAAGTTAGGATAGATCAACAAAATGAAGAAGAAATTCAAGAAAATAATTTGCAAGAAATTGAAGAGAGTATTAATGTAGAAGAAAAAGAAAACCAAAAAGAACAAGAAGTTTTAGAAAATATTAATTTAGAGAAAGAAAATGTACAAAAAGTTGAAGAAAATATATGTTTACGTGATAGAAGTTCTCTTTGTAAACCAAAATATTTTGAAGATTATGTTTTTATTTCCGAGCATAATGAAAAAATTCCACAAACATATCAGGAAGCAATTAATAGTGTTGAAGCTGAAGAATGGCAAAAAGCAATGGATTCGGAAGTTATGTCTCTTATGGAAAACAATACATGGTATTTATGTGAATTGCCCAAAAATAGAAAGGCTATACCTTCCAAGTGGGTATATACTAAAAAATTTAATGCTGATGGTTCTTTGGAACGTTATAAAGCAAGACTGGTGATAAAAGGATTTACTCAACAAAAAGGATTTGATTATGATGAAACGTTTAGTCCTGTTACAAAAACTACAACAATTCGTACTCTTTTAAGTATTGCAGCAAGTGATAATATGTATTTGGAACAATTTGATGTTTCAACAGCTTTCTTAAATGGAAAGTTAAAAGAAGAAATTTATATGTTTCAACCAGATGGCTATAATGATGGATCTAATAATGTTTGTAAATTAAATAATAGTTTATATGGTTTGAAACAAGCTCCTAGATGTTGGAATGAAAGAATTAATAAATTTCTTAGGGATAAAGGATTTGAAGTTAGTGCAGCTGATAATTGTCTATTTATTAGAAAAAGAGGGCGAAATACGATTATGTTGGCACTTTATGTGGATGAAGAATTAATTGCTGCTACTAGTAAACAAGAAATAGAACTATTTCTAAAAGAATTGAAACGAGAGTTTAAAATTAAATCTAAAACAGCTGATTACTTCCTAGGTTTTTAAATAACTCAGAGCAAGGAAGGCATTGAAGTAAATCAAAAGAAGAATTTTAGAGAAATTTAATATGGGCAAATGTAAGGCAGTTGGTTCACCAATATTAAAGGATAATAGTAATGAATCAAGGAAGGCTACTGACAAAAATGACAATAAAATCAAATTTCCATATCGAGAAGCAGTAGGGCTCTCTTATGTATTTAATGACAGGAACGAGACCTGACATTGCCAATGCTGTAGGTGTAGTATCAAGAACTTTGGAAAATCCTACTGAGGAAGATGTTGTTAAAGTAAAACGGATTTTTCACTATTTACAAGGAACAATAAATTATTGTTTATTTTATTTAAGAAATGTTAATAATTTTCAATTTGAAGCTTACAGTGATGCTGATTTGGGAGGCTGTCATGTTACTGGAAGGTCAACAACTGGTGTTGTTTGTCATATCGCAGCTGGAGCAGTATCTTGGATAAGTCAAAGACAAACGTCAGTTTCTATTTCAACCACTGAAGCAGAAATTGTTGCCTCAAGTGAAGCAGCACGTGAAATGGTATGGCTAAAAAGATTACTCCAAGAAATATATGACTATGAAAATACTCCAAGTCTGTATGTAGATAATAATGCAGCTATAAAATTGGCTGAAAATCCAGTTTGGCACAAACGTACGAAACACATAAGCATTCGACATTTTTTTGTTAGAGAAAAGGTACAAGATGGAAATATCGATATCAGAAGAATTGATTCAGAGAATCAACTTGCTGATTGTTTAACAAAACCTCTTCACAGTCCACGTTTAAAAAAGTTATGTAATGGAATGAGTTTGATTGAAAGAGTTTAATGTTTTATAAATTACAAAAATTAAATAATGAAGGAAGGTGTTGAAGTTAAAGCATTATTTTAATTTTTGGATTTAATATTTAATAATCAAGTGGTATTTTGTTAATAAAAAAATGAATGATGTAGTTGTTATGTATAATATTTTTGAATGAGTTGAAATACAGAATTCCAACAAGTAACACTTATTTTAATAAAAGTTAACAAATTATACCAAAAGATCGTAAACTTAATTGTGATGATCGTGGTATATCTCACTATTCTTGTCCGTCGAATATGAAAAAAAAAATATGGTTGAATATTTTTTTCGCGTATTTTTATGAAAATTATCTTTTGTTGCTGGATCGATAAAGGGTTAAATCTCGACGGACAAGAATAGTGAGATACACCACGATCATCACAATTAAATTTACGATCTTTTGGTGTAATTGACTTTTTTGTTAGACGCTTGCACAAAAAGATATTCATCTGTAAAGAAATAGTGGGTTTTCTGCTAATTAATCATTAAAACAAAACGGACAAGAATTGTGATTAACATGTTCGTAATCTACACAGAAAATGTAATCTAGTAAGGTGTCAAACTTGTTTGTAGGATAATTAGAAAAAAATCTAAATATGGATGTTAAATTGGAGTCATAACTTGTAAATTTGCATGTAGTGTTTTGTTGGCGAATTGATTCCGACTTAAATCTAGACGGACAAGATAAGTGACACATACCACTGTAATCCCAATTAAATTTCCTATCAAACTGTATATTTATTTTTTCAATAAGACATTTGTACAAAGAGATATTCACCTGTAAATTCAAAATTCCGATATTTTTTCCCATAAAATTTGTGTTTTTTCTTAATTTTTCATTAAAACTAGACGGACAAGAATTGTGATTAACACCACCGTAATCCATATGAAAAATGCAATCAATTGAGTGGTCAAAGTTTCTGGAGGGATAATTAGAAAAACATCTACAGTTGATTAGTGATTTAAGGTAGACTTTTGTTTATGGCGTAATTACATACTTAATCGGGACAGACAATCATAGCGATTAACACTGTTATAATTGTCTTGAATCAAGCTTTATAATGATATATTTTGTTTATCTGTAGGTTGTATAGACAAAAAGGTATATCAAAAAAACCTCTTATGGAGAAATACATGTTAAATGTTTGCTGCTGGAAAGTTTGTTGCTAACATCTCGCCGGTCTACGGGTTAAGGTAAAAATAATTAATTTACTGATGTACTGCCAGATTTACTGCTGCTGTATAAGTATTTGGTTTGACTTACCACAACAAAAAAATAAGAAATTGGTAACCACAAGATTCTTCTTTATACCAAAAATTTCAAAAAGTGCGGTTTCCAGAGCGTGCGTTTCATTCGGGATTTTTTTTAAGTCCCGGTGTAAAATTTAATCATCTTACTTTTTTCTTGCATAAGCAATAAAGCAAGAAGGCAAATAAAAAATATCGAAAGTTACAAATTTTCAAAGTCGGCGTCGAGAAAGCACTAAAATCGAAGCGTAATTTGAGGGCGCCAAATTACAGGAAAAATGAGATATCAAAAAAGCGCTCATTTCAAGGGAATTGTGCAGATTGGGAATCAAATAAGTGCCATTTTTTCCATTGGCCGAATTTGAGAAAATATGGTACAGCTTTGGTACTTTTGTCGGCCGAAAAAAACGTTAAAATTGTACACTTCGTGTCACGGCTCTGTGACGCCACATCGTTGCTCCTGGAAACTTAAGAATGGTTCTGGGCGATTTCCAGGATGTGATTATCAAAGGAGGCAAATTTCGTCACTTCCCTTTGAAACCCACCGAAACTGCGATTTTTCAAAGTTGACGCCGCCAACGACAAAAAAGCAAAAAAAAATCAACCATTTTCAGGATTTTTTTTCAGAGTGTTTCCCTGCTTAAAAAAAATTAAAATTCGTACCCCACCTAGAATAAACATTCCCCTTTATGATGCCACTCGAATTTTTAAAATCAGACGAAAAAAACTACTGTTTTCGTGGTTTTTTTAAAACATAAATCTTAAAAATAAAATATGGTAATCATATGTATAGTACAGGGTGTCCCAAATCACGTGCATACGCTCGTAGATTCTAGAGTACGGGAAAAATATTCAAAAAAATCCTTCTGTGATTTTTAGAAGAAAGTTAACATTATAACATTTAAAATTCTCAAGAAACATCATAAATAGAATCATTTTATGCATAAGAATTAAAAATTAAACCATTTTCAAATGAAATAGTCAATAAAATGTACAAATTTATTAAAAAAATAAGGACTTTTAAAGTAAATTTTTGGAATAACATATCAAAATAATGGGTGTTATTTTAACTAATGACAATTATGCCAAAAATGACATCAAATTGCCCATTTCCTCTTTTGTTAATAACTTTAAAAATATCGTGAATAGATTTTTTTAAATATTTTTTCAGTACACTGCCCTAATATTGTAGCGAATTTTGGGATACCCTGTATATTTATGAAATCTGCTTCTAAATTAAAAAATTAAAGCCTATAGGAAAAACGCAAATTTCATAAATAATTCAGTAATTTTATTGAAAAATTCAAATTAATTGACTTTATAATCTTAGACTCCTGCTTCAATCTGGATTTTTCAATAATTGAATCTTGGTTAAAATCTACATTTACATCAAATAGATTCAAATAATATCTACTTTAATCTTCTCGGGTAATTTTTTATTGAGGCCTAATCTACATTTTTCAGTATTTATAATAAATTTAAAAATATTGAGTCTTGATTTTTTGAAGAGGTGATTTTGTCCCGGATGAAATTATTAAATTGAAAAACAACTTTGTGGCTTTGTACCAGGATTTTCTTTATTTTCTGTTAACTTAATACATCAGATATCTTGATTTTTTGTTTATGCTTTTTGAAATATTTTAAAAATCTTTACAGAAATTTGTGAATTCATCAAAACTTTCATGAGTTTTAGTTTAAAAAAAGGAATTTTTAAAAATGTGCACGTGTTAATTTTCTATTGAGGCCCAAACAACGTTTTTTTAGTATTTATAAATAAAAAAATGTCTTGATTATTTGTTTATAACTTTTGAAATATTTTAAAAAATCATTACAAAAATTAGTGAAGTGACTTTCATGAATTTTAGAATTTAGAAGTTTAGAATTTTTTAAAAATCTGCACGTATTATTTTTTTATTGAGGCCCAAACTACGTTTTTAAGTATGTTTTGAAGGTCATTTCAAAGTCTACTTTGTTTTTTTTTAATACAGGGTGAGCTAAAATGATTGTGGTTTCATATGTAGGCAACAAAATACGCAGGTTGGTACAACTGCAATCTTAAAAAAAAAATCTCCTAGTATTCCAATGGCGTAGCAACAATTTTTTTCCAAAATCACTAATATCACAGCAAATATCAAATATTGAAAATGTTTTTCTTCATTTTCGAGGCAGATGCTAACACAAAACAAAGATTTACGCAAATTAATTTTGATAAAAACTGACGTTTATGAAATAGAAGACACAATAACGAAATTCAAAAATCTGAAGTTTTGACACAACTATAAAAATTACACCTACGCTTCTGCTTTTGTGAAGTCTAGTTACTTTGTTTTGATTTTGACATGATTTTGTGTTACTATGAACTTGAAGCAAACAAATTCCCCAGATTTTTAGGCGGGAAATTGAATTGACCACAATCATTTTAGCTCACCCTGTACAAACCTAGTTAAAAAATCGATGGTTTTATTTCTTAAGTCTATGGTTAATATTTCAAGTAGGTACCAATGTTTTTTTACACAAAATCTTTAGTTCCTAATAAAAAATTATGACTGTTGTTTTATGCATCTATTATGAAATTAATGAAGATAACCCCCAATTTTGAACAAAAATATTTTTGATTTTTCAAAAAAATTCAATTTTTCGAAAACTACTTGAAAATTTGTCAAATTTATCAGTTAAACTCAAAATAGTTTTTTTTTGAAATTGATAATTAAACCACCCCTGGTCAAATATATGCCAATTTTTTTAAACTTTCGGATTTTTTCATAAAAAATATAGAAGTCAGATTTTCACCAAACATTTGTATACAGGGTGTACAAAAAGTTCGGGAACGTCCGATTATTTTTGTAGCATTCTTGAAAAATATCTTTCAAATAAAAGTTCTACGATTCTTAGTGATGCACTATCTGGAAATATTGCCATGACCTTGAACAGCAAGATGAAGGTCAGGCGATAATCACTTAACTTTTTGTAAATAGGGGCAACCCATTTTTATTGCATATTAATATAACTTTACTTAAGTAAAATAAAAAAAAAATGCTCCATTTTCATTCAAAAGTATTTTAAAATTTCAACTTTTCATGGAAAACTTCGACCTTTTGAATGAAAAATATGAACTATATTGAAGTTCAAAATTTTGATACAAAAGTTCGAACTATTTTAAAGTTCTAACATTTCAATGAAATGTTCCAACTTATAAATATTTATTCATACAGCACTAATACACTGAATTCAAAAAAGACTGAAACCGCAACTATGCAACCAAACATACACTGTAGTGATTTTAGACTTGCTAAGTTGGTGTACTTGTTATTTTCATTCAAATTTAAATCTGATCTGTCTCTTAGTAGTTTTTCTTCGGGTATTTTTTCAAGTAAATTCTCAGTGTGTTGCAAATTTTAATAAAAAAAAATTAATAAACAGCTTTTCAAAACTAAAATTAGTGCAGTTAAAATATTCGCGATGGTTTTTTCCCCGGAGCTTAACGCATTAGTTTCAGTGTAGCCAACTGTGGGAAACTTAAGTTTCCTACCTCGCAATGTCAATGGTTTCAATCTTATTTGAATTCACTGTACAGTTGGTCTCAGTTGGAAGTAGGACAAAAGTAATCACGATAGCGCATTCTTTGTCTTACTTCCAACTGGGAGCAACTTTACACTCGCTTTACAAAAAAAATTATCAATAAACTTAAATCACAATTATCTTATCTAGTTTATCTTATTTTAATTAACTTTACCCAGTTTATATATTAATTGCTTTAAAATAAGTCGCATTTTGAAGATGAATTCGTTGATTTTAATAGTTATTTGTGCTGTTTTTACTTCTGGTTTAACCAACACTGTTCAAAATGAAGATGTTACTAAAAAAATGGATCGAAATGGTGATTTGGTAATTAAACAAAAATCCGTTAAAACAGAATTGGAAGTTTACAAAATGGAATATGAATGGGCAATTAAAAATATTCATTTAATAAAGGAAAGTAAAGATTCAAGAGATTGGTATATTAATTCAGATATAGTTTCAGTAGAAACTGGATTTAATGAATATAAATGGTTTTTTACGTTCCATTATTATGTAATGTCTCCAAAGACAGAATTGATTTTAAATTTAGTTACTCCTTTGGGGGATATAATTCGTACAGATTTTAAATTTACTGTATTACATAAAAATGGTACTTTAAGCAATGTGAAAGGTCCTGGTCATGGCAATTTTGGTAAAACTTCGAAGGATTATTCAGCATATTTATATATAAATAATGGTGGTATCTACACTGGAACTTTTGATGAATTTTTAAGTAACAACACTTTAACTATTTATTTTGAAAGTGAAAGCATAATACCTTTTAAAACCACTTCTACTAGAAAGTAAAAAATCCTTCAACAAGCAATAATGATATTTCTGGATGTTCAAGTTTTTAATGTAACTGAAAATTTTGAAATTTAATCAACAATAAATTACTTCTTTAAAATTAGACCTATTTTACTACAAAACCTTTTAATATAAGTTTCAGGAGTCGCTTTTATGATTTTCCAAACTCTACACCTAAATCTAAACAAAAACCAAAATGTTGGGCAAAATATGATTAGTCTTCAATTTTTGAAGCTTTCGGATTAAATTGTGTTGTTTAGAAAACTTTAGAACAAAATCTAATAAAAATTTAGGGCAAAAATTTCGTGACTAAAACACCAAAAAATTGATCGGTTTTCATTTTTTTTGTTCTAAAAATTAGTTTCGTGATTTAAAAAAGTCGCGAATATCTTTGATTTATGATTAGATTTTACTCTATATTTTTCTAAACATAATAGCGGCTTCTAGAGCTTTAAAAATTACTGACACATTAATTTTTTCGTTGATAAAAGTCGCGAAATTACCCTTTTTTGATATAAAAGCATGAAAATTACGTCTACAACTCACAAAAACTTTGCCCAGAATTTGTATTTACGTTTGAATTTTTTTGAAAACCGTTTTACAACTTCAAAAACATTTTAGGGATTAAATAAGTGAAGACCAATCCTAAAAAAAATGCATATTTTTGTGGAAAATTGCTGTTATTTTGGGCTAAAAACATAATTTTTTGTTTTAATTGATACATTTGCAATAAGTATCAAATTAAATGATTTTATGTGCATATTCTTCGAAATGGGTAATGATTTGAATTGTAATTTTTGTACCTAGCAATACAAAATCCATTATCCCTCAGGTTATAAATTTTTTTTAATGAACACGTGTTAATTTTTTATTGAGGCCCAAACTACGTTTATTTAGTATTTTTAATTGATTTAAATGTATTGAGTCTTGATTTTTTGTTTATAACTTTGGAAATATTTTATAAATCTTTACAAAATTTGGTGATATCATCGTAAGTTTCATGAATTTTAGTTTAAAAGAAGAAAATTTTAAAAATCTGCACGCTGAAATTTTTTTATTGAGGCTCAAACTATATTTTTTTAGTTATTTTAAGTAAACTAAGTTTTTTAATATTTTTAATTAAATTAAATGTGATAAGTCTTGATTTTTTAAAATATTTTATAAATCTTTATAAAAATTTGTGAAATCATTATAACTTGAATTTTAGTTTAAAAAAAGAAATTTTTAAAAACCTGCACGCTGAAATTTTTTTATTGAGGCTCAAACTATATTTTTTTAGTTATTTTAAGTAAATTACATGTGTTAAGCCTTTTTTGTTTATAACTTTTGAAATGTTTTAAAAATCTATACAACAATTAGTAAAACCATTAAAACATTCATAAATCTAAGTTTACAGAAGGAAATTTTTAAAAATCTGCACGTGTTTATTTTTTATTGAATACAAAAGCGACTTTTGGAACTTCCAATATTAAAAACCACTCAATTAATTATTTTTTTAGTAGTTATAAATAATAATAATAACCAATCAGATTCTTTATTTTTGAAACCACGAAATTTTCCCTAAAATTATGATTTAAGTTTAGATTTTGTTTTTGAGGCACAAAAGCGACTCTTGGAACTTAAAAAATTAATGCCCCCTAAATTTGTTCGTTTTTAAAAGTCGCAGATTTTGGTTTCTTTTATCTAAAAGTTTCGATATTGCATTTACTGTAGAAAAAGTGTTTCTAAATACAGAGTGTTCCAATTAGAGCTCCGAAGATAATAAAAAAAAGAAAATTGCAACTTTTGAAAAAGTAAGCTATGACTTTTTGACAGAACTTATTTAAACAAATGATGATTCGAGGTGTAAAAGTTCAATATAAATATTAAACGCTCAGTATAAAATTTCCTATAATAGTCTTTCATTTTTCAATTTTGAAGCAGAGGCCATACATATACAGGGTGTCCTAAAACTCGCTACATTATCAGGGACCCTTGGTAGTGTACCGAAAAAATATTTTAAAAAATCTATTCACGATATTTTTAAAGTTATTAACGAAAGAAAAAATTGGCAATTTGATGTCACTTTTGACAGAGTTGTCATTAATTAAAATAACATTCATTCTTTTGATTTGTCATTCAAAAAATTTTATTTAGTAGTTCATCTGAAAATGGTTTATTTATTATTAATTCTTTATGCATAAACTGATTCTATTTGAGATGTTTCTTGAGAATTTTAAATGTTAAAATGTTAACTTTCCCCTAGAAATAACAGAAGGATTTTTTCGTATATTTTTCCCGTACTCTATAATCTATGAGCTTATATGCGAGTTTTGGGACACCCTGTACTATACATATGATTACCATATTTTATTTTTAAGATTTATGTTTTAAAATAACCACAAAAACAATAGTATTTTTCATCTGATTTTAAAAATTCGAGTGGCATCATAAAGGGGAATGTTTATTCTAAGTTTTAATTTTTTTAATCAGGGAAACGCTCTGAAAAAAATTCTTGAAAATGGGCAATTTGATGTCGGCATAATTGTCATTAGTTAAAATTACACCCATTCTTTTGATATGTTATTCCAAAAATTTAATTTGAAAGTCCTGAGTTTGAACATTTTATTGACTATTTCAAAATGATTCTATTTATGATTTCAAAATGATTCTATTTATGATGTTTCTTGAGAATTTTAAATGTTATAATGTTAACTTTCTTCTAGAAATCACAGAAGGATTTTTTTGAATATTTTTCCCGTACTCTAGAATCTACGAGCGAATGCACGTGTTTTGGGACACCCTGTACTATACATATGATTACCATATTTTATTTTTAAGATTTGTGTTTTAAAAAAACCACGAAAATAGTAGTTTTTTTCGTCTGATTTTAAAAATTCGAGTAGCATCATATAGGGGAATGTTTATTCCAAGTGGGTTACGAATTTTAATTTTTTTAAGCAGGGAAACACTCTGAAAAAAAATCCTGAAAATGGTCGATTGTTTTGCTTTTTTGTCGTTGGCGGCGTCAACTTTGAAAAATCGCAGTTTCGGTGGGTTTGAAAGGGAAGTGACGAAATTTGGCTCCTTTTATTATCACATCCTGGAGATCGCCCAGAACCATTTTTAAGTTTCCAGGAGCAACGGTGTGGCGTCACAGAGCCGCGACACGAAGTGTACAATTTTAACGTTTTTTCGACCGACAAAAGTACCAAAACTGTACCATATTTTCTCAAATTCGACCAATGGAAAAATGGCACTTATTTGATTCCCAATCTGCATAATTCCCTTGAAATGAGCGCTTTTTTGATATCTCATTTTTCCTGTAATTTGGCGCCCTCAAATTACGCTTCGATTTTAGTGCTTTCTCGACGCCGACTTTGAAAATTTGTAACTTTCGATATTTTTTATTTGCCTTCTTGCTTTATTGCTTATGCAAGAAAAAAGTAGGATGATTAAATTTTACACCGGGACTTAAAAAAATCCCAAGTGAAACGCACGCTGTTTTTTGTACCTCTAAAAACCGCACTTTTTGAAATTTTTTTAATTGGGAATTTTCGGGGTGAAAAAGTTATGGCGTAACAAAGTCGAAATATTGAATTTAAGGGTGGGTTGCTCACATTTTTAACGGATTTTCCTTTTTAAAAACTGCTTAAACTAGTCCTGGAATCAAAGCAACCCACGCATAGGATTTTTTGAATTTTGAAAAAAACAAGGAGAATAAAATTTTTTTCAAATCGTATTTTAAAAAAGTCCCTGTTTTTGACGCGTTTCAGTCCAATCAACCCCTAAATTTGCATTTCATCTCTATTTAATGCACCTTACCCTTTTACTCATGACTGAAAATATTGCTAAAATCAACAAAATCTGTACTATACATATAATTACCATATTTTATTTTTAAGATTGATGTTTTAAAAATCTATTTTTTTTCGTAAGAAATTTGTGGTTATACAGTCAAAATCAATGGTAGAAGAAAACGAAGTATTCAATAAAAATACCAAACGCTCATCAAAAGTACCAAATGTTCAGTAAAAATAGTAAACGCGCTATAAACTTACTAAACGCTCAATAAAAATAATAACTGCTTGATAAAAAACGCTAACTGCTCAGTTCGTACCAAGAAAATTGTTTGCAACTTGATTGGTTCAGATTAATTATTTGAAACTACTTCAACAAAAACCTGTATTAAGTTATTTAGTTTAAAACTCGCTTTAAATAATAATCAATAAACTTTGAACATAATTACAATTATCATATCTTTCATCAAGTTTATTTGATATTACTTAATTTTATTTCGAAGGTAAATGTGTACTTTCTATTACATAAATGCCAAATGATCTAATTGATCCGAAAAGTAATTTATCGAAGCAATTCAAAAAATGTATTCTCTTTTTCACCAGTATTAAATGTAATAAACCATTTATAAATTTAATTAGTATTTTTAGAAATACATACTTGTAACATTAATAAAAATATTGATAATTTTTCGGACGAAAAGCGTATTTTTTTTAGTCCGATTTTATAAATTCAAGTGGCATTGTAAAGGGGAATATTTATTCTAAGTGGGGTATGAATTTTAATTTTTTTAAAGCAGAGAAATATTTTGAAAAAAATTCCCGAAAATTGTTGATTTTTCTTGCTTTTTCTCGAAGGCGTCAACTTTGAAAAAACGCAGTTCAAGTGGGTTTCAAAGGGAAGTGACGAAATTTGGCTCCTTTAATTCTCATATCCAGGAGATAAATCAGAACCATTTTTAAGTCTCCAGGCGCAACGGTGTGGCGTCACGACGCCTCGACGCGAAGTGTACAGATTTAACGTTTTTTCGGCCGAGAAAAGTACCAAAACGAAATTCTGAAAAAAAATAGCGCTTTTTTGATTCTCAATCTACATACACGTAATTCCCTTGAACGATAGCTTTTTTTGATATCTCAATTTTTTCTGTAGGCGTCTTCAAAATTATATACAGGGTGTCCCAATTTGAGTTGCATTACATGGGTATCTTTGTTATTAATAAAGTTACAGATTCCGTTAAATGGGCAATGTTTTGCAGTTTTTGATACTTATTCAGATGCCGTTTAAAAAAATGAAAAATCCTGAGCCATTCCGAGGATAAACGGAAAAAACCGAAAAATTCAATTTTTTAAAAAGTCGATTATTTCGTTAACTACAATAGTTAGAAAAAAATGTTTCGGATAAAAGTTATTTGATTCGTAAAGACAGATGTAAATCTGTTTATTATAAAAATATCACATACTTGGTTTTCAAGATATCAATAACAACTTTCTTATTTTAAATGGACGCCATATTTAATTTTTTAACATTTTTTTTTTAATTACAACGATGTATTATAATCCATGTTCGAAGTAATACACTACGTAATACTTGATATTAGTTGAATTAAATAAAGTAAGCTATGACTTTTTAAGAGGACTTCTTTAAACAAATGACAATTCGAGCTGTCATTTTAGATTATTGTATAGGATATATGCCAAAAACTTGTCATATTGTTCATTTAGTTATTGCAAAGGTTGACATTTGTAAATGATTAATCAATCACTAAAACTTATTAATTCTAACTTGATGTACAGTAAACCGATATAATAATCTAAAGTGACAGCTTGAATCGTCATTTGTTTAAAGAAGACCTGTCAAAAAGTCATGGGTTACTTAATTTAATTCAAATAATATTAAATATTTCATAGTCTGTTACTTCAAACATGGATTGTAATACACTGTTGCTGTTGAAAGCAGAAAAAAAAATGCAATTTATTTGTGGAAAAACTTGCTATTCATATCTTGAAAACCGAGTTTGTTATATGTTTGTAAAAAACATATTTAGATTAGTCTTTACGAAACAAATAACTTTTATCCGAAACATTTTTTTCTAACTTTTCTAGTTAATGAAATAATCGACTTTTTCAGAAATTGCATTTTTCGGTTTTTTTCGTTTATCTCCGGCATCGCTCGGATTTTTTGATAATATTAGATGCCATCTAAATGAGTATAAAAAACTGCAAAACATTGCCCATTTAAACAAATCTGTAACTTCATTAATAACAAAGATGCCCATGCAATGCAACTCAAATTGGGACACCCTGTATACAGTATTGGAAAAAAGTAGAGAAGCATTTCCATTTTTCAAAAAATTTTTAAAATAGTGAAAATAATGTTTAATTTTATCACTCAGTATTTAGTATCGAATTTATAAAGTTTATTTTAAAATACCGGGTGGAAATGAAAACCGGGTCACCTCTATAACTTTTTATTTATGAATAGAAAAATTTGAAATTTGGCTATGTTCTATGGTTCAAAAAAACAAATTTTATGTGCATTTTTTATTTTCGAAATCACTTCCGGTTTCACCGGAAACACCATGAACTTTGTTTTTTTAAATGTAACATCCCATATTTTTATTCATGGCTTAAAATACTTTTAAAAAAGAAGTATTTTTGAGATATTAGTTTTTATTTTTTGCGAAATAAAAAATTTAAAAAAAAAAAAAAGGTTTTGGAAGTCGGTGAAAATTACCAAAACTAATTCTAAATAATTCAAATACATAAAATAAATAATCGTTATAAAATCCTCTTTTTAAAAAGTCGAATGACCCGGCATCATTGCATTTAAAAAAAGTGAGATATTTGATAAAATCTTCATTAACTAAGTTTAAAAATTAATAGTTCAAAAACCACTTAAATTTTTTTTCAAATTACAATTTTATTTAGGTATTTTAATTATTTAGAATTAGTTTTGGTACTTTTCACCGACTTCGAAAACCTTTTTCTTTTTTTTGAAAAAAATTTTTTTTACAAAAAAAATAAAAACTAATATCTAAAACTACTTCTTTTTTAAAAGTATTTTAAGCCATGAATAAAAATATGGGATGTTACATTTAAAAAAACAAAATTCATGGTGTTTCCGGTGAAACCGGAAGTGATTTCGAAAATAAAAAATGCACATAAAATTTGTTTTTTTGAACCATAGAACATAGCCAAATTTCAAATTTTTTTATTCATAAATAAAAAAGTTATCGAGGTGACCCGGTTTTCATTTCCACCCGGTATATTTCTTTGAAAATTTAAATATTTCTAAGGAATTTTTATCATTCACGCTTTATTGTTGGAAAAAAGTAGAGAAACATCTGCAATATTTTGTTATAATTCACAAAATAATGAAAAATTTTATTTCACATTTTACTCAAATACTTAGTTTATGCTTATCCATCATGCCGCGAGGAATAAAAATGTCAAAAGAAATTAAAATTTTGATAATTAGTGATTTCAATAAAAAAGCGTCACAAGCTGATATTTCTAGAAAGTATTCGCTGCATAGATGCATTATATCCAAAATTATAAAAAGGTATAATGAAAATGGAACAGTAATAGATTTGAAAAAAATAGTCTGGACGTCCACGAAAAACAACATAACGTGAAGATAGAGCGGTTATTTATATCTCAAAACTAAACCCATTTTTATCTTCAAACCAAGTTAAGGCCAATTTTGATAGCAATCAGTTTTCAAATATTACATCACGCACTGTCAGAAATAGACTAAGTGAGAACAATCTTATAGCTAAAAGACCAGCAAAGAAACCTATACTTTCAAAGAAAAACAGACGTGTCCGAAATAAATTTGTCAAGACCACATTATTTAGACTTTGAAAGATTGGAATAGGGTAATATTCAGTGACGAATCAAAGTTTAGGTGGATAAGTAATAGTGATGGAATCCAATATGTGAGACGTCCTTAGGGCAAAAGATTACATCCCAAATAAGTTCGACATACAGTAAAACTGGTGGTGGATCTGTAATGATTGGGGGGTGTTTCTCTGATTTCGGAATGGGCCCCATTCATCGTATAAATGGCATAATGGATCGTTTTGTGTATAAAAATATTTTAGAGAACGTTATGGTCCCATATGCTGATAGCATTCTCCCATTGCGTCACTTCTTTCAGCAGGATAATGATCCGAAGCATACATCAAAGTTTGTAAAACAATGGTTTGCGGAAGAAAAAATTAATTTATTGAAACCTCTGGAATATCCCAGGGATGTCTTGGACAATGGTACAAGCAGCCATAAGTCTTGCGAGAAGTTCTTCTTCTGTAGTAACAGGCGTCTCGTACACCAGACTTTTCAAATATCCCCAAAGGAAAAAATCTAAGCTTGTGAGATCAGGGGAACGTGCAGGCCAATTAACAGGTCCGCCACGACCAATCCAACGGTTGGGAAAAACTTTATCTAGAAATTGGCGTACAATTAAAGAAAAATGAGGAGGACACCCATCGTGTTGAAACCACATACCTTGTCTAATAATAAGCGGCACTTCCTCCAAGAGCTCAGGTAACACTTCCTCCAAGAAATGGCGATACATTACACCATTCAAACGTGGTGGTAGTAGGTATGGACCAATTAAATTGTCTCCCAAATTCCAGCCCAAATATTAATAGAAAATTGGTGTTGATTTCGCTGACGGGATACAACATGAGTATTTTCATCATCCCAAATGTGACTATTTCGGACATTATAAAAGCCGTCCCTCGTGAAGCATGCTTCATCCGTAAATAACACGAAACTGCCAAAATTAGGTTGAACCAAATGCTGTTGTAACCACCAGCGGGATAAATTTACTCGAGATGAATAATCTGTTGGACTCAACGATTGATCACGTTGAATTGGATAAGGGTGTAGCAACTGTTCATGGAGAACTCTCCAAACAGTTGTTTGCCTTGCTCCCATGTTATGTGCAATGGCACGAATACTTGTGCTTGGTTCTTCCCCCAAACGGTTGAGCACTTCTTCCTCAAATTGGATAAAAAAAAAATTCTAGTGCGAATTGAACGTGGACGACCAACAGCTCTTCGAGGTTCGACAGATCCAGTTTCTCGAATACGATTATGAATCCTAGTAAAGATAGAATAATGCGGTTGACGACGTTGAGGAAATCTTTGCTGGTACAAAAGAGTTACAAAGAGCAGAGCCGGATCTACACATTTTGTCACCCTGGCCAAAATGCAAATTTGGGGCCCCAAACTTTAAACTTTTTACAGCGCTCTAAAAATTAAGTAACATTTTAAGATTTTTTTCTATGACTGGTTGTATTCTGCAATAACACCATGATAATGGCTTATTAGCTCCACTAAATTTAAGAAAATCTCTCCATTTGAACTACCAATATTTTCAGTTTGTACCTATTAGTGGTAAGTTTGTTTTTAGCACAAAATAATAGCATCACCCTTAATATGCTTGGTCACTTTCCCTCTCTGACTCTAGCATTTTTTAAGTGATTCATTTATTAAACCGACTTTTTTAATTTTCCTTTCTAAGAATTTTCATTGGAAATAAGAATTGCGATGGGTTGTGGAATTTTCGTACTCACAATTTTTTTGGATTTCTGAGAGTTGATTATTCTGTGTATAACCAAAGAGAATATATTGAAAACAAAAGAGCGACACTGCTGTTTTTGAGAATATGAGCCAATTACAATCTCTGTTGGAATATTTTGTTAAACCATTCCTTCGAAAACTTTCATCTTTTACAGCAGATTGTTTAAGGTTTGCGTATTTTTGACCAAGGTGATGGATTGTTAAAATTGATGTTATCTATAACTTTTTCCTTGCTCATGTTATCGGTAATTTGATTTAGCTTCTGGACCTTCTTCTTTTTTATAACATCCATCCTCTCCAGTGAATTCTGAGACAACAACAATTTCGTCGTCTGTCGATGCAGATGCAATAGTTTCTGTTGCTTTGGTCTCTGTAGCAGAACTTGAACTACCCAATTTTCCAAACCAGGTTTTCAATAAATTTGCCTGAGATTTGTTTACTTCTTTCCTTAATCTTTTTGTTTTTTTTTATATTCCTCACCACTAGGTTTTTTGGAAAATATCTATAATACAAATTGTATCCATGTAATTGCCAGATCTGTTCACAGATACTTCATTGAATTAGAGCAACTAAATATTTTATATCAAAAGATGGTATTTTAGAAATAAAAATCGACTTACATAAGCAGTCTTTTTAAATAAAAAATACCTTTTTTCGCGCCCCCCTTTGCATTTCACCCTGGGCGAGTGCTCCACTCGCTCTACCCTAGATCCGGCTCTGACAAAGAGCTTCCCCATAAATGAGTTGCATATAAGCTAATTCCGCATTGGAAAAATTCACCATTTTCGAAACCGATGTTGATTTACTACTATCGTATTTAAAGTTGTTCACTCCAAATTTGTGTCATGTTTTTTTTTAAATCTGTTGTGCACGGTCCATTGTAAAGACATGACAATAAATCGCAAAATTTATTTACAAAAAAAAAAGAAAATAAGGCTATTTTTGTAAATTAAATTTAAAAAATTTTGTCTCAACCTAGTGACTTAATGGATAATTTCTGGATATGGGTTTATTAACAAAAGTTGCTTGTTTTGGTGTCCTGAACAACCCCTTTCATTATTTTGAATTACCTACGGATCACCCTGTATATTAGGAAAATGTAAATGTTGCTCTACTTTTTTCCAATACTATACCGGGTGGAAATGAAAACCGGGTCACCTCGATAACTTTTTTATTTATGAATAAAAATATTTGAAATTTGGCTATGTTCTACGGTTCAAAAAAAAATTTTATGTGCATTTTTTATTTTCGAAATCACTTCCGGTTTCACCGGAAACACCATGAACTTTGTTTTTTTAAATGTAACATCCCATATTTTTATTCATGGCTTAAAATACTTTTAAAAAAGAAGTATTTTTGAGATATTAGTTTTTATTTTTTTTGTAAAAAAATTTTTTTTCAAAAAAAAAAAAAGGTTTTCGAAGTCGGTGAAAAGTACCAAAACTAATTCTAAATAATTCAAATACCTAAATAAAATTGTAATTTGAAAAAAAAATTAAGTGGTTTTTGAACTATTAATTTTTAAACTTAGTTAATGAAGATTTTATCAAATATCTCACTTTTTTTAAATGCAATGATGCCGGGTCATTCGACTTTTTAAGAAGAGGATTTTATAACGATTATTTATTTTATGTATTTGAATTATTTAGAATTAGTTTTGGTAATTTTCACCTACTTCGAAAACCTTTTTTTTTTGAAAAAATTTTGTTTTTCGCAAAAAATAAAAACTAATATCTCAAAAATACTTCTTTTTTAAAAGTATTTTAAGCCATGAATAAAAATATGGGATGTTACATTTAAAAAAACAAAGTTCATGGTGTTTCCGGTGAAACCGGAAGTGATTTCGAAAATAAAAAATGCACATAAAATTTGTTTTTTTGAACCATAGAACATAGCCAAATTTCAAATTTTTCTATTCATAAATAAAAAGTTAGAGGTGACCCGGTTTTCATTTCCACCCGGTATATTGTTCAAAAGAATGAGCGAAATCCAAACCACGATTGATTTAAATAAAAAAATATAATGAGAGGAAATTATACAGAGTGTCCCACAAAAATCATAAAAATTTTAAAATTGCCATAACTTCAAAATGAGTCCTAAGGAAATTTAAATTTTGTTCAGAATGGTATTTACTGTCTAAAAATGTTTTGCGGGAAAGATAGTGAGTCACCCTGTATATGTTATCTCGTTCATCCATTTAAAAAAATACAACTCTCTACCCAAAGAACTGAACACTTATTGCATTTAAATCCGTCATCATTATTTTTGTCATTTTACGGTAGCATTTGCGGTTAGATTAGGAAATTATGCATTGAAATTTGGGGTTATCGGTAATCTACAGCACTCGTTTGGCAACTGTGAGTGAACTGTGAACTGGTATAGTGCTATCATTTCCGCTTAAGTAAATTTTTTCCATTTATTTTAAAAAATTCGCTCTTTTACTGTTTACTGTTAAAGTGCAGCGACTGGTAAAACCGCACCAGGTTTTTAATAATTTTGTGAGTAGTTTTAATTATTATATTGTTAGAAAATTGGAATTTAATACCCGGCATTACTAAATTATTTTCGTGTTTTAATTCCCATTAAAATTTAAACGCGACTGTACTGATGACATGAAGGTGAAATTCATTATTTTGTTATTTTTTTGCAGTTTTGGATTTGTTATTGGAGAATAGAATTTATTATTTTTATTAATTTTGTGTTTACTTAAGTTCACGGTCCCGTTTTCCTGAATTTTTTTCTTAATTTTTTCAAAAAGTATTCATAATTGGGAATTTTAACTACGTATAGATGGCGCTATAAATGGAGGATATTCGGTACTTGTCATTGTCAAAAATTGTGTTTAAAGTGCATTCTTGTACCTTATAACTAGGTATTCAACAAAACACAAATAGATTTATCATTTAAAGCTTCAGTAAGTCTCAAAAAACATGTACCAATGCGTTAAATCAAAAACGTAAGTACCGAATAACGAAGTTCATATTTTGCCACCAGAGGGCGAGCGGAATCTAAAAATTCCCAATAGCAATTTCAAAATTATTCCCAAGATAAAGACCAAAAATAGGCGTATTCTAAGTCGGACCTGGAGGGTTCTTTTTAATACCACACGAACCGGTTTCGCGTTTTTCGATGAAGGAAAGTATTGAGAATTTTTAGATTCCGCTCGCCCTCTAGTGGCAAAATATGAACTTCGATATTCGGTACTTACGTTTTTGATGTAACGCATTTGGTACATGTTTTTTGAGTTTAACTGAAGCTTTAAATAATAAATTTGTTTGTGTTTTATTGAATACGTAGTTATAAGGTACAGGAATGCATTTTAAACACAATTTTTGACAATGACAAGTATCGAATATCCTCCATTTATAGCGCCATCTATACGAAGTTAAAATCGAAAATTCAATTAAACAAATATTTTTAACTCCACGTGCAGCTAATTTTCGCGAGGCTCAAAAAAATTGAAACTCAGTCCGATTATAAAACAGGCAATCCTCTTTAATACGAGACCGAGTTTTTAAACTTCTGTTAAAAATGTACCCGCTGTCGTGAAAATCGCGAGCATGTACATGCGAGCCACAAAAAGTTCTTTTACTCCGAAAAAAACATGCTACTTTTTCTTCAAACGTCGAAATTTTTAAAATAGTAATATAATAAATAATTTTTTCTTCAAACGTCATTAAAGTACAGTTTTCTGTTAGGTTTGACAGGCTTTAAAATGATACTTTTTTTTTCGTTGATTCTATGATCACTTTGTACTGCCTAGGAGTAGAAAATACTACTTTGCACTGACAAGGAATAAAAGGCCGGAGTAGAAATGAATTTTAGGCAACCCTATATACAGTAACATTGTATTGTGTGTTGTATGTAAATTCAATTTCAAATTTCAAATTCTTTATTAGATTACTATTTTAAGAATGTCGACGTTTGAAGAAAAAATAACATGTTTTATTCGGAGTAAAAGAAATTTTTGTCGCTCGCTTGTATCCGCAAAAATACATGCTCGCCACAAAAAGTACTTCTTTTAGTTCCAATAAAACAATATACTATTAAAATTTAACATTTAATTTACATACAACACACAATACAATGTTAGCGTATATTGGGTTGCCTAAAATTTATTTCTACTCCGCTCTTTTATTCTTTGTCAATGCAAACAAGGGGGTATTTAGAGGGTGGCTTAAGGAGCAAAAGACCCCCCCCCCCAAGATTATAGATATAATCGAAAATAATAAAATTAAAATTCCATTTTTATAAGAAAACAAATTAACCAGTTCTATTCTTATCAATTATTTTTGGGGACGTTACTTTATAATAGTATACAGGGTGTTTCATTGAAAACTTCAAATGTCGATTATTTCATAACCAAATTTTTTTTCAAAAAATTAACCGAACACGCCGATTTTTGTTTTGAGGGGAACGCATTATAAGACCGATTTAAGCACTCTCACGTCACTCCCTTGAGCGGGGGGCGTTAACCCCCTAATTTCTTAAATGGCAACAGGGGTTTAGTAATATATTATTTGAAAGCTGCTTTTAATTAGAATTCAACGGTATAAATTAAATTAAAATTAATTGATTCGTTTTAAAGAAAAAAATAAAAACCTATTGTAATACTCAAATTTAAAGTTTGCAATCAAATTTTTTTTAGTTATAAAATAATTTTATTTTTAAATAGACAATTAAAGTAAATGTTCGAAATGTTTTCCAGAATTTTCCAAGCAGAAATAGAGACGGTCTTCAAACTCTGCGCGAACATTTTGTAGCATTACTGGTGTAATATTTCCACATTCGTTTATGATCCTTTGACGAAGGTCTGCTAAAGTATCAGGTTGGTTCTGGAAGACCTTATTTTTTAAATAGCCCCAAACGAAAAAATCCAGCGGTGTGAGGTCAGGTGAGCGTGCTGGCCATTCAATAGTACCTCTACGGCCAATCCAACTAGGAAAGGTTCTGTTTAAATATTGACGAACTGGTAACGTATAATGTGGCGGAGCACCATCTTGTTGAAAAATTATCAAATTTTCGTCCAGCATATCATCATTTTTTAAGGCATGTGTTATTGTAGGTTCAATAATATTTTGCAGCATATCTAAATATTTTTCGCCTGTTAAGTTGCCATCAATAAATATTGGGCCTATAATATGGTCCCCATAAATGCCAAGCCAAACATTTAATTTTTCTGGATACTGACAGTGGTCTTCTCGTATCCAATGTAGATTTTCTGTACTCCAATAACGACAGTTATGTTTATTTACTTCACCCCTCAAATTAAATGTTGCTTCATCACTAAAGCAGATGTTTTGTAATTGGTTTGGAGTATTTGATAGTCTATTAGACATAACTTCACGAAACTATGTTCGGCGATCAAAATCATCTTCACTTAATTCTTGATGACAAGAAAATTTATACGGGCGATATTTTAAATTTTTTAAAATTCTCCAAACCTTGGTACTTTGAAGTCCTGTTAATGTAGATAAGTTTCTTATGGAAGTTTGCGGATTTAGAGATGTTTCGCCTACTACATTCAACATTTCAACTTCATTTGGGGGGCCGCCAGTTCTTTTTTTATTTCCCACTGAACCCGTTTCACGAAATTTATTGAACAAATCTATAACATATCTTGCAGATACATTTTTATCTGGATGAAGATTATTAAAACAAGTAGCTGCTCGAAGGGCACATCTTCTGTCTTCACCGTATAGCATAATAATCTCAACTCGATCATCCATAGAATAAACCATTTTGAATGGTTAGGAGGTAATAAAGTTAGTGTAATCTATTTAATTCGAAAACTTGTAATACACTAAATTAAATTATTTCAATTTTTAAATCACATTTTATTTAGATTTAAACACCTGTCAAATCATGTAGATAACATATCAAAAAAAATTATTTTTTGTTCTTTTGCGTTTAAATTTTAAATTAAATTATTCATGAGAACCAAATGGGACATCTTACCTTCAATTTTTATTCAGTATTTAATAATTTGTTAATTGAAAAAAGATTTTTTGGGTTAATTTAACATTTTTTAAATTTATTTATTGCAATGAGTTTTTAATTTTTTTCTTTAAAACGAATCGATCAATTTTAATTTAATTTATACCGTTGAATTCTAATTAAACACAGCTTTCAAATGATATATTACTCAACCCCTGTTGCCATTTAAGAAATTAGGGGGTTAACGCCCCCCGCTTAAGGGAGTCACGTGAGAGTGCTTAAATCCGTCTGATAATGCGCCCCCCTCAAAACAAAAATGGGCGTATTCAGTTAACTTTCTGAAAAAAATTTTGGTTATGAAATAAACGACAGTTGAAGTTTTCAATGAAACACCCTGTATATTGGGTTGCCTAAATTTAATTTCCACACAAAGTAGACCCGATTGTAACAGATTTAGAACAATTTCCTAAACGGAAAATATAGTGGTTTAGTTCTGCAGTCATAAAAGCTAGTACGAACAACATTTTTGTATAAATTTTTTTGTAGATGATTTAGAAGTCACTTCTTTAATTCCTGCCAGAAGGATAAAAAATGGAGAATGTACAAAAAAAATATAATGATCTAAAAGTACCTTAACTTTGGATCCCTCTAATTAATTTTGTGCTAGGTTGCAGAAGGTATCTAACTCTCTGGCAGGATGTAGCCTAATCAATTTAGATTATAAATCTGAAAAAAAATTGAAAATCTAACGATGGAAACTTGAGTTATGACTGTAGAACTAATGCTCGATTTCATGATTTTTCACAATTTTTCCTCCCAAACTCGCGCGCCCTCTAGGGATTCGCATTAATTATCATTTATTTGGTCATAATTTGCAAAGAAGCTCCAAAAAAGTGGGATGGATTTTCTATTCCTTGTTATTATTTCCAACCGAAAATTTATCGCGAGTGTCTAGCGTCACTTAAGGCTGTACTTTGATGACGTTTGAAGAAATTTGATGATATTGAAAAATGTTATTCGGGTACTCCAGTTTTTTCGACGAAGATCTAATTTTTTACGATATTCCTCCACCTATCAAATTTGAACCCTCCATGACCAAAACTCGGAACGGTCATTTGTTTGGCTTTAGTTTAATTTTGAAGCTAATCATGTAGTTTATCTAATTTTAGTTATTTTTTCCAGTTTCTACTCATCTACATTGCATTTAAAGTACATCCTACTTTGAAAAAGATGCTTTCGTTAATTTTAATAGTTTTTTGTACTATTTTTTCACCTGGTTTAACTTATTACACGGTTCAAAATAGAGATGTGACCAACGAAATTAATGAAATTGGTGATTTGGCAATTGAAGGTAGAACAAAAATGGAAACTGTTACATTTATATATAACTGGACGATTGAAAACTTTAATGTAGTAAGAGAAAGTAGGGATGATACCAGCTGGTACATTAAATCACCTCCAGTTTTCATGGAAACTTTAACTAAAAAATATGAATGGTTTTTTAAGATGTTTATTCACGGTGGAAAATTAGGGACAGAGATGATTTTAACTCTAGTTTCTCCTTTACCTTTGGACGATGTTATTCATGTGGAATCTACATTTAATATAATAAATAAAAATTATACATTCATAGAGTCTAGGACAACTACCAATATTGATGATTCTTCAAAGTTTTCCCAATCATATTTTGCTTGTTACAATAAGTCTAGATATACTGGAAATTTTGATGAATTTTTGACTGACGACAATACTTTAAGTATTTTTTTCAGAGGAAAATGCGTACTTTCTGATATATAAATCACAAATAATTTAATTAATCCAATAAGTAATTTATCGATCAAAGCAATTCAAGATATGTATTTTATTTTTTACCAGTTTTAATTGTAATAAACCATTTATAAATTTAATTAGTATTTTTATAATGTCAACATTAGTTGACGAAAACGTTCTGGCTTATTAAATATCTTTAAAAAGAGTGAGTTTTTAATTTTAATATTAAATACTAATTAATTAATTTTAGATGGATCTATCACATATTAAATATTTATTATTTTTACCCCGAAATTGGACGATTTTTGAGTAAAGGCACGAAAAGGGTGTTTTTTTTTTAACTTTGAGTGGCATTGTAAAGGAGAATGTTTAATCTAAGTGGGATACGAATTTAAATTTTTTTGAAGCAGCGAAACACTGAAAAAAATTCCCGAAAATGGTTGAAGTTTCTTGTTTTTTTTTCCTGTCATCGGAAGCGCCTTTTATTCCCACATCCTGGAGATAGACCAGATGATTTTTGAAAAAACAAGGAAAATATTTTTTTCGCAGTTTTTGATGCGTTTTGGTACAATCAACCCCTAAAATTGCATTTCATCCCCACTTTATGCACTTTTCCTTAAAGCTTTAAAGGTTCACTTTATAACCAAAAAAGAAGCACTTCGTTATCTATTTTCGTTTTTGAGTTATGACTGAAACTGTAGCTAAAATCAACAAAATTTCCGCTTTGAGCCAATATTTTGGTCTGAAATTTTTCACTTTTCATAAAACATCTTCGAAACCGAGATGTTTGATAGCTCAAAATTTGCTTCATCCAGGCCCGTATTTGTACCAAAATGTTGCCAAAAGTTTGCGATGTTTTTACGCAAAAACTAACCCCCCAATTTTAACCAAATATTTTTTAAATTGCGTCTATCCCCGGTGGTAACCTTTGGTAAAAATTTGAAACCGTTAACTTTTATAGTTTCCGAGAAAAAAAATAAAAACCGGTTCCATGAAAAATTTCAAGCCTCAAAACAATCTAATCCCAATCCTAAGACCACCTCGATTTAAGAAATTACGAAAATTAAGTATATTCTAAACAAAAAACTCTAGTAATTACAATAAATTATCAATCAAAATTTTTGGGCACGTAAATTGTGGGTCCTAAGAACAATTTTTGCTTGAAAATTTCGCTGGTTTTAATTTCCAACACCCCAAAAGTTTTGGAAATCGTCAAAAATTATTTTGAAAGGTGTTTTGATTACATTAATCATAATTTATTATTGATTAGATAAAAATTTATTATTAGATTAGATTAAAATACAAAGATATCAATTGTTTACGTATACGTGTTTGCTTGTACACGATAACAATAATTAGTTTATGTCTACACCTTCCATAAAATAAAAATAAAAAAAAAGTTGTGGCACAAGAAATGGATTTCCAAAACAGCAATGGTACTACAAATTTGGGCGTGGTAAATTTTCAATACGAGTGGACAATTGGAAATTTTGGTTTGTTCTGTATTGATAAATTCTATGAAGATACAAATATTAAATCTCCAATATTTTCAATTGCTACAATATCAGGTACATATTTATGGTTTCTCAAGTTAAATCGAGGTGATCGCAATAAGTACAAAATAGTGATATCACTAAATTTGGAATCTGATATAGATGATGAAATTCTTGCTGAATATAAATTTACTGTCTTAAATAAGACTAGAACCTCCATGTTAATGGAAATAAAAGATCGGAATTATAGTTTTGGTAAGATTAAATCACATGCAAGTCCTTTCGAAGAACAATATCAGATCAAGAATGATTTTGGAGTTTTTTTGGAAACTCGGGATCTTTCAAATAAACTTCTAGCTATTAAAGATAGTATAATCATTCATTTTGAATGCAAATTTACTATTTCGACTAAACTTACTGATAAACTAAACACAATTGATTTACATAACACAAATACCAATTTACACGTAAAAGCGATACTAGAATTATTGCATTTTTTATACACTGGTCAAGCAACTACTACAAGCAATTTACAAAAAGGATTATTATTGGCTGGTGATAATTTGAAATTGAAAGAACAACTAGAGGAAAAATTATTTTCAGAATTAAACTTTGAGAACGCAGCTGAAGTTTATAAATTTTTATATATGCATGGAAAAACTGAATTGAAGAAAAAGGCCAAAGAATTGATTAAAAGAAGTGGTTTAGCAGCTCAACATCAATCCTAGAATCATCAGGTGTATCTATGATAACAAATAAAAATATTTCATTTTTGAAAAAAAATATTTTTCGTTTTTTTTTTTAAATTACAAAATTTAAACCTACGCCACTGGTTAAAAATTTAAAATTAGTAAAAAATAACATAAATAATTTTATATGTATAAAACATTACAACTATCACTAATTAAAATAAATTTTTTGAATTTAATAAAAACCCAAAATTACTTACCTTTACACTTTTTACAATAACTTTTTTAATTTTTATAATAATTTAATGAAAACTTTTGATTTATTTAAAGGAATTTTCATTTTAATAGATGCAAGAAATTAATTTGAAAAATTTTGATTAATAAATTTTTGATGGACCTTTAAAGTTGGTTAAAATACGCAAGTGATTAAAACGACAATTTAAATTACGCCACTGCTAAATTTATAACATTAATTTTAAAACTAGTTATACCTACATTAAATATCGACTCAATATAATTATAATCAATTTTTTAAATTATTTTCTCACATTTATTAAAAAAGTTACAACCGTTTAAAAAAATGCAAAAAAAATTTTTTAACCAAAAATACATTTTTTACAATTTTTTGTATAACTTTTCTAATTTTCATTGTAAAAATAAAATTTTTTGTTTACAATTAAGAAAAATTTTCATTTTAATAGACGCAGGAAACTTAAAAAAAAATATTTAATAATAAACATTTGGTGGAACTTTGAAATTTGTTAAAATACGTAAGTGATTAAAACCATAAATCAAAACTACGCCACTGGTAAATTTACAAAATTATCTTTTTTAAACACAAAAGTGGCTTCTGGAACTTTAAAAACTGATGCTCTATCAATTTTTTCGTTTTTAAAAGTTGTGAAATCAACTTTTTTTGATACAATAGTTTTGAAATTGCGTTTAGTGCTCAGAAAAACTTGTCCAAAATTTGTGTTAACTTTTAGATTTTTTTGAAAGGCATCTTAACACTGCAAAAACAGTGTAGGGATTAAATAAATGAAGACTAATTGTAAAAAAAATTTAGATTTTTGTCGAAAATCGCTGTTTTTTGGCCTAAAACATTATTAAAATTAATTTTCCAGATATTAAACGATTTTAGGTGCATATTTTTAGAAAATGACTTAAATTGTAATTTTTTGACAAAGGATAATAATACAAAATCTATTATCCTTCAAAATATAAATTAAAATGTTATTAAAATCTCGGACATTTCTAGGAAAATTCTATGAATAAAATAAACTCAAAATAGAATTAAATTTAATGACCCCTATAGTTGTGACCTGAAGGACAATTTTTCAAGAAATTTGGTATTTCGAAAGCGTTCAAGAGCAAAAAACGGCGATTTTCCACAAAAAATCCATTTTTCAGGATTGGTCTTCAATTATTTAATCCCTAAAGTATTTTTCACGTTTCAAATCAGTCTTCCAAAAAATCTAAACGTAAATACGTTTTTTGGGCAAGTTACAAGGAGTAGATGCAACTTCAAAGCTTTTACATTCACATTTTAATGATGTTAAATGATGTTATTGGTAATATTAACTGATTTTATAGAATTTTAAGTGATGTTAATGATGTTCACGTGTTAAAGCTAATGTTAAGTAGTTTTAGAAAAACTTCAATGATGTTAAATAACTTTTTGGAATCTCTAACTGATGTTATAGTGATATTTGATAATTTTATGGCTTAAAAAATGATGTGTAGGAAATTTTTATAAAATTTAATTTATGTTAGATTAATTTAATACGAATTTTTAGAAGTGTTAAATGATGTTACCACGGTTTTCAGAAATTTTTATAATGTTACGATGATGTTAAAATATTTTTAATCATTTTGGGTTTTTATTAGCGAAGTGAAGATAATTTTCGATAATGTTAATTGATTGAAGTGATTTTTAGTAATTTTAATTGATCTTATGATGTGATGTTGAAGGAATTTCATGGCAATTTTTAGAAATTTAAAAAAATGTTACCTCAATTTCCAGTTATTTTCTTTGTTATTAAGTGATGTTTAAGTAATTTCAAATAGGTTTAATCACGTTTTTGCGATGTTACGAAGGTTTTAAGTGATGTTAGAAAAATTCTATGGCAATTTTTTATATTTTAAGTGATGTTATTCTAACTTTCAGCGCTTTTTATAGATTTCAAGCAATTTGATGTTGATGTTACGGTGATGTTGAAAAATGTTTAGTCATTTTAAATTTTTATTATTGAAGTTGAGATAATTTTCCATGATGTTAATTAATGTTTAAGTGGTTTTTAAGAGATGTTACACTAATTTTCATTAAAAAGTAATATTAAATTATTTTGATGATGTTTAGGTGAAGTTAAATTTTTTTATTAATTTTGGGCGACAATTAATGATGTTTCAGTAATTTTTAATACAATTCATTGATGTTAAAAAGATTATAGCAATTTTTTATATTATTATAACTTTCAGTTCAGATTCTTATAGATTTTAAGAAATCTTAAATTAATTTGGTTGATGTGGCGGTGATGTTAAAAAATGTTTAGTCATTTTTAATTTTTATTATTGAAGGTGAGGTAATTTTCAATGATGTTAATTGATGTTTAAGTGGTTTTTAAGTAATATTACCCTAATTTTCATTGATTTTTAGTAATATTAAATTATTTTGATAATGTTTAGGTGGAGTTAAATTTCTTTATTAATTTTGGGCGACGATTAATGATGTTTCAGTAATTTTTAATAATATTCGTTGTCTGATGTTAAAATTTTTTTTGACATTTTAAGTGATGTTATTTTAACTTCTAGTGATTTTTATAGATTTTAAGCAATCTTAAATTAATTTTGTTGATGTTTTGGTGATGTTAAAAAATGTTTAGTCATTTTTAATTTTTATTATTGAAGTTGAGATAATTTTCAATGATGTTAATTGATGTTTAAGAAATTTTTAAGTGATTTTACTCTAATTTTCATTGATTTTTAGTAATATTAAATTATTTTCATGATGTTTAGGTGAAGTAAAATTTTTTTATTAATTTTGGGCGACTATTAATGGTGTTTCAGTAATTTTTAATAATATTCGTTAATGTTAATTGATGTTATAAAAATTATAGCAATTTTTTGATATTTTAAGTGATGTTATTTTAACTTTCAGTGATTCTTATAGATTTTAAGCAATCTTAAATTTATTTTGTTGTTGTTGCGGTGATGTTAAAAATGTTTAGTCATTTTTAATTTTTATTATTGAAGTTGAGATAATTTTCAATGATGTTAATTGGTGTTTTAGTGGTTTTTAAGAGATGTTAACCTAATTTTCATTGATTTTTGGTAATATTAAATTATTTTGATGATGTTTAGGTGAAGTTAAATTTATTTATTAATTTTGGGCGACGATTAATGATGTTTCAGTAATTTTTAATAATATTCGCTGATGTTAATTGATGTTAAAAAAATTATAGCAATTTTTTGATATTTTAAGTGATGTTATTCTAACTTTCAGTGATTTTTATAGATTTTAAGCAATCTTAAATTAATTTTGTTGATGTTGAGGTGATGTTAAAAAATGTTTAGTCATTTTTAAATTTTATTATCGAAGTTGAGATAATTTTCTATGATGTTAATTCATGTTTAAGTGGTTTTTAAGAGATGTTAACCTAATTTTCATTGATTTTTAGTAATATTAAATTATTTTGATGATGTTTAGGTGAAGTTAAATTTATTTATTAATTTTGGGCGACTATTAATGATGTTTCAGTAATTTTTAATAATATTCGTTAATGTTAATTGATGTTATAAAAATTATAGCAATTTTTTGATATTTTAAGTGAAGTTATTTTAACTTTCAGTGATTCTTATAGATTTTAAGCAATCTTAAATTAATTTTATTGATGTTGCGGTGATGTTAAAAAATGTTTAGTCATTTTTAATTTTTATTATTGAAGTTGAGATAATTTTTAATGATGTTAATTGATGTTTTAGTGGTTTTTAAGTGATGTTACTCTAATTTTCATTGATTTTTAGTAATATTAAATTATTTTGATGATGTTTAGGTGAAGTTAAATTTTTTTATTAATTTTGGGCGAAGATTAATGATATTTCAGTAATTTTTAATAATATTCGTTGATGTTAATTGATGTTAAAAAAATTATAGCAATTTTTTGATATTTTAAGTGATGTTATTCTAACTTACAGTGATTTTTATAGATTTTAAGCAATCTTAAATAAATTTTGTTGATGTTGCGGAGATGTTAAAAATGTTTAGTCATTTTTAATTTTTATTATAGAAGTTTACATAATTTTTAATGATATTAATTGATGTTTAATTGGTTTTTAAGTGATGTTAACCTAATTTTCATTGATTTTTAGTAATATTAAATTATTTTGATGATGTTTAGGTGAAATTAAATTTTTTTCTTAATTTTGGACGACGATTAATGATATTTCAGTAATTTTTAATAAATATTCGTTGATGTTACTTCATGTTAAAAAAATTATAGCAATTTTTTGATATTTTAAGTGATGTTATTCTAGCTTTCAGTGATTCTTATAGATTTTAAGCAATCTTAAATTAATTTTGTTGATGTTGCGGTGATATTAAAAAATGTTTAGTCATTTTTAATTTTTATTATTGAAGTTGAGATAATTTTCAATGATATTAATTGATGTTTTAGTGGTTTTTAAGTGATGTTACTATAATTTTCATTAATTTTTAGTAATATTAAATTATTTTGATGATGTTTAGGTGAAGTTAAATTTTTTTATTAATTTTAGGCGACGATTAATGATATTTCAGTAATTTTTAATAAATATTCGTTGATGTTAATTGATGTTAAAAAAATTATAGCAATTTTTTGATATTTTAAGTGATGTTATTCTAGCTTTCAGTGATTCTTATAGATTTTAAGCAATCTTAAATTAATTTTGTTGATGTTGCGGTGATATTAAAAAATGTTTAGTCATTTTTAATTTTTATTATTGAAGTTGAGATAATTTTCAATGATATTAATTGATGTTTTAGTGGTTTTTAAGTGATGTTACTATAATTTTCATTAATTTTTAGTAATATTAAATTATTTTGATGATGTTTAGGTGAAGTTAAATTTTTTTATTAATTTTAGGCGACGATTAATGATATTTCAGTAATTTTTAATAAATATTCGTTGATGTTAATTGATGTTAAAAAAATTATAGCAATTTTTTGATATTTTAAGTGATGTTATTGTAACTTTCAGTGATTTTTATAGATTTTAAGCAATCTTAAATTAATTTTGTTGATGTTGCGGTGATATCAAAAAAATGTTTAGTCATTTTTAATTTTTATTATTGAAGTTGAGATAATTTTCCATGATGTTAATTGATGTTTATGTGATTTTTAAGTGATGTTACCCTAATTTTCATTGATTTTTAGTAATATTAAATTATTTTGATGATGTTTAGGTGAAGTTAAATTTATTTATTAATTTTGGGCGACTATTAATGATGTTTCAGTAATTTTTAATAATATTCGTTAATGTTAATTGATGTTATAAAAATTATAGCAATTTTTTGATATTTTAAGTGATGTTATTTTAACTTTCAGTGATTCTTATAGATTTTAAGCAATCTTAAATTAATTTTATTGATGTTGCGGTGATGTTAAAAAATGTTTAGTCATTTTTAATTTTTATTATTGAAGTTGAGATAATTTTTAATGATGTTAATTGATGTTTTAGTGGTTTTTAAGTGATGTTACTCTAATTTTCATTGATTTTTAGTAATATTAAATTATTTTGATGATGTTTAGGTGAAGTTAAATTTTTTTATTAATTTTGGGCGAAGATTAATGATATTTCAGTAATTTTTAATAAATATTCGTCGATGTTAATTGATGTTAAAAAAATTATAGCAATTTTTTGATATTTTAAGTGATGTTATTTTAACTTTCAACGCAAAAAACTTACTTTTTATGGCATTTTTCCATAAAAATTTAGGTTTAAACGTGAATAGAATTTTCTGCACACTTTGCATAAAAAAGTTAATTATACCCAAAGATAGATAATTTAATTCTGAATTTAGGTGTATAAGTCACTTTGCTTGTTCGTTAGGATTTAATTAGCAATCCGGCAATAAAACTGTACGCTGCAAACTTCAAGAAATTTCGAATAATAACAATCAATTGTATTTTCCGATTCGATTATCCCATAAAAAAGTTTGATCACTCAAAAGAAATAATTTTTCCTCTAGATTAACGAGGTGTACTTACTTTTTATGGCATTTTTCCATAGTTAGTAAGAGCAAGATTTACACTGGATAATTATTTTGGATGATTTTTGACATATAATCTCAAAATATTAATGATAAAATTTGCATTTTTAATGTATTTATATGTATAAATTGGTATTCAGTACAAAGAAATGGGGAAATTAATTATGTTTCTGTACATATTTTATCATTAAAAAGGGAAAAAACTAAAAATTCCTGTCAAACCCTATTTGGTTATTTTTCTAGTAACTTTTATTGTGTAAGCTGTCTTTCCCTGTCACTCCACCTAGTTAAAAAATGAAGTATAGTATTGTTTATTTTTTTAACTTTTATTAAAACCATAAATAATTTTTACACAAAATTACCTCAGTCCAGGGCCCCGAAATGGATTTATCCGGTGCAGTTTTGTTTAACATTTTATAGGAATGAAATCATCATTTAGCTAATAAATTTGCTCTATCTTTCAATATTTGATTACACATGTTGTATCAAGTTAACCAATAATAGGTGACAATTCCCCACTCTTAAATAACGAAATGGTTTCTGGAAGAACCTCAGAGGAGAAACACAAGTACAGTTTTCACTTGCTAATAAAACATAAAACACACTACAATAATAAGTTTCGTTTGTGCATTTTACACCAAAAGTTGTGGCAGAAAAAATGAATCAACTCGATAATATACCAAAAAACGATAAACAAAAAAGCAGTGGAAGCACAAATTTGGATATAGTTGAATTTGAATATGTGTGGACGATTAGAGGCTTCAGTTTAAGGGCCAACACTTTTTTTAATGGAAACGCAAGTATTAAATCTCCTATATTTTCTATTGCAACTACAACTGGCACTTATTTATGGTTTCTCAAGTTAAGTCGGAAGGAAGATGGTAATAAACGAATAATACAAATATCATTAAATTTAGAATCTGAAATAGATGATCAAATTCCTGCTGAATATAAATTCATTGTCTTAAATGATGATAGAACCTTTAGTAACATGGATACAACTTCACTGTTTTGTGCTTTTGGCAAGGATAAGAAATCACATGGTAGTAATTTCAACCAGAGAATTTTATCCAATTATATAGATGGCGGGCAATATAAGTCAAAAGATGGAAGTAATCAACTTGTAAAGACGAAAGAATTAAATATTCTATGTGAGGGTACTTTCTTTGTTTCAAATAAACTTACTCATAAATTGAACATAATTAATTTACTTAACACAAAAGCTGATTTATGCATAAAAGAAATTCTAGAAGGATTATTAGTGGCTGATGATAATATGAAATTGAAAGAACAATTTGAGGAAAAATTGTTATGTCAACTTAACATCGAGAACGCAGCTGAAATTTATAGCTTTTTATTTTTACATGGAAAAACTGAGGTGAAGAAAAAAGTTATGGAATTTATTAAAAGTAACGGAGCAGCTGTTATGGTAACAAGTGGTTGGAAGACAATTCTTGGATCATCTGATGTAGCTTTGATAACAGAAATGTTTAATACCTTTGCTAGCATCGCTACGACAAGCAATGATGATGTTCCTGAAAATACTGAAATTCTCTAATTACTTTAAGCCATTTATAAACTGAAGTATTTTAATGAATAAATGTTTGCAAATATATTACATAGTAACCTTCTTTATTTAGAATTTTTATTGACTCCCAAAATGATATTTTGCATTTATAATCGAATATTTTAGAACAATAAATTCCATTATAGCCTGTGTGTGATAAGAAGTAACAAACGCAGCATCCGTTCCCACATCAGTGTAAAAATGCAATTCAGCATCCACAGAAACGTTTGGTACTCTTTGAGTGATGAAGAGATAACACGCCTTTTGTGAGTGGGTGAATGTTATAATTTTTAATTAAAAACTATAGTAGAATACTATCTAAAAATTTCTATTAATTTTGACGAATATCTTGAAAATTTGGAATTTCTCAAAAAAAATTTCAACCAAAATTGCTTATTATTTTTCATAGATTAAAAGGTTCCTATTTAAAAAAAAATCTCCATAAAAAGTAAAAACCCATGGTATTATTAAATGTCACCCTCAAAGCGCTAGTTTGACGTATTCACCTGGATCAATTAAAATGGGACACCCTGTATATTATTCATATACAGGGTGTCCCACTTTTTTACAGTGAGCGGCAAAATTATGGAGTAAATAATATACCGGGTTCTAAATAATTCAAATACATAAAATAAATAATCGTTATAAAATCCTCTTTTAAAAAAGTCGAATGACCCGGCATCATTTCATTTAAAAAAAGTGAGATATTTGATAAAATCTTCATTAACTAAGTTTAAAAATTAATAGTTCAAAAACCACTTAAATTTTTTTTTAAATTACAATTTTATTTAGGTATTTGAATTATTTAGAATTAGTTTTGGTACTTTTCACCGACTTCGAAAACCTTTTTTTTTTTTTGAAAAAATTTTTTTTTACAAAAAAAATAAAAACTAATATCTCAAAAATACTTCTTTTTTAAAAGTATTTTAAGCCATGAATAAAAATATGGGATGTTACATTTAAAAAAACAAAGTTCATGGTGTTTGCGGTGAAACCGGAAGTGATATCGAAAATAAAAAATGCACATAAAATTTGGTTTTTTGAACCATAGAACATAGCCAAATTTCAAATTTTTTTATTCATAAATAAAAAAGTTATCGAGGTGACCCGGTTTTCATTTCCACCCGGTATTATAAAATTATTACACTTTTGATTTTAAAATTTACAAGGTGGTTTCAAAGTCAATTTTCAATTTTTTTAAATGCAAACCTATATTTTTTAAAAGAGAATTTTATTCCTCTTTTAAAATGAAACAACTTTTGTCTGAATAATTTTTTCATTAGGTAATAAAATTCACTTTAAAAATACATACCGGGTGGAAATGAAAACCGGGTCACCTCCACAACTTTTTTATTTATGAATAGAAAAATTTGAAATTTGGCTATGTTCTATGGTTCAAAAAAAACAAATTTTATATGCATTGTTTTTTCTAAATCACTTCCGGTTTCGAGCTGTCATTTTAGATTATTGTATAGGATATATGCCAAAAACTTGTCATATTGTTCATTTAGTTATTGCAAAGGTTGACATTTGTAAATGATTAATCAATCACTAAAACTTATTAATTCTAACTTGATGTACAGTAAACCGATATAATAATCTAAAGTGACAGCTTGAATCGTCATTTGTTTAAAGAAGACCTCTCAAAAAGTCATGGGTTACTTAATTTAATTCAAATAATATTAAATATTTCATAATCTGTTACTTCAAACATGGATTGTAGTACACTGTTGAAAGCAGAAAAAAAATTCAATTTATTTGTGGAAAAACTTGCTATTGATATCTTGAAAACCGAGTTTGTTATATGTTTGTAAAAAACATATTTAGATTAGTCTTTACGAAACAAATAACTTTTATCCGAAACATTTTTTTCTAACTTTTCTAGTTAATGAAATAATCGACTTTTTCAAAAATTGCATTTTTCGGTTTTTTTCGTTTATCTCCGGCATCGCTCGGATTTTTTGATAATATTAGATGCCATCTAAATGAGTATAAAAAACTGCAAAACATTGCCCATTTAAACAAATCTGTAACTTCATTAATAACAAAGATGCCCATGCAATGCAACTCAAATTGGGACACCCTGTATACAGTATTTGAAAAAAGTAGAGAAGCATTTCCATTTTTCAAAAAATTTTTAAAATAGTGAAAATAATGTTTAATTTTATCACTCAGTATTTAGTATCGAGTTTATTTTAAAATACCGGGTGGAAATGAAAACCGGGTCACCTCTATAACTTTTTATTTATGAATAGAAAAATTTGAAATTTGGCTATGTTCTATGGTTCAAAAAAACAAATTTTATGTGCATTTTTTATTTTCGAAATCACTTCCGGTTTCACCGGAAACACCATGAACTTTGTTTTTTTAAATGTAACATCCCATATTTTTATTCATGGCTTAAAATACTTTTAAAAAAGAAGTTTTTTTGAGATATTAGTTTTTTTTTTTTTTGTAAAAAAAATTTTTTTCAAAAAAAAAAAAAGGTTTTCGAAGTCGGTGAAAAGTACCAAAACTAATTCTAAATAATTCAAATACCTAAATAAAATTGTAATTTGAAAAAAAATTTAAGTGGTTTTTGAACTATTAATTTTTAACTTAGTTAATGAAGATTTTATCAAATATCTCACTTTTTTTAAATGCAATGATGCCGGGTCATTCGACTTTTTAAAAAGAGGATTTTATAACGATTATTTTGGTACCCCATATGTAGGGTGGAATCAATTTACTTGTCCCAGTTTATCATATTTTTTGTACTCGGGATTTTTCAAAATTAAAAAAAAATTAAAAATGTATCACAAACACATACCCCCACATATGGGGTACCAAAATAATCGTTATAAATTCTTCTTTTAAAAAAGTCGAATGACTCGGCATCATTGCATTTAAAAAAGTAAGATATTTGCTAAAATCTTCATTAACTAAGTTTAAAAATTAATAGTTTAAAAATCACTTAAAAGTTTTTTCAAATTACAATTTTATTTAGGTATTTGAATTATTTAGAATTAGTTTTGATACTTTTCACCGACTTCGAAAACCTTTTTGTTTTTTTGAAAAAAAATTTTATTACAAAAAAAATAAAAACTAATATCTCAAAAATACTACTTTTTTAAAAGTATTTTAAGCCATGAATAAAAATATGGGATGTTACATTTAAAAAAACAAAGTTCATGGTGTTTCCGGTGAAACCGGAAGTGATTTCGAAAATAAAAAATGCACATAAAATTTGTTTTTTTGAACCATAGAACATAGCCAAATTTCAAATTTTTTTATTCATAAATAAAAAAGTTATGGAGGTGACCCGGTTTTCATTTCCACCGAGTATATAGAGTTATACTTTAAAAAAATTTACCTTGAAATGACCTTGAAAATAAAAAAAGTATTTTAAATCTTTAACATATTTTTTTTAGTATTAATGAATCTATTCTGTTATTTTGCCGCAAAAATAAAATAAATACAATGTGAAAATTAAAAGCCACTTTTTCATTTGTGTAATAAAAAACAAAAGGGGTCATTTTGTTTATACAGGGTGCTTAAAAAGTCGCGGACACGCTCCACGGCACGTTGTTTGGAAGCAATCGTTAAACATGGGTAAACTAATTAAAAAAATATTTGGATAGAAATTCCGAAGTTATTTGCATATTTTAAAGAAGTAAACTTGGCAACATTGTTTTCAAAGTAGACTTTGAAGATACCATTTACCTCTTAATATTTAATTCAAATTTTTGGTATGTTATGATAACAATCTAATAAAGGTGATAAAGTTGAAATTAACATGACATTTTTTAAAAGTGCAAGAATTAATTAGTCAAAATATAGACCATTTTATTATTAGTAATTTTTATTTAAAACAAATAAAAAAATTTAAAATTTAAGATGTTCGAAGTTATTTTTATCAGATTAAAGTTCGAGGAAACGAAGAAATAATTGTAATATTTTTACATTGTTGCCATATGTCATTTTTGTCAATTTTATGATAAATTATGAATTTTAAAATGCAAATATCTTAATATTTTTTGTTGAGAAATGCGATAACAACACAATTATCTTTATGTTCTGTACTATAAAGAGCAAAAATAATTAAACATGTACAAATAAAATTGTTAACTTTGAGCACTCATATTTTAATTAATCAGCCAGAAGTATTCCCGAAGAGTCCCGAGTTGTGGGGTACCTGCTTCAGGAGTTATGGGAATGAAAATGGTTATTTCCAAATATCTCGGTTTCTATCAATCCTACGATAAAATTATTTATTATCAATCTTATAAAGCATAAAATTTCCTACAACTTTTGTTTGAAACTATTTTTTGTAGGGTCAACTTATTTTTAGTTAAAGTAGCGTGAATGTCCTATACATAGAGATTTTGCTTAATTTTGCTACATTTTCATTCATAACTCGATAACGAAAAGAGATAGCGAAGTGATTCTTTTTTTTGTTGTAAAGCGGACCTTGAAAGCTTTCATAGAAGGTGTATTACATGACGGTGAAATAGAATTTGAGGGATTGATTAGACCGAAAAGCTTCAAAAATTGCGACTTTTTTAAATGGGGCATTAAAAAATTTTTTTTTCGTTATTTTTTCGAAATGCAATAAACCCGATGTGTGGTCGGTTTTGGTTCTAAGAGTAGATTCAGCAGAGTTTTTAAAAATGAAAATCCGTTAAAAAATGGTCGGATGGGAGCCGTCCACTCTTAAATTCAAAAATTCTGCTTTTCCCAACCCCTTCGAGTATAAAAACAAAAAATACCCTATTAGCTGTAAAAGTTATTCTTTTTAAGGGAAATGAAGTAAAATTTGAAATTTTTTAAAAATTGTGGGCGCCAGTGGTACAACCGTCCAACCGCGTTTTTGCGATTTTTTTAACATTTTACGTTCGATTTTTTTCTGAAGCAAAGGGAGAAAATTTAGAGGTGTCAATTTTTTTGATTATAAGTATTAATGTAATAAGCAAAATAAAAAATATTGCACCATAATATCCAACCCCTATCAAAAGTTACGAATTTTTAAAAACCGCGTCGAAAAAGCAAAAAAAAAGAAATGCAAATTTAAAGGCCTCAATTCAATATAAAGAATGCAAATATCAAAAAAGGGGCTCAGATGGCCTTAATAATGTGTATTTACTTTTTAAATAAAAAAACCGCTATTTTTTTGCACCTGCCGATCCTCAAATATAAGGGGTACAGTTTGAGCACTTTTGCCTCCCGAAAAAACGCTAAATTTGTACACTTCGCGTCTCGGCGCCGGAACGCCACACGGTTGCGCCTGGAGACTTAAAAATGGCCACGGTCTATCCCCTGGATATGAGAATAAAAGGAGCCAAATTACGTGGCTTCCCTTCAAGACCGGACGGGCCTGCGATTTTTTAAAGTTGACGCCGGCGAAAATCGGAAAAAAAAGTAAGACAAATCGGAGTTTGGAAATTTTTTTCAGAGTGTTAGAGTGCTTTGAAAAATTTGAAATTTTAATCTCGCTTAGAATCCACATCCCTCTTCACGATGTAACCGGAATTTTTAAAATCTGACGAAAAAAGCTACCCTTTTCGTGGCTCCGCGCAGAAAACGTCCGAATTTGGGGTAAAAATACACAAGGGGTCAAAACCAGAATCGGGTCCTCCATAATATACTAAAATTTGATGGGATTCGGGATGAATTTCGTACACTGAGGGGATGAATTCGATTTTTCGTTCGGGGAGGAATAACTTTTTTCGGAGCCCTTAAAATTTTCTCCTCCGTACACATACAAAATTTTAACTCTCTACGAAAAAAAAATACCTTCGTCGTTTCGAAACACTATTTTCATTCATCTGTAGTATGTATAGGACATTCGCACTACTTTAACTAAAAATAAGTTCAACCTACAAAATTATTTTTTTATTTTATTAATTTTATTTTAATTTAAATTAAAAACGAAGTATTTTAGAGAAAATATTTATTCTCTGTTTTCGTCTTAAAATTGGTCAAATAGTCTTCTAGGAAGTCTCTGGTATTTATTTTTTTAAAAAAGCCACCCCTGTTTAATGCAAAATTGGCATACTTCGTACATGTTTTTAAATAACTTCTAAACCGTACCAGCTGTGAAAAAATTAAAAAGATCAAAAATTTTCAGAAAAGAGCGAGGAATTATAATATCTCATTTAAAATGTTAAGTGGGGTAGCACAAAAAAGTTATGGCATAAAAAATGGAGTCTATACCCCCCAAATACATCCCCCTGTATTTTATTTCGATATTTGATATTTTTATCTTGTTACGACTATAATAACTAAAGTGTGTTTCAAATTTGATCAAATTACCTTAAAAAATAAAGAAGTTATACTTAAAAAATGAAAAAATATAGAAACTTTGACACCCCATAGCAAAAAAATAGAGCACTTTTGAGAAAATGTTTATTCTTTACTTTCGTCTTAGAATTGGTCAAGGAATCGCCTGTAGAATTTCTTCGCATATATTTAGAAACACCCTGTATATGCAGTGTTGTGACAAATGTACTACCTAGAATGAACCTTAACATTTTGAAGGAAATCGCTTAGTTTTCAAGGCATTCAACTGGTTCAATTAAAATAGTACACCTTGTATATTATTCATATACAGGGTTTTCTACTTTTTAAAGCATTTTTTTATACACGAAACTAGGGCCACTCCTGCAATTTCTTTATTTATGAAAATAGAAATTTGAAATTTTAGTATGTTATATGGCATGTATTCACCAAAGTGTCCTGACGCAGCATTACCGAGCCGCCAAGAAACTCAAGATAAAATTCTGCTTATGTTGTAAAAATACATTAATTCACATACAGGGTGTTTCATCGAAAACTTCAAATGTCGTTTATTTCATAATCAAAATTTTTTTCAAAAAATTAACCGAACACGCCAATTTTTGTTTTGAGGGGGACGCATTATAAGATCGATTTAAGCACTCTCACGTCACTCGCTTAAGCGGGGGGCGTTAACCCCCTAATTTCTTAAATGGCAACAGGGGTTGAGTAATATATCATTTGAAAGCTGCTTTTAATTAGAATTCAACGATATAAATTAAATTAAAATTCATCGATTCGTTTTAAAGAAAAAAATTAAAAACTCATTGCAATAAATAAATTTAAAAAATGTTAAATTAACCCAAAAAATCTTTTTTCAATTAGCAAATTATTAAATACTGAATAAAAAATTGAAGGTAAGTTGTCCCGTTTGGTTCTCATGAATAATTTAGTTTAAAATTTAAACGCAAAAGAACAATAAATAAATTTATTTGTTGTTATCCACATGATTTGACAAGTGTTTAAATCTAAATAAAATGTGGTTTAAAAATTGAAATAATTTAATTTAGTGTATTACAAGTTTTCGAATTAAATAGATTACACTAACTTTATTACCTCCTAACCATTCAAAATGGTTTATTCTATGGATGATCGAGTTGAGATTATTATGCTATACGGTGAAGAAAGAAGATGTGCCCTTCGAGCAGCTACTCGTTTTAATAATCTTCATCCAGATAAAAATGTATCTGCAAGATATGTTTTAGATTTGTTCAATAAATTTCGTGAAACGGGTTCAGTAGGAAATAAAAAAAGAACTGGCGGCCCCCCAAATGAAGTAGAAATGTTGACTGTAGTAGGCGAAACATCTCTAAATCCGCAAACTTCCATAAGAAACTTATCTACATTAACAGGACTTCAAAGTACCAAGGTTTGGAGAACTTTAAAAAATTTAAAATATCGCCCGTATAAATTTTCTTGTCATCAAGAATTAAGTGAAGATGATTTTGATCGCCGAACAGAGTTTTGTGAAGTTATGTCTAATAGACTATCAAATACTCCAAACCAATTACAAAACATCTGTTTTAGTGATGAAGCAACATTTAATTTGAGGGGTGAAGTTAATAAACATAACTGTCGTTATTGGAGTACAGAAAATCCACATTGGATGCGAGAAGAGCACTGTCAGTATCCAGAAAAATTAAATGTTTGGCTTGGCATTTATGGGGACCATATTATAGGCCCAATATTTATTGATGGCAACTTAACAGGCGAAAAATATTTAGATATGCTGCAAAATATTATCGAACCTACAACAACACATGTCTTAGAAAATGATGATATGCTGGACGAAAATTTGATAATTTTTCAACAGGATGGTGCTCCACCACATTATACGTTGCAAGTTCGTCAATATTTAAACATAACCTTTCCTAGTTGGATTGGCCGTAGAGGTACTATTGAATGGCCAGCACGCTCACCTGACCTCACACCGCTAGATTTTTTCGTTTTGGGCTATTTAAAAAATAAGGTCTTCCAGAACCAACCTGATACTTTAGCAGACCTTCGTCAAAGGATCATAAACGAATGTGGAAATATTACAACAGTAATGCTACAAAATGTTCGCGCAGAATTTGAAGACCGTCTCTATTTCTGCTTGGAATATTCTGGAAAACATTCCGAACATTTACTTTAATTGTCTATTTAAAAATAAAACTATTTTAAAACTAAAAAAAAAATATTGCAAACTTTAAATTTGAGTATTACAATAGGTTTTTATTTTTTTCCTTTAAAACGAATTTATCAATTTTAATTTAATTTATACCGTTGAATTCTACTTAAAAGCAGCTTTCAAATGATATATTACTCAACCCCTGTTGCCATTTAAGAAATTAGGGGGTTAACGCCCCCGCTTAAGGGAGTAACGTGAGAGTGCTTAAATCGGTCTTATAATGCGTCCCCCTCAAAACAAAAATCGGCATGTTCGGTTAATTTTTTCAAAAAAAAATTTGGTTATGAAATAAACGACATTTGAATTTTTAAATGAAACACCCTGTATTAAATTGATACAAAAGTTATAGCGATTTTAAAATATTAATGATTTTTGTGACACCCTGTACAGGATGTTTATATAATGATGGTCACGGGTTCGTGTGCTTATACTACAAGTAAAAATAAGAAAAAAAGTACATATAATTTTTTTCCAAAACTCAGCTGTTACCGAGATACAGGGTGTTGAAATTTATTTTTATTTTTACTTTTTATTTATTTTCTGCGGATCGGCTGAATGAAAATTAATAAAAATTATAAGGTGGGTACTTCCCATGGGTAGTCATCTTTAGCTATAACTTTTGTCTTAATTTAATACTCCAGTGGCGTAGAAACGGATTAAGGAGTCCCCTTTTTTGAATTTATTTGATGCGCCACTGCAAAATTCTACAATTTTGTTAAAATTTTTAAAATCTTCATTCAATTTACCATAAAAAAGTATACCTATTAAATTTTGATAGCGTTAGTGGTATTCCAGTAATTTGGTAATTTATAATCCAGTACCTTTTTTAAAATCAAACCAATTTTCAAAATTTGAAAAAAAATAAATTCAAATTACGAAAATTAAAATTAAAAACTCTTAGTATAACATTCTGTTGGTGTATTCAATAAAAAAAACATGTCAAAAACACCTAATTTTAAATTTTACAAAAATGTTGAAAATGGCTGCCCAATTTCATTTTTTATTAAAATTAAATAAAGTGTTTCTAATTTATTTATTTATTTAAAACACAAACTAAAACCTTACTAGGAGTTATCAATTTAAATTTTGTTTATTTAATTTAAATTTGTTTAAAATTTTGAAAATTTGTTTGATTTTAGCAAGGTCACTAGTCCATAAAATTTGAAATTACTGAAATACCACTACTCCTATCAAAATTTAACAAGTAAACTTTTATTTAGTAAATTGAATAAAGGTTTAAAAAATCCAAAGAAAATTTTAAAATTTTGCAGTGGCGTATCAAATAAATTAAAAAAGGGTCACCTTGTCCTGTTTCTACGCCACTGGAATGAAAAATTTAGACAAAAGTACAAATCAATGATGACTAACTATGAGAAATACTCGCCTTAAAATTTTTATTATTATTCATCCAGCCAATCAAGAGAAAATAAATAAAAAGTGAAAATTAAAAGAAATTTCAACACCCTGTATCTCGGTAACAGTTGAGTTTTGGAAAAAAATTGTACGTACTTTATGTCTTATTTATACTTGTAGTATAAGTACACGAGCCCGTGACCATCATTTTAGAAACACCCTGTATATTGAAAACAATAAAAAGCTACAATTTATTAAAATCGCTATTCAAATGGTAAGTACACACTTCAAAATGTTGATTTCTTGTTGAAATTTGGTTAAAAACTTTTTGGAATTTCAGTTTTATCAACTGTAAAACTTGCTACTTCAGTTAAAATCTTAACTTTTTTCAAGTTTATTGAAGTTCTAACACTTCGTTACTTTGAAAACATTTAAAAGTACTTCAGTTTCATTAATGGCAAAACTAGCTACTTCAATTAAAACCTTCAAAAGTGAAGCTCCAACACTTCGGCACTTCTAAAAATTTGATAATACTTTCATTTTATCAACGATAAAACTTGTTATTTCGGTTAAAATCTTTAAAATGTTGCTTTTACGCAATTACCTGAAATTCCGACACCTTGACACTTCACTGAGTTTGATGAAATTTTAGTTTCATCCATGGTAAAGTTTGCTGCTTCAGTTAAAAACATCAAAAAGTTCTTTTTAGGCACTTTCGTGAAGTTCAACATTTTAGTACTTCACTAACCTCTTTTATGAAACTTTAGTTCTATTCATGATAAAACATGATGTTTCAGTTAAAAACTTAAAAATATTGCTTATTTATAAACTTTACTGAAGTTCAAGCACTGTGGCACTTCAAAAATTTACTAAAACTAGTTTTATTTATGATAAAATTTGTTACTTTATTTATCTGATGCTGACAAAAACTTGTCCAAAATATGTATTTAGGTTTAGATTTTTTTGAAAATGGTCTTAAGACTTCGCAAACACTTTAGGGATTAAATAATTGAAGACCAATCCTAAAAAAATCCAGATGTTTGTAGAAAATTGCTGTTTGTTGTGCTGAAAAAAGTGTTTTAATTGATATAGTTTTAAGTTATTTGTATATTATTAATTGCTATAAAAAGTAAACATTTTCTTAAATTTCCGTCATTGCATAATTCTTCCCATAAAAATAAAGATTCAGGATTTGGAAGTTCATTAAATTTGTTGAAACTTCAGATTTATTAATGATCTGTATTTTATTTCACTTAAAAAGCAAATATTTTTTATAAATTGACATTAATGGCCGATCCCACCGACACGACTTAGTGAAAAAAAAAACCATAAATTAAGCTATTGAATTTTATTTTACAAATGAAGTTTCAGCACTTAAAATTGGTTGGAACTTCAAGTTCATAAGTAATAATAAATAATTTTCAAATAAAAGGGCAATATTTTTCAAAGTTTTAGATTTTATACTCAAATGAAGTATAAGCAGTTTAAACTTCAATTTCATTACAGAATATCAATGGAAAAAATTATTTTAGATTTTTTTTGAAACTTTTTTTTTGCCCACAGTACAAAGTTAATATTTTCACAAATTAACTTTAAATTGATTATTTTAACATTAAATTTGTTGGAACTTCAATTTCATTTATGGTAAGTCAGTTAAAAAGTTAATATTTTCACTAAACAGACACAAGTTGATGATTTATTTTTATTTAAATTAAGTTTTTGCAGTTGGAACTTCATTAAATTTGTTGTAACTTCATATTTGTTTTTGGTACTTGAATTAAAAATTTAATATTTTCATAAATTAACTTCAAATTGATTATTTTAACATTAAATTTGTGGGAACTTCAAATTCATTTAGGGCACTTCACTTAAAAAGTTAATATTTTCTTGAACAACCTTAAGTTGATGATTACTTTGATTCAAATAAAGTTTTTGCGTATGGAAATTCATTAAATTTGTTCGAACTTCATATTTTTCTATGGTACTTTAATTGAAAATTTAACAAACATTCCTCCAACGAAAAATGTAGATATTTCTAAAAATCCTTAGTGCAAATTATAAAATTTACTAAACGATTTCCTTTACACTTGTTATTATTGTCAGTAGAAATAATACCTGCTTGGTAAAATTATTAAACGCTCAGTAAAAATAATAACTGCTCAGTAAATATAATAACTAAAATTTTAAAACTATTTATACCTACTTTAAATATAGTCTAAACGTAATTATAATGAGGTTTTTAAATGGGACGAACCGAACTGTCTCCCGTAATTTCAGGTGATTCGGTTAGGTTATTGTTTTTTAAAGTACACTCTGCGGTGTTCGGGTTAGGTTAGGTTTAGGTAGAGTTTGTTATGTTTTGATGAGGAAAAAATTTTAATATATACATTGTAATTTGGTGAAGTTATAGTGTTAGAAAAATTTAGTTATTTTTTTGCTAATAAATAGAAATTTTACTAAAATTTTGTAGCCCCTGAATTTGCATGGGAATGTGCTACTTGGCACTCTAACCTCTTGTCTAGCCTTAGCGGGAGACAATTCGGTTCTAACCTTTTTGATGATCCGGAAATTTTTTTGGGAGATAATTCGGTCGCGCCCTTTTAAATTACTTCATTACATTTATTTCAAAAGTTAAAATCGTTTAAAAAAATACATTTTTGACAATTTTTTGTACAACTTTTTTAATTTTCATTATAAAAATATCATTTTTTTGTTTACAATTTAAAAGAATATTTAATAATAAATATTTGGTGGAACTTTAAGGTTTGTTAAAATACGCCAATGATTAAAACGATAATTCAAATTATGCCACTGCTAAATTTACAAAATTAATTTTTTAAACACAAAAGTGCCACCTGGAACTGTAAAAATTGATGCCCAATAAATTTTTTCGTTTTTAAAAGTCGTGAAATCACCTTTTTTTATAAAAGTTTTGAAATTGCGTCTAGTTCTCAGAAAAACTTGTCCAAAATTTGGGTTTACGTTTAGATTTTTTTGAAACCTTCCAAAATACTATAGGGATTAAATAAATGATGAATAAATATTTACAAATATTTTAGTACTTTTTTTATTTAGAATTTTTGTAGACCTCCAAAATGATGTAATAGTCTTAATTTGTTAATTTGTATTTAAGTTCGAATATTCTAAAACCCTAAATTGATAAGAAATAGTCAACGCAGCATCCATTCCCACATTGTAAAAGTGAAATTCAGCATTCTTTGGGAACTTTTGGTACTCCTTGAGTGCTGAAAAGTCAACAAGCCTTTTGTGAGTGGTTGAATATTATAATTTTTAATTAAAAATTACAATTTTCTAGAAAAATCGAAAAATTTTATTAATTTTTAGTGAATTTCCTAAAAAAATGTTCAACAAAAAATTGCTTATTATTTTTCAAGGGTTAAAAATTATAGGTTTCCCCATAAAAATTAAATACCCACGGTATTATAAATGTCACCCTCAAAACACTAGTTTCAGATATTCAACTGCATCAATTAAAACATCTTCATTGAAATATATCAAAAATCATTTGAAATCAAATTATCATTTAGTAAACTTACTAAAAACTGACTTCAACTTCCTTTTAGTTTTTTTTTTTAAGTTCCATAACATCATTAAAATTAATTTAAACTAATTTAACGTTATTTTAAATAAAGAAAAATCATTAAAAATCCGACTTGTTACATGACATCTTCAGAAATTGCTCTAAAATTCCTTTAACCTCATTTAATATCGTTTATAAAATTACTAAAAATTACTTCAACATAATTAATCATTGCCCAAAATCAATAAAAAATATTTAACTTCACCCAAACATCATCAAAATGATTTAAAATTAATTTAATATTACTAAGAATGAATGAAAATTAGAATAACATCACTTAAAAACCACTAAAACATCAATTAACATCATTAAAAATTACCTCAACTTCAATAATAAAAATTAAAAATTACTAATCTATTTTTAACATCACCGCAACATAACGAATGTTATTAAAAATTACTGAAACATCATTAATAGTCGCCCAAAATTATTAAAAAAATTTAACTTCACCTAAACATCATCAAAATAATTTAATATTACTAAAAATCAATGAAAATTAGAGTAACATCACTTAAAAACCACTAAAACATCAATTAACATCATTGAAAATTATCTCAACTTCAAAAATAAAAAATAAAAATGACTAAACATTTTTTAACATCGCCGCAACATCAACAAAATTAATTTAAAATTGCTTAAAATCAATAAAAATCACTGAAAGTTAGAATAACATCACTTAAAATATCAAAAAAATGCTATAATTTTTTTAACATCAATTAACATCAACGAATATTTATTTAAAATTACTGAAACATCATTAATCGTCGCCCAAAATTAATAAAAAAATTTAACTTCACCTAAACATCAACAAAATTATTTAATATTACTAAAATTCAATGAAAATTATAGTAACATTTTTTAACATTACCGCAATATCAACAAAATTGATTTAAGATTGCTTAAAATCTATAAAAAATCACTGAAAGTTTCAATAACATCACTAAAAATCTTCTTAACATCACAGAAACGTGATTAAACCTATTTGAAATTAATTCAACATCACTTAATAACAAAGAAAATAACTGAAAATTCATTTAAAATATTTAAAAATTGTCGTGAAATGCCTTTAACATCATTAATCAACGCCCAAAATTATTAAAAAAAAATTTACTTTACCTAAAAATCATCAAAATAATTTAATATTACTAAAAATAAATGAAAATTAGAGTAACATCACTCAAAAATCACCAAAACATCAATTAACATCATTGAAAATTATCTCAATCTCGCTAATAAAACCCAAAATGACTAAACAAATTATCAATTAACTTCAACGAATATTATTTAAAAATACTGAAACATCATTAATCGTCGCCCAAAATTAATAAGAAAATTTAACTTTACCTAAACATCATCAAAATAATTTAATATTACTAAAAATCAATGAAAATTAGAGTAACATCACTTAAAAACCACTAAAACATCAATTAACATCATTGAAAATTATCTCAACTTCAATAATAAAAATTAAAAATCACTAAACATTTTTTAACTTCACCGTAACATCAACAAAATTAACTTAAAATTGCTTAAAATCTATAAAAAAATCTCTGAAAGTTAGAATAACATCACTTAAAATATCAAAAAATTGCGATAATTTTTCAACATCAATTAACATCAACGAATTTTATTAAAAATTATAGAAACATTATTAATCGTCGCCCGAAATTAATTTAAAATATTTAACTTCACCTAAACATCATCAAAATAATTTGATATTACTAAAAATCTATGAAAATTAGAGTAACATCACTTAAAAACCACTAAAACATCAATTAACATCATTGAAAATTATCTCAACTTCAATAATAAAAATTAAAAATGACTAAACATTTTTTAACATCACCGCCACATCAACAAAATTAATTTAAAATTGTTTAAAATCTATAAAAATTAGTGAAAGTTAGAATAACATCACATAAAATATCAAAAAATTGCTATAATTTTTTTAACATCAATTAACATCAACGAATATTTATTAAAAATTACTGAAATATCATTAATCGTCGCCCAAAATTAATAAAAAAATTTAACTTCACCTAAACATCATCAAAATAATTTAATATTACTAAAAATGATTGAAAATTAGAGTAACATCACTTAAAAACAACTAAAACATCAATTAACATCATTGAAAATTATCTCAACTTCAATAATAAAAATTAAAAATGACTAAACATTTTTTAACATCGCCGCCACATCAACAAAATTAATTTAAAATTGTTTAAAATCTATAAAAATTAGTGAAAGTTAGAATAACATCACATAAAATATCAAAAAATTGCTATAATTTTTTTAACATCAATTAACATCAACGAATATTTATTAAAAATTACTGAAATATCATTAATCGTCGCCCAAAATTAATAAAAAAATTTAACTTCACCTAAACATCATCAAAATAATTTAATATTACTAAAAATGAATGAAAATTAGAGCAACATCACTTAAAAACCACTAAAACATCAATTAACATCATTGAAAATTATCTCAACTTCAATAATAAAAATTAAAATGACTAAACAAACTATCAATTAACTTCAACGAATATTATTTAAAATACTGAAACATCATTAATCGTCGCCCAAAATTAATAAGAAAATTTAACTTCACCTAAACATCATCAAAATAATTTGATATTACTAAAAATCTATGAAAATTAGAGTAACATCACTTAAAAACCACTAAAACATCAATTAACATCATTGAAAATTATATCAACTTCAATAATAAAAATTAAAATTTGACTAAACATTTTTAACATCACCGCAACATCAACAAAATTAATATAAGATTGCTTAAAATCTATAGAAATCACTGAAAGATAGAATAAAATCACTTAAAATATCAAAAAATTGCTATAATTATTTTAATATCAATTAACTTCAACAAATATTATTTAAAAATACTGAAACATCATTAATCGTCGCCCAAAATTAATAAGAAAATTTAACTTCACCTAAACATCATCAAAATAATTTAATATTACTAAAAATCAATAAAAATTAGGGTAACATCACTTAAAAACCACTAAAACATCAATCAACATCCTTGAAAATTATCTCAACTTCAATAATAAAAATTAAACATTTTTTAACATCACCGCAACACCAACAAAATTAATTTAAAATTGCTTAAAATCTATAAAAATCACTAAAAGTTAGAATAACATCACTTAAAATATAAAAAATTGCTATATTTTTTTAACATCAACGAATATTATTAAAAATTATTATACTATTTAAAATTAATTCAACATCACTTAATAACAAAGAAAATAGCTGAAAATTGAGGTAACATCATTTAAAATATTTAAAAATTGTCATGAAATTCCTTTAACATCATTAATCATCGCCCAAAATTAATTAAAAAAATTTAAATTTACCTAAACATCATCAAAATAATTTAATATTACTAAAAATCAATGAAAATTAGAGTAACATCACTCAAAAACCACTAAAACATCAATTAACATCATTGAAAATTATCTCAACTTCAATAATAAAAATTAAAAATGACTTAACATTTTTTAACATCACTGCAACATCAACAATATTAATTTAATATTGCTTACAATCTATAAAAATCACTGAAAGTTAGAGTAACATCACTTAAAATATCAAAAAATTGCTATAATTTTTTTAACATCAATTAACATCAACGAATATTTATTTAAAATTACTGAAACATCATTAATCGTCGCCCAAAATTAATAAAAAAATTTAACTTCACCTAAACATCATCAAAATTATTTAATATTACTAAAAATCAATAAAAATTAGAGTAACATTTTTTAACATTACCGCAATATCAACAAAATTAATTTAAGATTGCTTAAAATCTATAAAAAATCACTGAAAGTTTGAATAACATTACTAAAAATCTTCTTAACATCACAGAAACGTGATTAAACCTATTTAAAATTAATTCAACATCACTTAATAACAAAGAAAATAGCTGAAAATTGAGGTAACATCATTTAAAATATTTAAAAATTGTCATGAAATTTCTTTAACATCATTAATCATCGCCCAAAATTAATTAAAAAAATTTAAATTTACCTAAACATCATCAAAATAATTTAATATTACTAAAAATCAATGAAAATTAGAGTAACATCACTCAAAAATCACCAAAACATCAATTAACATCATTGAAAATTATCTCAATCTCGCTAATAAAACCCAAAATGACTAAACAAATTATTAACATCACCGTAACATTATAAAAATCTCTGAAAACCGTAACATCATTTAACATTTCAAAAAATTGTCATAAAATTTAATTTAACATATCAGTTAGAGATTCCAAAAAGTTATTTAACTTCATTGATGTTTTTCTACAACAACTAAACATCAGTTTAACATCACTTAAAATTCTATAAAATCAGATAATATTACCATTAACTAAACTTAGATTTATAATTGATGTTAAGAAGATGAAACCTCATGTAATTTTATGATTTCAAGTTATAATTTTTAAAAAATTCAAACTTTGAAAAAAAGAGTCAAGATTTATGGTAGCTAAAACTTCAAAGTTACACATTTGAATTTCAAAATGGAAATATTAAAGCTTCAATTTTAAATAAACTTCACATGTTTTGATTATTTGAAGTTTCACTCAGATTAAAACTTCAAAATTGCACACTTGAATTTCAAAATCGAAGTTTTAAAGCTCCAATTTTATTATAATTTGAAGTATTTATGTATAAAAATACCACAAATTTAACAAAATTAAGTTCACGGAATTTAATGTAAATTTAAAAATCATGAATTTTTCAAAATCAAAATTAAAGTTCACTAATTCTAACCTCAAAAATTAAAGTTTTCAAGCTTAAACTGCACGTTTTAATAAAGACTTGATGTTCTGATAGAATTTCAAATAAAGTGATGTTCATAAAGTTTACCACAATGATAAAACTTTAATATTGCTTAATTTATTAAAGTTTATGATGTTCAGTACAATTTAAACACATGTTAACTTAAAAATTATTAATTAATTTGAATAAAAATTCACTCATTTTAAGTTCAACATGTAAAAATAAATATGATAAGTCTTCTTTTAAATGGAACGACTTTTAACCAAAACTTTGAAATTAGTTTTTTCGATTTTAATGAAATTATTCCATAATTTTTTTAAGTTGTTTTATCACATTTATTTAAAAAGTTCCAAAAAAGTTTAAAACACACAAACATTTAAAATATAGTTACTAAAACGTTTATACATATTTGCGTTTAGATTTTGCTCAAAAGTTTGGAAAAATGTACAAGAACAAACAATTTTCTATTTTTTGAAATCGCGAAAATCTTGTCCAACATTTTGTTTTATGTTTAGATTTTACTCTAATTTCTTGCAAAACACAAAATGTGTTCCTGGTACTACAAAATTTGATGACCATTCATTTTTGAAGTCATGAAAACTTTGCCCAAATTTTTGATTTCCCTTTAGATTTTGCTCTAAAGTTTTTTAAAGCACAAAAGTGATTTTTGGAGCTTTAAAAATTGATAACCAATCAATTTCTTCGAATTTTAAAGTCGCGAAATCACCTTTATGATATGAAAGTTTTGAAAATACATCTAGTGCTCCCGAAAACTTACCCAAAATTTATATTTGCGTTTAGATTTTTTTGAAAACCATCTCAAAACTTCAGAAGCACGTTAAGGATTAAATAAGTTAAGACCAATTCTAAAAAAATCCAGTTTTTAAAGTATAATTTTAATGAAGATTGAAATTTTAAATGAAATAATAATTGATAAACTTGGAACTTTAACTACTGTTATCTCTTCTTTCATGTAATTTAGATAAATGTTTTCACTTTTAACATTAATTGCTTTCAGTTTAAAGTAAATCCTACTTTGAAGAAGATGCATGCTGTATTTTTAATAGTTTTTTGTGCTTTTTTTACACATGGTTTAACTGTGCCAATTCCACCTGCACCCCGAAATGTGGTTAATAAAATTGATCAAGATGTTGATTTGCCAATTGAAATCGCACCAGAAAGTAGCGGTGTTACTGATTTAAGTGAAGATGAATTTAAATATGAGTGGAAGATTAAAAACTTTAATTTAATACCGAACAAAAAGATTACGACACCGTGGTACATTAAATCTCCTCCAGTCTTCATGACAACTCCAACTCAAACATACGAATGGTTTTTCATACTTAATATTAAACATACACAGAATTCCAATAATGATACAGACAAACTAATTGATTTAGTTTTAAAATCTCCTATAGACGACTTAATTCGTACAGAATATTCATTTACTTTACTAAATAAAAGCAAAACTTTAAGCAATATAAAAACAAAAAAATTAATTCACAATTTTAAGGAAGGGGCTACATCTAATGGTGATTATTTTCGGAAAGGTGATGATGTCTATTTATCTCCCTATTTATATTCATTTAATGATTTTTTAAGCGAAGATAATACTTTAAGTATTTATTTTGAAGCTAAAATCACATCATTAAAACTAACCGAAACATTAATCACCAATGATTTAATTGATCCAAAAACTAATTTATCCATGACAGCAGTTGAAGAAATCTTACATTTCTTATACACAGGTCGAGTATTAAACTTAATAAAACTGCAACAAGGATTATTGTTGGCTAGTGATAAGATGGAATTAAAAAAACAATTTGAGGAAAAATTGTTTTCTGAACTAAATATTGAAAACGCAGCTGAAGTTTATAAATTTTTGTACTCACATGGAAAAACTGAATTGAAAAATAAAGTGATGAGATTTATTAAGAAGAATAGTGCAGCAGTTATGACAACGAAAGGTTGGATGTCAATTTTGACGTCATCAAATGGTGCTATGTTGGCAGAAATGTTTAATGTCTTCGCAAACAACCCAAGCAATGGTGAAATTTCTGAAAATACCGAAGTCCTTAATTCAACTGAAAATTATGGAATTTAATAAATAATTTATTTTTATAATATTTACTCTTTTTTTTCAAACACCTTGTATATACAATAGGTTTTTGTATCCTGGATGATCTTTAAAGAATTTTGTATTGAGTAAGATCAAATTTAACTAATAATAAAACGTTTTCATCCCCAAAAAACTGTGATTTTCCACAAAAAATCTTAATTTTTTTAGGATTGCTTTTCAATTATTTAACTCCTAAAGTGTTTTTGACGTTTAAAAATGATTTTCAAAAAAATCTAAACATAAATACGGTCAAGTTTTTGTGAGCAGTAGACGCTATTTTAAAGCGTCTAATATTCTTTTAAAATCAGTATTTTTAATAAGAAAAATATTGTATTTTCAGGGAATTAAAAATCCAAAAAATGCTTCTTTAATTCCCTCTGCCGCTCCAAAGAATTCGGTACAGTTATTTAGGAACACCCTGTATAATTCAGCTATTCTAAATAAGAAATAATTTTGTGTTACTGTTTTTTTAACATTGTTAACTAAAATATTATTTCCTATTTTAAGTCTTGTTAGATAAGTATGACTTTTATTCAATTAATAACTTTTTTGGGAATATACCAGATGTACACGAAACTAGCCACCTCTTCCATTTCAATATCAATTTCAGATTCGCCGGAAATTGCACTAACTTTCTTATTTTAAAAATTACACCCTACTTTTTGTAGATCTTATTAAATATTATAGTAAGTTCATTTTTTCAAAACTTAAAAAAGTGAATTTTTATTAATGGTAAAAATAAAGTACATACTTATTTTGATAAATAAATTTTTGCAAATATTTTCTTATTCTTCTTTAAATTTTGTAGACCTCTAAAATGATGTAAAAGTCTGATTAATACTTAATTTGTTATTTTGTATTTAATCGAATATACAGGGTGATGATAAAGTTTGGAACATAATTCATAACTGCCGTATTTAATTGTTTTGAGAAAATCGCTCGGTCAGGTCAATTTTAGTTTTTAAAATGCCATCTCTTGGTATAAAAAAATAGTAATGACGTCACTGGTGCTTTAGCAATGACGACATCAGCGATTTTTTTAAATGGAAGCCCCCACTTTTTTTACTCATTTTTGATAGAAATTCATGTCACTTAAACAATGATATAAAAAACAATTAAATTTTTAAACATAATTTTGATTAAAAAATCTTTTTAATTCAAAAAAAAGTATTTTAACGAAAAAGGTTTTATAAAAATAAATTATAATGAATTTGAAGTTACTAATAATAACAAAAGAAAGTAAATGTTTAAATAATGCGCATTCTAATGCGAATGTAAAATGTTAAATGTATTTAACAAAATTTAATAAATAGTCTTGAAAAACTAATTTTTTGATTCCATTTAAATGTAAGGAAATTTAGAAAAAATAAAATTTTAAATTTACCATTTATTGAAATCAGCCAAAATAAATCTTATACAACATTCAAAATTTTCAAATTTAATAGTACAAATTAATTTTACATTAAAAATTTTTTAAACGAAAATTTGTTTGCAAACTCAATAATTTTTTTATATCATCGTTTAAGTGACATAAATGTCTATCAAAGACGAGTGAAAAAAGTGGGGGTTTCTATTTAAAAAAATCGATGATGACGTCATTGCTAAATCACCAGTGACGTCATTAATATTTTTATTATACCAAGAGATGGGATTTTAATAACTAAAATTGACCTGTCCGAGCGATTTTCTCAAAAAAATTTAATACGGCAGTTATTAATTATATTCCAAACTTTATCATCACCCTGTATTAGTACTCTAAATTCCATTAAAGCCTATGTATGATAAAAAATAGCAAACTCAGCATTCGTTCCCAGTGTAAAAGTGCAATTCAGCATCCTTGGAATTAAAAGTAAACACCCCTTTTATGAAAGTTATAATTTTTAATTAAAAACTATAGTAAAACTATATCCAAAGACCCAAAATTTCTGCTAATTTTGGGTTAATATCAATAAAAATTAAAACTTCCTAAAAAAAAATTTTAACCAAAAGCTGCTTATTATTTTTCATATACTAAAAATTATAGGTTTCTATTAAAAAAAAAGATTTCCCATAAAAATTAAAAACTATAGTTTTCTATCCAAAGACTCAAAATTTCAGGTAATTTAGGGTTAATATCATTAAAAATTGAAATTTCCTAAAAAAAAAATATTAACCAAAAGTTGCTTATTATTTTTCTTAGATTAAAAATTATAGGTTTCTATTTAAAAAAAAGATTTCCCATAAAAATTAACAACTATAGTTTTCTATCCAAGTACCCAAAATTTCTGGTAATTTTGGGTTAATATCATTAAAAATTGAAATTTCCTAAAAAAATTTTTAATCAAAAGTTGCTTATTGTTTTTCATAAACTAAAAATTATAGGTTTCTATTTAAAAAAAAGATTTCCCATAAAAATTAAAAACTATAGTTTTCTATCCAAGTACCCAAAATTCCTGGTAATTTTGGGTTATTATCATTAAAATTGAAATTTCCTAAAAAAATTTTAACCAAAAGTTGCTTATTATTTTTCATAGACTAAAAATTATAGGTTTCTATTTAAAAAAAATATTTCCCATAAAAATTAAAAACTATAGTTTTCTATTCAAGTACCTAAAATTTCTGGTAATTTTGGGTTATTATCATTAAAAATTGAAATTTCCTAAAAAATTTTTTAACCAAAAGTTGCTTATTATTTTTCATAGACTAAAAATTATAGGTTTCTATTAAAAAAAAAGATTTCCTATAAAAATTAAAAACTATAGTTTTCCATTCAAGTACCCAAAATTTCTGGTAATTTTGGGTTATCATTAAAAATTGAAATTTCGTAAAAAAAATTTTAACCAAAAGTTCCTAATTATTTTTCATAGATTAAAAATTATAGGTTTCTATTTAAAAAAAAGATTTCCCATAAAAATCAAAAACTATAGTTTTCTATTCAAGTACCCAAAATTTCTGGTAATTTTGGGTTATCATTAAAAATTGAAATTTCCTAAAAAAAATTTTAACCAAAAGTTGCTTATTGTTTTTCATAGATTAAAAATTATGGGTTTCGATTTAAAAAAAAGATTTCTCATAAAAATTAAAAACTATTGTTTTCTATCCGTGTACCCAAAATTTCTGGTAATTTTGGGTTATTATCATTAAAAATTGAAATTTCCTAAAAAAAATTTAACCAAAAGTTGCTTATTATTTTTCATAGAGTAAAAATTATATGTTTCTATTTAAAAAAAAGATTTCCCATAAAAATTAAAAATTATAGTTTTCTATCCAAGTACCCAAAATTTCTGGTAATTTTGGGTTATCATTAAAAATTGAAATTTCCTAAAAAGTTTTTAACCAAAAGTTGCTTATTATTTTTCATAGATTAAAAATTATAGGTTTCGATTTAAAAAAAATATTTCCCATAAAAATTAAAAACTAGTTTTCTATCCAAGTACCCAAAATTTCTGGTAATTTTGGGTTAATATCATTAAAAATTGAAATTTCTTAAAAAAAAATTTAACCAAAAGTTGCTTATTTTTTTTCATAGATTAATAATTATAAGTTTCTATTTAAAAAAAACAGATTTCCCATAAAAATTAAAAACTATAGTTTTCTATCCAAGTACCCAAAATTTCTGGTAATTTTGGGTTAATATCATTAAAAATTGAAATTTCTTAAAAAAAAATTTAACCAAAAGTTGCTTATTTTTTTTCATAGATTAATAATTATAAGTTTCTATTTAAAAAAAACAGATTTCCCATAAAAATTAAAAACTATAGTTTTCTATCCAAGTACCCAAAATTTCTGGTAATTTTGGGTTATCATTATTAAAAATTGAAATTTCCTAAAAAAAATTTAACCAAAAGTTGCTTATTTTTTTTCATAGATTAATAATTATAAGTTTCTATTTAAAAAAAACAGATTTCCCATAAAAATTAAAAACTATAGTTTTCTATCCAAGTACCCAAAATTTCTGGTAATTTTGGGTTATTATCATTAAAAATTGAAATTTCCTAAAAAATATTTTAACCAAAAGTTGCTTATTATTTTTCATAGATTAAAAATTATAGGTTTCTATTTAAAAAAAAGATTTCCCATAAAAATTAAAAACTATAGTTTTCTATCCAAGTACCCAAAATTTTTGGTAATTTTTGGTTATTATCATTAAAATTGAAATTTCCTAAAAAAAATTTTGACCAAAAGTTGCTTATTATTTATCAGTTTAAAAATTATAGGTTGCTATTTAAAAAAAGATTTCCCATAAAAATTAAAAACTATAGTTTTCTATCCAAGTACCTAAAATTTCTGGTAATTTTGGGTTATTATCATTAAAAATTGAAATTTCCTAAAAAAATTTTTAACCAAAAGTTGCTTATTATTTTTCATAGACTAAAAATTATAGTTTTCTATTAAAAAAAAGATTTCCCATAAAAATCAAAAACTATAGTTTTCCATTCAAATACCCAAAATTTCTGGTAATTTTGGGTTATCATTAAAAATTGAAATTTCCTAAAAAAAATTTTAACCAAAAGTTCCTAATTATTTTTCATAGATTAAAAATTATAGGTTTCTATTTAAAAAAAAGATTTCCCATAAAAATCAAAAACTATAGTTTTCTATCCAAGTACCCAAAATTTCTGGTAATTTTGGGTTAATATCATTAAAAATTGAAATTTCCTAAAAAAATGTTTAACCAAAAGTTGCTTATTATTTTTCATAGATAACAAATTATAGGTTTCTATTTAAAAAAAAGAATTCCCATAAAAATTAAAAACTATAGTTTTCTATCCAAGTACCCAAAATTTCTGGTAATTTTGGGTTATTATCATTAAAATTGAAATTTCCTAAAAAAATTTTAACCAAAAGTTGCTTATTATTTTTCATAGACTAAAAATTATAGGTTTCTATTTAAAAAAAAGATTTCCCATAAAAATCAAAAACTATAGTTTTCTATCCAAGTACCCAAAATTTCTGGTAATTTTGGGTTAATATCATTAAAAATTGAAATTTCCTAAAAAAATGTTTAACCAAAAGTTGCTTATTATTTTTCATAGATAACAAATTATAGGTTTCTATTTAAAAAAAAGAATTCCCATAAAAATTAAAAACTATAGTTTTCTATCCAAGTACCCAAAATTTCTGGTAATTTTGGGTTAATATCATTAAAAATTGAAATTTCTTAAAAAAAATTTTAACCAAAAGTTGATTATTATTTTTCATAGATTAAAAATTATAGGTTTTGATTTAAAAAAAAAGAATTCTCATAAAAATTAAAAACTATAGTTTTCTATTCAAGTACCTAAAATTTCTGGTAATTTTGGGTTATTATCAATAAAAATTGAAATTTCCTAAAAAAATTTTTAACCAAAAGTTGCTTATTATTTTTCATAGACTAAAAATTATAGGTTTCTATTAAAAAAAAAAGATTTCCTATAAAAATTAAAAACTATAGTTTTCTATCCAAGTACCCAAAATTTCTGGTAATTTTGGGTTAATATCATTAAAAATTGAAATTTCCTAAAAAAAATTTTAATCAAAAGTTGCTTATTATTTTTCATAGACTAAAAATTATAAGTTTCTATTTAAAAAAAAAGATTTCCCATAAAAATTAAAAACTATAGTTTTCTATCCAAGTACCTAAAATTTCTGGTAATTTTGGGTTATTATCATTAAAAAATGAAATTTCCTAAAAAAATTTTTAACCAAAAGTTGCTTATTATTTTTCATAGACTAAAAATTATAGTTTTCTATTAAAAAAAAAGATTTCCCATAAAAATCAAAAACTATAGTTTTCCATTCAAGTACCCAAAATTTCTGGTAATTTTGGGTTATCATTAAAAATTGAAATTTCCTAAAAAAAAATTTAACCAAAAGTTGCTTATTATTTTTCATAGACTAAAAATTATAGGTTTCTATTTAAAAAAAAGATTTCCCATAAAAATTAAAAACTATAGTTTTCTATCCAAGTACCCAAAATTTCTGGTAATTTTGGGTTATCATTAAAAATTGAAATTTCCTAAAAAAAATTTTAACCAAAAGTTCCTAATTATTTTTCATAGATTAAAAATTATAGGTTTCTATTTAAAAAAAAGATTTCTCATAAAAATTAAAAACTATTGTTTTCTATCCGTGTACCCAAAATTTCTGGTAATTTTGGGTTATTATCATTAAAAATTGAAATTTCCTAAAAAAAATTTAACCAAAAGTTGCTTATTATTTTTCATAGAGTAAAAATTATAGGTTTCTATTTAAAAAAAAGATTTCCCATAAAAATTAAAAATTATAGTTTTCTATCCAAGTACCCAAAATTTCTGGTAATTTTGGGTTATCATTAAAAATTGAAATTTCCTAAAAAGTTTTTAACCAAAAGTTGCTTATTATTTTTCATAGATTAAAAATTATAGGTTTCGATTTAAAAAAAATATTTCCCATAAAAATTAAAAACTATAGTTTTCTATCCAAGTACCCAAAATTTCTGGTAATTTTGGGTTAATATCATTAAAAATTGAAATTTCTTAAAAAAAAATTTAACCAAAAGTTGCTTATTTTTTTTCATAGATTAATAATTATAAGTTTCTATTTAACAAAAAAAGATTTCCCATAAAAATTAAAAACTATAGTTTTCTATCCAAGTACCCAAAATTTCTGGTAATTTTGGGTTATCATTATTAAAAATTGAAATTTCCTAAAAAAAATTTTAACCAAAAGTTGCTTATTATTTTTCATAGATAACAAATTATAGGTTTCTATTTAAAAAAAAGATTTCCCATAAAAATTAACAACTATAGTTTTCTATCCAAGTACCCAAAATTTCTGGTAATTTTGGGTTATTATCATTAAAAATTGAAATTTCCTAAAAAAAATTTTAACCAAAAGTTGCTTATTATTTTTCATAGACTAAAAATTATAGGTTTCTATTTAAAAAAAAGATTTCCCATAAAAATTAAAAACTATAGTTTTCTATCCAAGTACACAAAATTTCTGGTAATTTTGGGTTATCATTAAAAATTGAAATTTCCTAAAAAAAATTTTAACCAAAAGTTGCTTATTATTTTTCATAGATTAAAAATTATAGGTTTCTATTTAAAAAAAAGATTTCCCATAAAAATCAAAAACTATAGTTTTCTATTCAAGTACCCAAAATTTCTGGTAATTTTGGGTTATCACTAAAAATTGAAATTTCCTAAAAAAAAATTTAACTTGCTTATTATTTTTCATAGACTAAAAATTATAGGTTTCTATTTAAAAAAAAGATTTCCCATAAAAATCAAAAACTATAGTTTTCTATTCAAGTACCCAAAATTTCTGGTAATTTTAGGTTATCATTCAAAATTGAAATTTCCTAAAAAAAAATTTAACCAAAAGTTGCTTATTATTTTTCATAGACTAAAAATTATAGGTTTCTATTTAAAAAAAAGATTTCCCATAAAAATTAAAAACTATAGTTTTCTATCCAAGTAGCCAAAATTTCTGGTAATTTTGGGTTATTATCATTAAAAATTGAAATTTCCTAAAAAATATTTTAACCAAAAGTTAAAAATTAGAAAAAATTACCAATAATAATTTTACTGAAGATGTTTGGCTCCAAGCTACGCTTCCTGTTAAAAAATGTGGATTGGGAATTCGCTTGGCTTCTTCATTATCCTTGCCAACTTTTCTTTCATCTTTCTACGGATCTATCAAGAAAATTGAAGAGATTTTGCCTCCAATTTTTTCTTCAACTATAGATAATGATGTCAATGCTGGTGAATCTCTTTGGACTTCAAAAACCAATATAATTTTAAAACCATCAGAGAAAAGTATGCAGAGAGCATGGGATCTTCCTCTTTTAGATTTGAAATTTAATGACTTTATTTCTTCGTCAGATAATAATTTATTAAAGAAATCTCGCATTAATGGTTTATTGTCTAAAGAATCAGGTGCTTGGCTTAATGCATTGCCAGTGTCATCTTTGGGTACTTTATTGGATGATAACTGTTTTAGAATATCAATTGGTCTTCGTCTTGGTACTTCTATTTGTGTTCCACATACATGTTCTTGTGGTACTTTGGTTAATGAAGATGGTTTACATGGTTTAAGTTGCAAATTCAGCGCAGGGAGATTTTCTAGACATCATGAAGTTAATGACTTAATTAAAAGAGCTCTCATTTCTTCGGGTATTCCTTCTATTTTGGAACCATTGGGAACTAGCAGGGATGACGGGAAAAGACCTGATGGAATGACCATGATTCCGTGGAGTATAGGTAAACCTTTGGTATGGGACTTTACTTGTGTTGACACAATGGCTCCGTCATATATAAAATCTTCATCAAATTCCACTGGTGCAGTTGCTTTAGTTGGAGAAAAAAATAAAAAATAAAATATCTAAATATAGTAATCTTTCAAGGAATTTTATTTTTTATCCAATTAGCATTGAGACTTTTGGCGTTTGGGGATCCCTTGGATTACAATTTATAAAAGATTTGGGAAAAAAAATTAAAAGCGTAACCAAAGATGCAAGATCAACATCATTTCTCATTCAAAGAATTAGCATTGCAATACAAAGAGGAAATGCTGCATCTGTTTTTGGAACTCTTCCCAAAGGAAATTCTCTGGAAGACATTTACTTTCCTCCAACTCACTTTTCATCAAGAGTTTCTTCAGATTCCAAGAATTTAACATCTTTGCCAATATTAAATTTATTTAAATAAATACTATTTTAAAAGTTAAAACCAAAAGTTGCTTATTATTTTTCATAAATAACAAATTATAGGTTTCTATTTAAAAAAAAAAATTCCCATAAAAATTAAAAACTATAGTTTTCTATTCAAGTAACCAAAATTTCTGGTAATTGTGGGTTATCATTAAAAATTGAAATTTCCTAAAAAAAAATTTAACCAAAAGTTGCTTATTATTTTTCATAGACTAAAAATTATAGGTTTCTATTTAAAAAAAAAGATTTCCCATAAAAATCAAAAACTATAGTTTTCTATTCAAGTACCCAAAATTTCTGGTAATTTTGGGTTATCATTAAAAATTGAAATTTCCTAAAAAAAATTTTAACCAAAAGTTGCTTATTATTTTTCATAGATTAAAAATTATAGGTTTCTATTTAAAAAAAAGATTTCCCATAAAAATCAAAAACTATAGTTTTCCATTCAAGTACCCAAAATTTCTGGTAATTTTGGGTTATCATTAAAAATTGAAATTTCCTAAAAAAAAATTTAACCAAAAGTTGCTTATTATTTTTCATAGACTAAAAATTATAGGTTTCTATTTAAAAAAAAGATCTCCCATAAAAATTAAAAACTATAGTTTTCTATCCAAGTACCCAAAATTTCTGGTAATTTTGGGTTATCATTAAAAATTGAAATTTCCTAAAAAAAAATTTAACCAAAAGTTGCTTATTATTTTTCATAGATTAATAATTATAACTTTCTATTTAAAAATAAGATTTCCCATAAAAATTAAAAACTATAGTTTTCTATCCAAGTACCCAAAATTTCTGGTAATTTTGGGTTATTATCATTAAAAATTGAAATTTCCTAAAAAAAATTTTAACCAAAAGTTGCTTATTATTTTTCATAGATTAAAAATTATAGGTTTCTATTTAAAAAAAAGATTTCCCATAAAAATCAAAAACTATAGTTTTCTATTCAAGTACCCAAAATTTCTGGTAATTTTGGGTTATCATTAAATATTGAAATTTCCTAAAAAAAAATTTAACCAAAAGTTGCTTCTTATTTTTCATAGACTAAAAATTATAGGTTTCTATTTAAAAAAAAGATTTCCCATAAAAATTAAAAACTATAGTTTTCTATTCAAATACCCAAAATTTCTGGTAATTTTGGGTTATCATTAAAAATTGAAATTTCCTAAAAAAAAATTTAACCAAAAGTTGCTTATTATTTCTCATAGACTAAAAATTATAGGTTTCTATTTAAAAAAAAGATCTCCCATAAAAATTAAAAACTATAGTTTTCTATCCAAGTACCCAAAATTTCTGGTAATTTTGGGTTATCAATAAAAATTGAAATTTCCTAAAAAAAATTTTAATCAAAAGTTGCTTATTATTTTACATGCCATGCCAGATTTTTGTGGAAAATAAATTATTTTTAGGTTTTATTTTGTTTAAAGTTTTATGGGAATGAAATCAACATTTAGCAAATAAATTTGCTCTATCTTTGAATGTTTTATAACACATGTTGTATCAAGTTAAACAATAATGGTTGACAATTCCCCACTCTTCAATAACGAAAAGGTTTCTGGAAGAACCTCAGAGAAGAAACAGAAGACAGAAGTACAGTTCCAATCTGGCAATCGTGTTAACATTATTTAATAACGATATTTAAGTAATAAATCGAAGATTTTCACCATCTTTTGTTTTCAATTGTGTGCTGTGACTCTTAAAACAAGTTTTCATTCGTTCATAAAACATACTACAATAATAATTTTCGTTTGGGCATTTTTACTCCTTGAAAAAAATGGATCAATTCGAAAAAATTAAACAAAAAAGCAGCGGGAGCACTAATTTGGATTATATTGAATTTGAATATGAGTGGACAATTAGAAACATAAATTTATTAGCAGCAAATCATGAAGATTCAAATATTAAATCTCCTACATTTTCCATTACAACTACAACTGGCACTTATTCATGGTATCTTAAGTTAAGTCGAAAAGATAGTGATAATAAAACTAAGATAGAAATGTCATTAAATTTAGAATCTGAAATAGATGATGAAATTATTGCTGAATATAGATTTATCGTCTTAAATAATGATAGAAGCTTCAGTGAAATTCAAACAAAATACGTAGGTTATGGTTTTAGCAAGAATGAAAAATCACATGGTAGTAATTTCCAAGAGGATGTTGTATATCATTACCCTGGTGGACGTCATGAGTTGGTAGATAGTTCTGCTAAACTTAAATACAAGAATGAATTAATTATTCTATTTGTAAGTACTTTTTTAGTTTCAACTAAACTTCCTGATAAATTGAAAGAAAATGATTTACTCAACACAAAAGCTGATTTATCCACAAAAGAAGTTCAAGACGTATTACATTTTTTATACACTGGACAAGCAACAAATACAATAAATTTGCAAGAAGGATTATTAAAGGCTAGTGATAAAATGAAATTGAAAGAACAATTTGAAGAAAAATTGTTATCACATCTTAACATCGAGAACGCACCTGAAATGTATAAATTTTTATATTCGCATGGAAAAACTGAAGTGAAGAAGAAAGTAATGAGATTTATTAGGAAGAATACTGCAGCAGTTACAGTAACAAGTGGTTGGACAAAAATTCTTGGATCATCTGATGTGTCCATGATAACAGAAATAATAAATGCTTTTGCAAACAACGCAAGCGATGATGATGTTGCTGAAAATACTGAATTCCCCTAATTACATTAAACCATTTATAAACTGAAGTATATTGATGAATAAATATTTGCAAATATTTTAGTATTTTTTTATTTAGAATTTTTGCAGACCTCCAAAATGATGTAATTAAAATCCAAAATTTTTATTAATTTCATGAAAAATTTCCAAAAAAATTTTCTACAAAAAATTAATTATTATTTTTCAAAGATTAAAAATTATAGGTTTCCCCATAAAAATTAAAAATCCATGGTATTATAAATGTCACCCTCAAAAAACTAGTTTCAGATATTCAACTGCATCAATTAAAACATCTTCATTGAAATGTGTCAAAAATCATTTCAAATCAAATTATCATTTAGTAAACTTACTAAAAACTGACTTAAACTTCCTTTTAGTTTTTTTTAAGTTCCTTTAACATCATTAAAATTAATTTAAACTAATTTAACGTTATTTTAAATAAAAATCAGAGAAAAATCACATGACATCTTCAGAAATTCCTTTAACCTCATTTATAAAATTATTAAAAATTACTTCAACATAATTAATCGTTGCCCAAAATCGATAAAAAATTTTAACTTCACCTAAACATCTTAAAAATTATTTAACATTAATTTAATATTATTGAAAATCAATGAAAATTAGGGTAACATCACTTAAAAACTACTTAAACATCATTGAAAATTATTTCAACTTCAATAATAAAAAATTAAAAATGACTAAACATTTTTTAACATCACCGCAACATCAACAAAATTAATTTAAGATTGCTTAAAATCAATAAAAATCTATTAAAAAGAGAGGTATCTTCGAATAACAAAAAATATATTTATATAAGTATATAAATATATTTTTTGTTATTCGAAGATACCTCTCTTTTTAATATATTTTATTATATATCGAATAACTATATACTTTAATGGATTATTTTATTATTAATTCAATAAAAATCACTGAAAGTTAGAATAACATCAATTAAAATATCAAAAAATTGCTATAATTTTTTTAACTTCAACGAATATTTATTAAAAATTACTGAAATATCATAAATCGTCGCCCAAAATTAATAAAAAAATTTAACTTCACCTAAACATCATCAAAATAATTTAATATTACTAAAAATCAATGAAAATTAGAGTAACATCACTTAAAAACCACTAAAATATCAATTAACATCATTGAAAATTATCTCAACTTCAATAATAAAAATTAAAAATGACTAAACGTTTTAACATCACCGCAACATCAACAAAATTAATTTAAGATTGCTTACAATCTATAAAAATTACTGAAAGTTAGAATAACATCACTTAAAATATCAAAAAATTGCTATAATTTTTTTAATATTAACGAATATTTATTAAAAATTACTGAAACATCATTAACCCTCGCCCAAAATTAATAAAAAAATTTAAATTCACCTAAACATCATCAAAATAATTTAATATTATTAAAAATCAATGAAAATTAGAGTAACATCACTTAAACCACTAAAACATCAATTAACATCATTGAAAATTATCTCAACTTCAATAATAAAAATAAAAAGTGACTAAACATTTTTTAACATCACCGCCACATCATCCAAATTAATTTAAGATTGCTTAAAATCTATAAAAATCACTGAAAGTTAGAATAACATCACTTAAAATGTCAAAAAATTACTATAATTTTTTTAACATCAGACAACGAATATTATTAAAAATTACTAAAACATCATTAATCCTCGCCTAGAATTAGTAAAAAAAATTTAACTTCACCTAAACATCATCAAAATAATTTAATATTACTAAAAATCAATGAAAATTATAGTAACATCACTTAAAAACCACTAAAACATCAATTAACATCATTGAAAATTATCTCAACTTCAATAATAAAAATAAAAAATGACTAAACATTTTTTAACATCACCGCCACATCATCCAAATTAATTTAAGATTGCTTAAAATCTATAAGAATCACTGAAAGTTAGAATAACATCACTTAAAATGTCAAAAAATTACTATAACTTTTTTAACATCAGACAACGAATATTATTAAAAATTACTAAAACATAATTAATCCTCGTCCAGAATTAATAAAAAAAATTTAACTTCACCTAAACATCATCAAAATAATTTAATATTACTAAAAAGCAATGAAAATTATAGTAACATCACTTAAAAACCACTAAAACATCAATTAATATCATTGAAAATTATCTCAACTTCAATAATAAAAATTAAAAATAACTAAACATTTTTTAACATCACCGCAACATCAACAAAATTAATTTAAGATTGCTTACAATCTATAAAAATCACTGAAAGTTAGAATAACATCACTTAAAATATCAAAAAATTGCTATAATTTTTTTAACTTCAACGAATATTTATTAAAAATTACTGAAATATCATTAATCGTCGCCCAAAATTAATAAAAAAATTTAACTTCACCTAAACATCATCAAAATAATTTAGTATAACCAAAAATGAATGAAAATTAGAGTAACATCACTTAAAAACCACTAAAACATTAATTAACATCATTGAAAATTATCCCAACTTCAATAATAAAAATTAAAAATGACTAAACATTTTTAACATCACCGTAACATCAACAAAATTAATTTAAGATTGCTTACAATCCATAAAAATCACTGAAAGTTAGAATAACATCACTTAAAATATCAAAAAATTGCTATAATTTTTTTAACTTCAACGAATATTTATTAAAAATTACTGAAATATCATTGATCGTCGCCCAAAATTAATAAAAAAATTTAACTTCACCTAAACATCATCAAAATAATTTAGTATTACCAAAAATGAATGAAAATTAGAGTAACATCACTTAAAAACCACTAAAACATCAATTAACATCATTGAAAATTATCTCAACTTCAAAAATAAAAATTAAAAATAACTAAACATTTTGTAACATCACCGCAACATCAACAAAATTAATTTAAGATTGCTTACAATCTATAAAAATCACTGAAAGTTAGAATAACATCACTTAAAACATCAAAAAATTGCTATAATTTTTTTAACTTCAACGAATATTTATTAAAAATTACTGAAATATCATTAATCGTCGCCCAAAATTAATAAAAAAATTTAACTTCACCTAAACATCATCAAAATAATTTAGTATAACCAAAAATGAATGAAAATTAGAGTAACATCACTTAAAAACCACTAATACATCAATTAACATCATTGAAAATTATCTCAACCTTAATAATAAAAATTAAAAATAACTAAACTTTTTTTAACATCACCGCAACATCAACAAAATTAATTTAAGATTGCTTACAATCTATAAAAATTACTGAAAGTTAGAATAACATCACTTAAAATATCAAAAAATTGCTATAATTTTTTTAATATTAACGAATATTTATTAAAAATTACTGAAACATCATTAACCCTCGCCCAAAATTAATAAAAAAATTTAAATTCACCTAAACATCATCAAAATAATTTAATATTACTAAAAATCAATGAAAATTTGAGTAACATCACTTAAACCACTAAAACATCAATTAACATCATTGAAAATTATCTCAACTTCAATAATAAAAATAAAAAATGACTAAACATTTTTTAACATCACCGCCACATCATCCAAATTAATTTAAGATTGCTTAAAATCTATAAGAATCACTGAAAGTTAGAATAACATCACTTAAAATGTCAAAAAATTACTATAATTTTTTTAACATCAGACAACGAATATTATTAAAAATTACTAAAACATCATTAATCCTCGCCTAGAATTGGTAAAAAAAATTTAACTTCACCTAAACATCATCAAAATAATTTAATATTACTAAAAATCAATGAAAATTGTAGTAACATCACTTAAAAACCACTAAAACATCAATTAACATCATTGAAAATTATCTCAACTTCAATAATCAAAATAAAAAATGACTAAACATTTTTTAACATCACCGCCACATCATCCAAATTAATTTAAGATTGCTTAAAATCTATAAGAATCACTGAAAGTTAGAATAACATCACTTAAAATGTCAAAAAATTACTATAATTTTTTTAACATCAGACAACGAATATTATTAAAAATTACTAAAACATCATTAATCCTCGCCTAGAATTGGTAAAAAAAATTTAACTTCACCTAAACATCATCAAAATAATTTAATATTACTAAAAATCAATGAAAATTGTAGTAACATCACTTAAAAACCACTAAAACATCAATTAACATCATTGAAAATTATCTCAACTTCAATAATAAAAATTAAAAATAACTAAACATTTTTTAACATCACCGCAACATCAACAAAATTAATTTAAGATTGCTTACAATCTATAAAAATCACTGAAAGTTAGAATAACATCACTTAAAATATCAAAAAATTGGTATAAATTTTTTAATTTCAACGAATATTTATTAAAAATTACTGAAATATCATTAATCGTCGCCCAAAATTAATAAAAAATTTAACTTCACCTAAACATCATCAAAATAATTTAGTATTATCAAAAATGAATGAAAATTAGAGTAACATCACTCAAAAACCACTAAAACATCAATTAACATCATTGAAAATTATCCCAACTTCAATAATAAAAATTAAAAATGACTAAACATTTTTAGCATCACCGTAACATCAACAAAATTAATTTAAGATTGCTTACAATCTATAAAAATCACTGAAAGTTAGAAAAACATCACTTAAAATATCTAAAAATTGCTATAATTTTTTTAACATCAATTAACATCAACGAATATTTATTAAAAATTACTGAAATATTATTAATCGTACCCAAAATTAATAGAAAAATTTAACTTCACCTAAACATCATCAAAATAATTTAATATTACTAAAAATCAATGAAAATTAGAGTAAAAACACTTAAAAACCACTTAAACATCAATTAACATCATTGAAAATTATCTCAACATCGATAATAAAAATTAAAATTGACTAAACATTTTTTAACATCACCGTAACATCAACAAAACTATCATCTTTTAAAATTTCTAAAAATTGTCATGAATTTCCTTTAACATAACATAACTTTAATAAAAATAACTAAAAAGCAATTAAACATCAAATAAACATCAATTAACATCATCGAAAATTATCTCAACTTCGCTAATAAAAACACAAAATGAATAAATTTAACATTATAATAATTTTTGAAAACCGTAGTAACATCATTTAACATTTCTAAAAATTGTTATAAAATTAAAAACATAAATTAAAATTGAAAAATTGTCCTTGGCCAGGATTTGAACCATGTCTGGTGTGATAACCTTAAATCCTGGCCAAGGACAATTTTTCAATGTTTACTTTACACTTTACTTAAAAAGTAAGAACTCTTTGCGTTTCATAAATTAAAATTAACAAAAATTGCCTAAACATAATTTTTCAAACAATAAAATTATCAAATATCACTATTAAATCGGTTAGAGATTCCAAAAAGTTATTTAACTTCATTAAAGTTTTCCTAAAACTTAAAACTACTAAACATCAGCTTATTAACATCATTCAAAATGACGTTAACATCATTAAAATCTGTTATGGATCACTTAATGTCAATAAAAATAACCTAAACATCACTTATAATTTTATAAAATCAGTTAATTCTAGCTTTGTTCCACCAACGAGTCTGACTGTCACGAAACCGTTACCAAACTGCTAGAATCGAGTTTATGCGCTTGCGCTAACTTCTTGCCGACCAAAGGGTAACTACTTCTATGGCTAAGTTTGGTTAAAAATTTATATTTTATTTATACTTTTATTTATTTTCAATTTAGCAGTTTGGTTACGGTCTCGTGACGGTTAGAACACGTTGTTGGAACCAAGCTATTTTTTCTTTAAAATAACATAAAATAAGTAAATAACTTTTTTATTTCTAAATAAAAATATTTGAAAACTGTTTTATGGGGGTGCACTTTTGACAAGTAATAGATATTTATGATTTAAGTGTCAAAAATGCATGTTTATGGCACGTTTATTGAAAGTTTGTGGGACGAGCGAAGCGATAATATTTTTTCTACAAACGAATAATATTAATAAAAGGACCTTATCGTTCTCTGGGGCTGGATTCCTGAAATCTCACATAGTGAATGTTAAATTCACCTTCATCGAAGCGCATGCGTCAAAATCTCATCAGCGATTCCAAATTCACTTGGTCTGAACCAGGCGAATCAAGATTCACGAGTGAAAGTTTGCGCATGCGCTCGAGGAAGGTGAATTTAACATTCACTGTGTGAGATTTCAGGAATCCACGTCCTGACGAGATTGTATGATTTTTTTAATTTTATAGATTTATTTCTAGGAAAGACCATTGTACGTCCTTTTTTTCAAAAATATTTATAAAAACTTGAAATGTTCTTCCTTATTTTGCACGCACGATTTAAATCGATCTCTAATAATTCACAACAGAAACAACTAATTAGAGGAATATTTAAAATTGCAAATCGTAATTACAGGTAACTAATATACTTTATTTTTTAACTAGGAGGAGTGATTTAAATTTCCCGCGCTAAAATGCCAAAAATTAACGTCCCTGATTGGTTAAAAGTAAGCAAGATTTACACCGGATAATTATTTTGGATGATTTTCATGATTTTTGACATACCGGGTGGAAATGAAAACCGGGTCACCTCTATAACTTTTTTATTTATGAATAGAAAAATTTGAAATTTGGCTATGTTCTATGGCTCAAAAAAACAAATTTTATGTACATTTTTTATTTTCGAAATCACTTCCGGTTTCACCGGAAACACCATGAACTTTGTTTTTTTAAATGTAACATCCCATATTTTTATTCATGGCTTAAAATACTTTTAAAAAAGAAGTATTTTTAAGATATTAGTTTTTTTTTTTTTTGTAAAAAAAATTTTTTTCAAAAAAAAAAAAAAGGTTTTCGAAGTCGGTGAAAAGTACCAAAACTAATTCTAAATAACTCAAATACCTAAATAAAATTGTAATTTGAAAAAAAATTTAAGTGGTTTTGAACTAATAATTTTTAAACTTAGTTAATGAAGATTTTATCAAATATCTCACTTTTTTTAAATGCAATGATGCCGGGTCATTCGAATTTTTAAAAAGAGGATTTTATAACGATTATTTATTTTATGGGGTACCAAAATAATTTTATCATTAAAAAACCAAAATAACCAAGAGTTTCTGTCAAAATCTGTTTGGTTATTTTTCTAGTAACTTTTATAGTGTAAGTTGTCCTTTTCTGTCACTCCTCCTGGTTAAAAATAAAGTATAGCATATGTATTTTTTGACAATAATTGTCACACTTGTCAAAATTTAAAATTTGAATAGCCGCAGTTGCTAGCTTAATAATAGATTTTTTCTATACAGTTTAATTATTTAACAGCAACTTCTAAACAAAATTGAAGGTGATATTTTATATTTAAAATATTATAGTTCGTTTTGGTAAGTTGGATTTTAAGTTGTTTACATAGTAACCATGGTTGTGTTATGTACTTTCTGCACTAGTGTAGAAAGTAAGTTACTTTCTACACTGGTGTTACTTTATACACATGTCATAAAAAATGACGTTTTTAACGTTTGTCGTGAGTGTCAAAAGTGCTATTTTTTACACGTTTGTAGAAAAAAAATATATGTACAGGGTGAGCTAAAATGATTGTGGTCAATTCAAAGGACCTTATCGTTTTCATATGGGAATTTGGGTAGAAATGAAATTAAAATCAAACTTATTAAAACGAACTATAATATTTTAAATATAAAATATCATCTTCAATTTTGTTTGGAAGATGCTGTTAAATAATTAAACTGTATGACAAAAATCTTTTATTAAGCTGGCAACTACGGCTATTCAAATTTTAAGTGTGACAATTATTGTCAAAAATACATATGCTAGTTACCTGTAATTACGATTTGCAATTTTAAATATTCCTCTAATTAGTTGTTTTTGTTGTGAATTATTAGAGATCGATTTAAATCGTGCGTGCAAAATAAGGAAGAACGTTTCAAATTTTTATAAATATTTTTGAAGAAAAGGATGTACAATGGTTTTTGCTAGAAATAAATCTATAAAATGAAAAATCATACAATCTCGTCAGAAGAATAAGTGCTATTTTCTTAGAACTTAGCGCAAAGCAGAGCCCGGATTTGCTTCTAAAAATTGATTTTTAGAATTTTATTCTCATTTCCAAAAAATTGTATTTTTTTATTAAAAATAATTAACTGCGCTTGGATATATTATATTTATGTTAACAATTAAATAATACGTTTGGAAATTAACGGATTTATTTGTGACACGTAGGTGAAAAATTTTCCAATGTTGCCAATGTTTTAGAAAATCTGAAATGTACTGTAAATATCGTAACATTTTAATTTCAAGATGTTCTAGTGATTAGATATCTATAAAACTTTCGTAAACTATAATACTAATACCATTTTATCACGTACTAGAAATATCATAATCTTATACAATGCTCCAAATGTTTTATTCAAGTTTTTGTAAAAATTGATGAAAAAACGGCAACTCTGCAATAATTAAATAATTTTAAAAAATTAATTGTGAATTTACTTATTAATTTGATAAAACTATACGCTAAATAATTAAAATAAAATATAATATTTATAAATATGTAATTAAGTACATAATTAATGTTGTAGTTACGTTCGTGGTGATCAATGAATTGGAAGGAGTAACAGCAAACGAACAATTTTTTGATGAATTTTTATTAATAAATAAGAACCGACGTTTCGACTACTATTATAGTCTTATTCATGGCTAAAATGACATAAAACAATTCTTTAGGTAATTAATACATTATTAACATCAGAAAATTAAAATATTTACATGATTTAGGCAACTAACATTGCATTAATCCCGACATCGTTGTCGAATTGTGCAAAATGATGTTAAAAATTCTCAACTTCAAAAGCCTTTTCTGAAGCCTACGCATATTTTCATGGCCCAATATTTTACAAAATTAAATATTTTACAAAATTAAATATTTTACTTTTCTATACATGTGGTATGAATATCAACTGTGGAACAGGACCCATCCAGAGAACGATAAGGTCCTTTCCCTCCTAAAAATCTGGGGAATTTGTTTGCTTCAAGTTCATAGTAACACAAAATCATGTCAAAATCAAAACAAAGTAACTAGACTTCACAAAAGCAGAGACGTAGGTGTAATTTTTACCGTTGTTTTAAAACTTCTGACTTTTCAATTTCGTTTTATTGTGCCTTCTATTTCATAAACGACAGTTTTTATCAAAATTAATTTGTATAAATCTTTGTTTTGTGTTAGCATCTGCCTCCAAAATGAAGAAAAACATTTTCCATATTTGACATTCGGAGTGAAATTAGAGATTTTGCAAAAAAATTTTGCTACGCCATTGGATTACTAGGAGATTTTCTTTTTAAGATTTCAGTTGTATCAACCTGTGTATTTGGTTGCCTACATATCAAACCACAATCATTTTAGCTCACCCTGTACATATTTCTAATTCCCATTAAACAAAAACAACATAAAAATTTTATTCACTGTAGTTAATTTAATGAAAATTTAACTTATATTTCCATTATTTTCCAGATTTAGGAGGGGTGCCCCCCACCCCGGATTCCCTACATCAGAGTCAGAGGAAAACCGCAAGTAAGAAGTAAGTACAGTTCCAATTTTTCAGTCGCTCATAAAACAAAATACAATAAGTTTCGTTTGTGCATTTTGGCATCTTGAAGTAAAATAAAAAAAAGTTGTGGTAGAAAAAATGAATCCACTCGACACGGTACCAAAAGAAGATAAACAAAAAAGCAGCGGAAGCACAAATTTGGATTTTGTTGAATTTGAATATGAGTGGACGATCAGAGACTTCAATTTAATATGTGACGATTATTTTTGTGCAGACGCAAGTATTAAATCTCCTACATTTTCAGTTACAACTACAAATGGCACTTATTTATGGTCTTTCAAGTTAAGTCGACAAGATATTGGTCACGATCAACGAAAAATAGAAATATCATTAAATTTAGAATCTAAAATAGAAGATGAAATCCTTGTTAAATATCAGTTTACCGTCTTAAATAAAGATAGAGTCTCAAGCAAAATCCAAACATTAAAACGTAGTACTAGTTTTAGTGAGAATAAAAAGTCATATAGTAGTTTGTTCGAATATGTAAGACATATAAGAGATGCATTTGGAAGAAGAATTATTTATAATGATTCTTCTAACAACCTTCTAAAAATTAATGACACCATAATTATTTTATTTGAAGGAAAATTTTTTGTTTCAACTAGACTTACTAGTAAATTGAACACAATTGATTTACTTAACACAAAAGCTGAATTATCCACACAAGCGATTCAAGATATATTGCATTTCTTATATACAGGCCAAACAATAAATGCAACTAATTTGCAAGAAGGATTATTAATGGCTGGTGATAATTTAAAATTTAAAGAACAATTAGAGGATAAATTGTTTTCGGAACTTAACATTCAGAACGCAGCTGAAGTTTACAAATTTGTATATTCGCATAACAAAACAGATTTGAAAAATAAAGTGATGGAATTTATTAAAAGAAACGGAACAGCTGTTACGGCTACGAATGGTTGGATGTCACTTCTAGAATCGTCAGATCCAACTACGTTAACAGAAATAATCGATGCCTTCTCAAACAACTCCAACTCTACAACAAACAATGACAATTAATTCGATTTACCTAATGTAGATTAGAAAATAATTACAAGTACAACGTGTTTTTTTTAACTTTTTTAAATACTATTTTTGTACAAACTTGTATTCTTATAATTAAAGCATTTATAAAACCATTTTTTTTATTTTTTATTCGCACTTTAAACAAAAAATTCACATACAGGGTGTTTCATTGAAAACTTGAAATGTCGTTAATTTCATAACCAAAATTTTTTTCAAAAAATTAACCGAACACGCCGATTTTTGTTTTGAGGGGGACGCATTATAAGACCGATTTAAGCACTCTCATGTCACTCTCTTAAGCGGGGGGCGTTAACCCCCTAATTTCTTAAATGACAACAGGGGTTGAGTAATATATCATTTGAAAGCTGCTTTTAATTAGAATTCAACGGCATAAATTAAATTAAAATTCATCGATTCATTTTAAAGAAAAAAATTAAAAACTCATTGCAATAAATAAATTTAAAAAATGTTAAATTAACCCCAAAAATCTTTTTTCAATTAGCAGATTATTAAATACTGAATAAAAAATTGAAGGTAAGATGTCACGTTTGGTTCTCATGAATAATTTAATTTAAAATTTAAACGCAAAAGAACAATAAATAAATTTCTATGTTATGTTATCCACATGATTTGACAGGTGTTTACATCTAAATAAAATGTGATTTAAAAATTGAAATAATTTAATTTAGTGTATTACAAGTTTTCGAATTAAATAGATTACACTAACTTTATTACCTCCTAACCATTCAAAATGGTTTATTCTATGGATGATCGAGTTGAGATTATTATGCTATACGGTGAAGAAAGAAGATGTGCCCTTCGAGCAGCTACTCGTTTTAATAATCTTCATCCAGATAAAAATGTATCTGCAAGATATGTTTTAGATTTGTTCAATAAATTTCGTGAAACGGGTTCAGTAGGAAATAAAAAAAGAACTGGCGGCCCCCCAAATGAAGTAGAAACGTTGATTGTAGTAGCCGAAACATCTCTAAATCCGCAAACTTCCATAAGTAACTTATCTACATTAACAGGACTTCAAAGTACCAAGGTTTGGAGAATTTTAAAAAATTTAAAATATCGCCCGTATAAATTTTCTTGTCATCAAGAATTAAGTGAAGATGATTTTGATCGCCGAACAGAGTTTTGTGAAGTTATGTCTAATAGACTAACAAATACTCCAAACCAATTACAAAACATCTGTTTTAGTGATGAAGCAACATTTAATTTGAGGGGTGAAGTTAATAAACATAACTGTCGTTATTGGAGTACAGAAAATCCACATTGGATGCAAGAAGAGCACTGTCAGTATCCAGAAAAATTAAATGTTTGGCTTGGCATTTATGGGGATCATATTATAGGCCCAATATTTATTGATGGCAACTTAACAGGCGAAAAATATTTAGATATGCTACAAAATATTATCGAACTTACAATAACACATGTCTTAAAAAATGATAATATGCTGGACTAAAATTTGATAATTTTTCAACAAGATGGTGCTCCGCCATATTATACGTTGCCAGTTCGTCAATATTTAAACAGAACCTTTCCTAGTTGGATTGGCTGTAGAGGTACTATTGAATGGCCAGCACGCTCACCTGACCTCACACCGCTAGATTTTTTCGTTTTGGGCTATTTAAAAAATAAGGTCCTCCAGAACCAACCTAATACTTTAACAGACCTTCGTCAAAGGATCATAAACGAATGTGGAAATATTACACCAGTAATGCTACAAAATGTTCGCGCAGAATTTGAAGACCGTCTCTATTTCTGCTTGGAAAATTCTGGAAAACATTTCGAACATTTACTTTAATTGTCTACTTAAAAATAAAATTATTTTAAAACTAAAAAAAATTTATTGCAAACTTTAAATTTGAGTATTACAATAGGTTTTTATTTTTTTCCTTTAAAACGAATTTATCAATTTTAATGTAATTTATACCGTTGAATTCTACTTAGAAGCAGCTTTCAAATGATATATTACTCAACCCCTGTTGCCATTTAAGAAATTAGGGGGTTAACGCCCCCGCTTAAGGGAGTAACGTGAGAGTGCTTAAATCGGTCTTATAATGCGTCCCCCTCAAAACAAAAATCGGTATGTTCGGTTAATTTTTTCAAAAAAAAATTTGGTTATGAAATAAACGACATTTGAATTTTTAAATGAAACACCCTGTATTAAATTGATACAAAAGTTATAGCGATTTTAAAATATTAATGATTTTTGTGACACCCTGTACAGGGTGTTTATATAATGATGGTCACGGGTTCGTGTGCTTATACTACAAGTAAAAATAAGAAAAAAAGTACATATAATTTTTTTCCAAAACTCAGCTGTTACCGAGATACAGGGTGTTGAAATTTATTTTTATTTTTACTTTTTATTTATTTTCTGCGGATCGGCTGAATGAAAATTAATAAAAATTATAGGGTGAGTACTTCCCATGGGAATTTTGTTTAAATTTTTAAAATCTTCATTCAATTTACCACAAAAAAGTATACCTATTAAATTTTGATAGCGTTAGTGGTATTCCAGTAATTTGGTGATTTATAATCCAGTACCTTTTTTAAAATCAAACCAATTTTCAAAATTTGAAACAAATTAAATTCAAATTAGAAAAATTATAATTAAAAACTTTTAGTATGACATTTTGTTGGTGCATTCAATAAAAAAACATGTCAGAAACACCTAATTTTAAATTTTAGAAAAATGTTGAAAATGGCTGCCCAATTTCATTTTTTATTAAATTTAAATAAAATGTTTCTAACTTAATTATGGATTTAAAACACAAACTAAAACCTTACTAGGAGTTATCAATTTAAATTTTGTTTATTTAATTTAAATTTGTTTAAAATTTTGAAAATTTGTTTGATTTTAGCAAGGTCACTAAGCCATAAAATTTGAAATTACTGAAATACCACTACTTCTATCAAAATTTAACAGGTATACTTTTATTTAGTAAATTGAATAAAGGTTTAAAAAATCCAAAGAAAATTCTAAAAATTTGCAGTGGCGTATCAAATAAATTAAAAAAGGGGACACCTTATCCTGTTTCTACGCCACTGGAATGTAAAATTAAGACAAAAGTACAAACCAATGATGACTACCTAAGAGAAGTACTTGCCCTAAAATTTTTATTATTATTCATCCACCCAATCAAGAGAAAATAAATAAAAAGTGAAAATTAAAAGAAATTTCAACACCCTGTATCTCGGTAACAGTTGAGATTTGGAAAAAATTTGTACGTACTTTTTGTCTTATTTATACTTGTAGTATAAGCACACGACCCCGTGACCATCATTTTAGAAACACCCTGTATATTGAAAATAATAAAAGCTACAATTTATTAAAATCGCTATTCAAATGGTAAGTACACACTTCAAAATGTTGATTTTTTATTGAAATTTGGTTAAAAACTTTTTGGAACTTCAGTTTTATCAACTGTAAAACTTGCTACTTCAGTTAAAATCTTAACTTTTTTCAACTTTATTGAAGTTCTAACACTTCGTTACTTTGAAAACATTTAAAAGTACTTCAGTTTCATTAATGGCAAAACTAGCTACTTCAATTAAAACCTTCAAAAGTGAAGCTCCAACACTTCGGCACTTCTAAAAATTTGATAATACTTTAATTTTATCAACGATAAAACTTGTTATTTCGGTTAAAATCTTTAAAATATTGCTTTTGAGCAGTTACCGAGTTACATGAAGTTCCGACACCTTGATACTTCACTAAGTTTGATGAAATTTTAGTTTCATCCATGGTAAAGTTTGCTACTTCAGTTAAAAACATCAAAAAGCACTTTTTATGCACTTTCGTGAAGTTCAACATTTTATTACTTCACTAACCTTTTATGAAAGTTTAGTTTTATTCATGATAAAAAATATTGCTTTTATACACTTAACTCAAGTTCAAGCACTTTGGCACTTCAAAAATTTACTAAAACTTTGGTTTTATTTATGATAAAATTTGTTACTTTAATTATGACTTCAAAATCACTTACCAGAATTTCCGACACTTTGGCTCTTCACTAAAACTTTGACGAAACTTTAGCTCCATTCATGGTAAAGTTCGCTACTTCAGTTAAAAACTTTAAAATGTTGTTTTCATAAACTTTCGTGAAGTTCCAATACTTTGGCATTTCATAAATTTACCAAATAAACTTTAGTTTTATTTATGATAAAATTTGTTACTTTAATTATGACTTCAAAATGTTGCTTTAGATCACTAACCAGAATTTCCGACACTTTGGCACTTCACTAAAATTTTGATGAAACTTAAGCTCCATTCATGGTAAAGTTCACTACTTCAGTTAAAAACTCCAAACTGTTGTTTTAATGAAGTTTCGTGAAGTTCCAACACTTTGGTACTTCACTAACTTTTATGAAACTTTAGTTTTATTCTGGATAAAATATGATACTTCACTTAAAAATATTGCTTTTATACACATAACTGAAGTTCTAGTACTTTGGAATTTCCAAAAATTTAATGAAATAACAAGGGTTACTAACCGTTTAAAATTTCAAACCGGTTTCAGTTAATAAAACTTTTTCTAAAAACGATTTCGGTTTTTAAAAACTGTGCTTCCGTTTTTACTAAAAAAAATGGTTTCGGTTACGGTTTTTACAAAATTCAAAAAACGGTTTCGATTTTGGTTTCGGTTAACCGAAAAAAAAAACGGTTTCGGTTTCAGTTAACAAAAAAAAAACGATTTCGGTTACGGTTTAAAAAAAGTATTTTACCTATTTTTTTTAATTTTGATTGTAAAACCGGTTAGTAAAACGGTTAATAAACCGTTAAAAATCAGTTAAGAACTGGTTTCGGTTACGGTTTTTAAAAATTTCTGAAAACAGTTTCGGTTACGGTTAGTTACTTTAGTTTTAGATTCATAATAATATTCGTAACTTTAATTAAAGTCTTCAAAATGTTGCTTTTGTGCCCTTACCTGAAGTTCCAATACTTTGACACTTCATTATATCGTTGATCATGGTAAAACTTGCTGCTTCAATTAAAATCTTCAAAACATTGTTTTTCTTTGCTGAAAACTGAAGTTCCACCATTTTACCAATACAATATAAATTCGATGAAACTCCAGCTATATCAACGATAAAACTTTAATTAGAAACTTCAAACTGATGATTTCATCCATTCTAATGAATTTCCCGCATCAGTTAAAACTTCAGTTTTGTGAATGGTTATTGATGGTACTTCAGTTAAAGAAGTAATATACATTACCTCCATATCCAATTCATGGATTTTTCTATTTAAATGAAATGTTTCTAAAATTGGAACTTCATTAAATTTCTTATATCTAAATCATGAAAAGTAAAATTTATTTAAAAAAAGTAGACATTTTTTTTAAATTTCCGACATTGCGTTATAATTTTTCCTATAAAAATGAAGATTCAAGATTTGGAACTTCATTAAAGTTGTTGAAACTTCAGTTTCATTAATGATGTTACATGTTTCAATTTAGTTAAAAAGGAAATATTTTTATAAGTTGGCATTAAACTTTTAAATTTTCTTATTTAAATGAACTTCTTTCAGTTTTCAATTTTATTATTTTTAATGTCACTTCAGTAAAAAAGCTGAAATTACCATAAATTAAGCTGACGTGTCACCAATGTAGTAAAAATTAAAGTAAGATAATTGTTTAAATTATTATGATATGCTATAATTATTTAAGTAATTAATTAATAATAACTAGAAAATATTTTATTAATAATTTTTTTTACAAAAATTCATGTAATATTATCAAAATGTGCTTTTTTTATTAATTAAATTAATTACAACGTTGATTATGGTTTTTTGATATGATTAAAATAATCGACTAGAGTTAAATATATAAATATCTTCTTTATTTCGTCTTTTTATTTATTAAAATCTTGTCTTCGTTCGGTTCGACGAGTTGCACTGCACATTTTCTTGGAAACCAGCCTCTTATTCGCTTCGAAGCTTGTTCTTCTTCCGATAAACCCTTTTGTACTTTTTCACCAAAAAGCCAGTGCCTACAAAATAATTATTAAAACCTTAGACTTGCAAGTTATCATTTTCATGATCTTACTTATTCCATCGAGTTACTAAAACAGTGTCTTCGACTTCGAGCTTAATTCTAGGCTCATCCGAGCACGGAATACTGATAGAAACCATGAAACCTTGAGTGATTGGCACCCAATACCCTGATGCAGGGCGGATTATGTGGTACAACTTCGTTCGTTGCCTTTTTTCTGATTTTTGCTCAATTTGTTCACGCTTAAATAAAAGCAATTAATCGATGATATGACAAGAAATAAAGTGATTTTAAACTTGATTAAAGTTAAGTAAAGAATCGTGCAGAAATTTAAATCAATTTAATTGAAAAAATATATGGGGAAGCATTAAAAAATAGAGATTTTGTTAAATTTCCTGTTATTTTAGTAAGCGAGATGCGGTGTGGTTGTTTTAAAAATTAATAAAAAATTAATCGAAGCAGCTGGGAGTGATTTTATTTTTGTATTTATTAAAGTGAAGATTTGTGGGTAAAATAAATCCAATTTTATTCAAAAAATTCTAAAGGAAAGGTTTAAAAAATGGATGTTTTTAAAAACTTACAGTATTTTACTCGAGTTGTTATATGATATTAAAAAATTCATAAAAAATCAGCCAAAGCAGCTAGGTCTAATTTAATTTTTGTTTTAAATAAATTAGAGATTTGCGCAAAATCTAAGTTTAATTTTGTTAAAAAAATCCAATGGGAAGGTTTAAAAAAATCGACTTTTGTAAAATCCTACAGTTTTTTACTCAGTGTGCTTGTTATATGATTTTTAAAAATTCATCAAAAATCAACCAAAGTAGCTAGAATTAATTTAATTCTTCCTTCAAATAGTTTAGAGATTTGTGCAGAACTTAAGCCTAATTTTATTAAAATATTCCAATGGGAAGGTTTAAAAAATCGACTTTTGTAAAATCCTACAGTTTTTTACTCAGTGTAGTTGTTGTATGATTTTAAAAAATTCATAAAAAATCAACCAAAGCAGCTAGGACTAATTTAATTCTTGATTCAAATAGTTCAGAGATTTGTGCAAAACTGAAGCCTAATTTTATTAAAATATTCCAATGGGAAGGTTTAACAAAATCGACTTTTGTGAAATCCTACAGTTTTTTACTCGGTGTAGTCGTTATATGATTTTTAAAAATTCATAAAAAATCAACAAAAGCAGCTAGGACTAATTTATTTCTTGATTCAAATAATTTAGAGATTTGTACAGAAGTCAAGCCTAATTTTATTAAAAAATTCCAATGGGAAGGTTTAAAAAAATCGACTTTTGTAAAATCCTACAGTTTTTTACTCAGTGTAGTTGTTGTATGATTTTTAAAAATTCATAAAAATCAACCAAAGCAGCTGGGACTTTTTTAATTCTTGATTCAATTAATTCAGAGATTTGTGCAAAACTTATGCATAATTTTATTAAAATATTCCAATAGGAAGGTTTAAAAAAATCGACATTTGTAAAATCCTACAGTTTTTTACTCGGTGTAGTTGTACGATTTTTAAAAATTCATAAAAATCAACCAAAGCAGCTGGGACTTTTTTAATTCTTGACTCAAGTAATTCAGAGATTTGTGCAAAACTTATGCATAATTTTATTTAAAACTTCCAATGGGAAGGTTTAAAAAAATCGACTTTTGTAAAATCCTACAGTTTTTTACTCGGTGTAGTTGTTATATGGTTTTTAAAAATTCGTTAAAAATCAACCAAAGTAGCTAGGACTAATTTTATTCTTAATTGAAATAATTCAGAGATTTGTGCAGAACTTAAGCCTAATTTTATTAAACAATTCAAATTCAAATTCAAATAAGCCTAAGTTTATTAAAAAATTCCAATGGGGAGGTTTAAAAAATCGACTTTTGTAAAATCCTACAGTTCTTTACTTGTTGTAGTTGTTACATGATTTTTAAAAATTCATAAAAAATCAACCAAAGCAGCTAGGACTAATTTAATTCTTGATTCAAATAATTCAGAGATTTGTGAAGAACTTAAGCCTAATATTATTAAAAAAATTCGATGGGAAGGTTTAGAAAATCGACTTTCGTAAAATCCTACAGTTTTTTACTCGGTGTAGTTGTTATATGATTTTTAAAAATTTATAAAAAATCAACCAAAGCAGCTAGGACTAATTTAATTCTTGATTCAAATTCAAATAAGCCTAAGTTTATTAAAAAATTCCAATGGGGAGGTTTAAAAAATCGACTTTTGTAAAATCCTACAGTTCTTTACTTGTTGTAGTTGTTACATGATTTTTAAAAATTCATAAAAAATCAACCAAAGTAGCTAGGACATTTTTAATTCTTAATTCTAGTAGCTCAGAGATTTGTGCAGAACTTAAGCCTAATTTTATTTAAAACTTCCAATGGGAAGGTTTAAAAAAATCGACTTTTGTAAAATCCTACAGTTTTTTACTTGGTGTAGTTGTTATATGATTTTTAAAAATTTATAAAAAATCAACCAAAGCAGCTAGGACTAATTTAATTCTTGATTCAAATTCAAATAAGCCTAAGTTTATTAAAAAATTCCAATGGGGAGGTTTAAAAAATCGACTTTTGTAAAATCCTACAGTTCTTTACTTGTTGTAGTTGTTACATGATTTTTAAAAATTCATAAAAAATCAACCAAAGTAGCTAGGACTTTTTTAATTCTTAATTCTAGTAGCTCAGAGATTTGTGCAGAACTTAAGCCTAATTTTATTTAAAACTTCCAATGTGAAGGTTTAAAAAAATCGACTTTTGTAAAATCCTACAGTTTTTTACTTGGTGTAGTTGTTATATGATTTTTAAAAATTTATGAAAAATCAACCAAAGCAGCTAGGACATTTTAAAGTCTTGATTCAAATAATTCCGAGATTTGTTCAGAACTTAAGCCTAATTTAATAAAAAAATTCCAATGGAAAGGTTTACAAAAATCAACTTTTGTAAAATCCTACAGTTTTTTACTCAGTGTAGTTGTTATATGATTTTTAAAAATTCATAAAAAACAACCAAAGCAGTTAGTACTAATTTAATTCTTGATGCAAATAATTCAGAGATTTGTGCAAAACTTAAGCCTAAGTTTATTTAAAAATTCCAATGGGAAAGTTTAAAAAAATCGACTTTTGTAAAATCCTACAGTTCTTTACTTGTTGTAGTTATTATGATTTTTAAAAATTCATAAAAAATCAACCAAAGCAGTTAGGACTAATTTAATTCTTGATTCAAATAAATTAGAGATTTGTGCAAAATTTAAAACCAATTTTGTTAAAAAATTCCAATGGGAACATGAAAAAATTTGAACTTTTCTTACGGTTAAAGAATATTGGTCGCATCCTTTAGCTACAACCCAATTAATGCCATCACCAATGGGTTCACATGAAAAATTAAGAACTTGCTGCATATTTTTGATGGCACCTAAATCATAAGGAAATTTATAGTCCTGCTTATTATTTCTATGCCTCCGAACCGCTTTATCGTAAATCCAATCTTCAATCCCTGTACGATTACGAATAATGCCTACAACCTACCAAAAAATCATCATTTTTATGAACTAATTTTACGTTTCACATCCTCACCTGGAATTTTAGTAAAAATCCTACAGCTAAAACAACTCCAATAGATAATCCTAAAGCGAAAACAGTTAAAAATAAGCTGTAAAATCCTAAAGTAACAATTGGTTGATCTCTGGGGCCGTAATACAAGTACCACACACGATAAATCCCTCGATACATAAATAACGATAGGATACACGTAGATTGTATACAGGCGATGACTGAAAACGCTAGAAATGAAGTGAAATGCGCGTGATTACCCCAACCAACGCAATTATTAATCCACGGGCAGTGGTGATCCATTTTTATAACACAACGTCCACCTAAAAATACACAAATACATAATTTTAATTAAATTATGTTTGAATAATTACATTTACGACAATGGTGCGAGCGTGGCGCTTTAAAACCTTGACAAACACCACAAAATTGCAAAAACTTAACATCCTCTTCATTTTTCTAAAATAACCATAATTATTAATTTATTATAATTTTGTTGGTGATACTTACAGGTCGCCATTTTAGAGGTAAATAACCGGGCCCATGAAATATCGATGATAAAAAATTATACAACGTTAACCCTAGAAAAAGCATGAACAACGATTTTTGTATAAAAACCCAGAAAGTATAATTGGGCCAAAGAATTCCACTACAATAAATAGTCATGCTCGATACTATCTTGATAATCGCTTAAAAATATTTATAAATTATTACTCGTAATGGTTGAAATTTCTACTAAATACCTAAAGCCGTTAAGGGACCCCAGTGTAAAATACCTGAGAATCTTCTAAAACACATTTTTAATATGCTTTTTGTGGCTTTTTATTTATTAATGTGCATTTTCTTGTGTAAACAGTTAAAAAAGTAAAAATTTACATAACCTCAATTGTCAGGTGACTTATAAACAAAACGGTATGCAACCAAATATACATGGTAAAGTAGGTTGCATTTACTATAAATATTTTTTTTTTTTTTAATTTTGTATTTTAATTTTTAATATACTAATTTGGGTATCCTAATTATGAATCAAGCAAACGTGTTTCGATACAAAGCTTGATTTAGGAGATTGAAATTAACAAAAGTAGATTTTTTGAAAAAATTACACCAATGTTTACGATTTGAATAAAATTTAAGGCCTGTTTTTATAGAATCGGGTCTTCTGAATTTGGTGTAACTAAAATTTTTGTTGTACGACTAGTAATTTAGAAGTTATAGCCAAATTTAATTGATCCAGAAAAATTATATTAAAAAATTTAATGAAATTCACTAAAAGAATTAATATTTCGAAAAATACTTAACCGATTTTCATGTTTAAGGTCTCAAAATTTGTAGGGATGATTTTTCTACGAGAATTCTTTAAAGAAAAATATTTTCGGTGAAAAATGCTTTATTTATAGCTGAAATTGTGCTTCTCAAATCATTAAAAATTCAAAAACTTTTGTAAAATATTTTTAAAATAACGCCTATTATAGGTATTCCAGTAAAAATTTTGTTTTGGTATTGCTTAAACTTTTTGAGACAAAAAATAAAAACGAAAATTATGAAAAAGCAACCATTAAAAAAATTGAAAACAAAAATTGATTTTTACAATAAAAATTTTAAGTTCCCTTTATGAATTAGGGTGTCCTGATTGTGAATCAATCAAAATTATTGCGATACAAGGTGTGATTTAAGAGATACAGCGTTTTAATATTTTTCAAAAATCAAATATTTCAAAAAAATTAACCAAAATTTGCGAGTTGAATTAAATTTAAGGCCTCATTTTATAGACCGTTGTTTTCTGAATTTGTTAAAACCAAAATTTTAGTTCTACGACCAGTATTTTAGAAGTTACAGCGCATTTTGTAAAAACTTCCGATATTACCGGTTAAAAAAATTGATTTTTCAAAAAATACTGAACGGATTATAAAGTTTAAGGGCTCGAAATGTACAGTTGTCATTCTTCTACGAGGATTAATCAAAAAAATTTGGTTTGAGATACTATAAAGGCGAATTTAAGTGTAATTTCCGATTGCTTCGCGGATTTTTTGAATTGGGGTTTATTTAATCCGCGCAAACTCTGCGAGGGGTTGCAAAACGTGCCCCGCCCTGTCGAGCAAATGTGGTTGTAAATAAAAATGGTTAATGACGTCGGTTTTTGCGATAAAATAGGTGGTTACTTATCGGAATTAGGAAAATGGTAGGTAATTACTAAAACGAAAATTTTAAATAATCAAAATTGGATTTATTAGGTGTGTTTGGAGGAATGTAATTTTAGGGCAGGTGCTTTCAGTGCTCTTGTGCGCGATAAACACTCTATCCCATTATATAAATTTGGAAGAGGGAAATGTTCTTCCGACAGGACAAAGTTTTCCGCATTACATGTTCCTGTGTGCCATCTACACGAGCTGGTTGGCTTTTCGAAGAGGCGATAAAGGTTTGATTACCATTATTAAAAACCGAGGATGGAGGTATCTACTACTTTGCTTAATTGACGTTCAAGCGAACACGCTAATGTCTTCGGCACACCAATTTACCACTCTAACGAGCATTCAGGTGATTATTTGATAACGTTCAATGCGGAAATTGCAATAATCTCATTTTAGTTGCTCGGATGTGTGGCAATTCCTGTGGCTCTGGCGTTAAGTTGTTTAGTTTTGGGTGTTCGATATCGAATGGTTCACATCTTGGCTGTTTCCGTTTGTTTGATTGGTGTCGGTTGTTTAGTTTGGGCCAACATTAACAACACTAAAATCGATGGTAAGAATCAATTAGTCGGTGACATGTTATGCCTCGGTGGAGCTGTTTTATATGCAATTGTAACGGTGCTTCAAGAATTATCGGTGAAAAATACTGATGCAGTCGAGTATTTAGGGCTTTTAGGTTTATTTGGAAGCATCGTGAGTGGTTTACAAATGTAAGCAATTTGTTATATAAATTATTTGTATTAATTTGATACGTTTCAAGGATTTTATTGGAGAAACAAACGTTACTACGAGTCTCCTGGAGAAATTCAAGCATGTTATTAAGTTCATTCACATCGTGTCAATTCCTATTCTGCACTTTATCATCGATTTTTTTAACGGAGATGGGAACTACTGCCTTACATTTATCGCTCATCTCTGGAAATTTTTATGCTCTAATTTTAGGAATGGTGCTCTTTAATTATAAGGTAATAATATTTATATTATATTATACTACGAACTAATATCAATTTTTATAGTTTCACGCCTTGTACTTTCTATCATATGCCATAACGATGACTGGAGTGTACGTTTATGTGATTAAACCAATTCCAATCGCTGCTCAAATGTTGCCAAATTCTCAACAGCGAGTATCACAAAATAGGTACGCACTAAATTTTTATTAAATTAATTTTAATTCGTGTTGTTTTAGATCCGAATGCCAAATTCGTGAACATATTATGTCGGGAAGTCTTGAAAATACATCAGAAATGCTTCCTACGTTTAATACGATTAACAGTCGTGACAGTTTTCCTTTAAATTTAAGCTCTAACACCACTTTTACTTCGTTTTATGGAAGCCACAATGTCCTTAACGTAAATACCACAAGTTCAGCTTAATTTTTAGTAATTTTTTTGCAATAAATTGTTATTATAAATAGGTTTTTATGTGATTAATGTTTTATAAACGATTAGAATTTTTAATATAATGTTATTACCAAATTTTTTGATTAAGTAGGTGTTATTTTGTAAGTCGAGGCACTCGTACAAGCCGCACAACTGTAAATATTTCACTTCATGTTTATAAGTTTTTATAATTTTATAAATAAATAAATAAATTTGTTGTTTAATTTTTGCCTCATTTAATATCGATTTATTGAAAAATTCTAAGGGGAACAATAAAATAATTGAAATATTCTAAAAATTGCACTATTATACTTGTTGAAGCTTAAAAATGATTTTTAAAAATTTATAAAAAAATAACCAAGTGAGCTAGAATTAATTTTCCGGTAGATTTCAATAAATTAGAGAATTCTGCAAAAAATAAACCCGAGTTTAGTGAAAAATTCCAAGGAAAAACTTAAAAAAATTGAGATTTTTAAAATTGCATTTTACGTGTTGAAGTTGTTGGATGATTTTTAAAAACATAACCAAGTGATTTGAATAAATTAGAGAATTCTGCAAAAAATAAACCCGAGTTTATTGAAAAATTCCAAGGGGAAGGTTAAAAAATTGAGATTTGTTAAAATTGCATTATTTTACGTGTTGAAGTTCTAGGACGATTTTTAAAAATTTATAAAAAAAATAACAAAGTGAGCTAGAATTAATTTTTTGGTCGCTTTAAATAAATTGGAAAATTATGCAAAAAATAAACCCTAGTTTGTTGAAACATTACAAGGGGAACATTAAAAAAAATTGATATTTTGTAAAAATTGCACTATTTTACGTGTTAAAGCTGTAGATGATTTTTAAAAATGTATAAATAAATAATCAAGTTAGCTAGAATTAATTATTTAGGGGCTTTACATAAATTGGAGAATTATGCAAAAAATAAACCGAAATTTATTGAAAAATTCCAAGGGGACGCTTTAAAAAATTGAGATTTTTTAAAATTGCATTATTTTACGTGTTGAAGTTCTAGGACGATTTTTAAAAATTTATAAAAAAATAACCAAATGAGCTAGAATTATTTTTTTGGTCGCTTTAAGTAAATTGGAGAATTATGCAAAAAGAAACCCTAGTTCGTTGAAACATTCCAAGGGGAACATTAAAAAAATTGATATTTTGTAAAAATTGCACTATTTTACGTGTTAAAGCTGTAGATGATTTTTAAAAATTTATTAAAAAAATAACCAAGTGAGCTAGAAGTAATTTTCCAGTTGATTTAAATAAATTAGAGAATTCTGCAAGAAATAAACCCGAGTTTGTTGAAAAATTCCAAGAGGAAGCTTAAAGAAATTGAGATTTTTTAAAATTGCATTATTTTACGTGTTGAAGTTGTAGGATGATTTTTAAAAATTTATAAAAAAATAACCAAGTGAGCTAGAATTAATTTTGCGGTTGATTTGAATTAATTAGAGAATTTTGCAAAAAATAAACCCGAGATTATTGAAAAATTCTTAAAGGAACATTAAAAAATTTGAGTTTTTTCAAATATTGCACTATTTTACTTGTTAAACTGTAAAGTGATTTTTAACAATTTATAAAATAATAACCAAGTTAGCTAGAATAAATTTTCCGGTTGATTTGAATGAATTAGAGAATTCTGCAAAAAATAAACTCGCGTTTATTGAAAAATTTCAAAAAGAACATTACAAAAATTTTCTAAAAATTTGCACTATTTAACTTGTTGAAGCTACAGGATTATTTTTAAAAATTTATAAAAAAATTACCACGTGAGCTAGAATTTATTTTCCGGTTGATTTAAATAAATTAGAGAATTCTGCAAAAAATAAACTCGAGTTTATTGAAAAATTCCAGGTGGAACATTAAAAAAATTGAGATTTTGTAAAAATTGGAATTTTATAAAATAAAAAAAAAACTTTTATACTTTTTATGTTGTTTATTTAAACAAATATAATAAGTTATAAATAAAATCCTTAACCATTTCTTACTAGTGTCTTAAAGTTTATAATAAATAAAAGTGGAATATGTGTTTTTATGTTAAACTACTTAACAAACGCAGATGTTGGGTTTAAAAAATAGAATTAAACAAATAACAAAAAATAGAAGATGACAAAATAAATAAAACATTAAAAGCGGATGTTTAAACAATTTTAAATCCATGAAATAAGTCTTGTCGAACATAAATATCACCTCTTTCCTCTCGCCTATAAAAAAGCATTATTTAACAATGGTAACTTTTTTTATCATTACTTAACGATATAATTTATAATACAGTTTTGTTTATTCGTTGGTTATTGTAAAATAAAAATGGATGAAAATATATGATGAGCCACGATTTAGTTAGTTAGTGATTATACCCTGTTTTTTAATTAAGCCATGCTTAAAGTTAGAATAATTTAAACCTTTAATTTTATGCGAGTGAACAATTCGATGGCTCCTCACACGTTTTCTCCACTAAATTAATACTTTGAGGCAAGTAATGGCTTGCCTCAATTGCTTTTACTAAAACAAATAATAAATAATTTATTACACATAAGAATTAAGCTAATGTAGTGGTTTACAAACTTGCTGGGTACGAATAGACGCTAGGGAGTGACGATGTGTAATTAGGATCGTACATTTGCGCCTTAATAAAAGCCTCCAAGTCCTCGGGTTTTGGTAAAACCGTTGCTAAACCTACAATAATTTTATTAATTTAATCAATTTAATTATAAGACTAATTACCTTTTTTATAAGCACTATCCGCTAGTTTTACTGCAATTTTGATCGAGCACTCTTGTATTTTCGTTAATTCCGGATACAATCGTCCTTTTTGTAGATCTTCCTCGGTTACAATATCAGCTAAAGCCTGTTTTTTATAAAAAATTATTAGTTTTAGTAATTCAAGTTGATTTAAAATTACCTCAGCAGAAATTAGGAATAATTCTTCGGGAATAGTGCGAATTCCAGCGCAAATCACAGCGAGAGCAATCCCTGGGAAGATATAAGCATTATTTCCTTGTCCCGGATAAAAAGTTTTGCCATTCATTTCAACTGGATCAAAAGGCGAGCCGCTTGCAAAAATTGCTTTACCCTAAAATATTTTAATTAAATCTTATTGTAATGGTTATAAATAATTAACGTACGTTAGTGTACTTATAAGCGTCTTCAGCAGTACATTCGGCTTTACTAGTGGGGTTACTCAATGCGAAGATTATAGGCCTAGTGTTATTATTCCCCATTTCAGTTAAAATCTCTGGTGTGAAAGCTCCACCTATAGCAGCTGCTCCAATTAAAATTGAAGGTTTAACCGTGCAAACCACCTCAGTTAAAGTCTTTACGCTCCTAAATTCTTGTGCGTAATAAACTTTATGACCTGAAACACCTCCTTCGGGTCGATTTTTAATAATCAAACCTTTAGAATCAACCATCCAAATTTTTTTCCTGGCCTCTTCTTTGGTGACACCTTCAGCCATCATCGCCATTACGCAGAGTCCTGCAATACCTAACGCAGCCTCACCAGCGCCTTGAAATACAATCGTGTTATCAGATAATTTAGTATTTGTAATCCGCAAGGAGGTTAAAAGCCCTGCAACTGCGACACTCGCTGTTCCTTGAATATCATCGTTGAAAGTGCAGTATTCATCTCGATATTTCTCCAGTAATCGAAACGCATTAGCATTACCAAAATCCTCGAATTGAATTAAACAATTTTGCCCGAATCTTTGTACAACAGCTTGCATAAACTCCTCGATAAAATCATCATACTCGACACCACGAACACGATTTTGATTCAAACCAACGTACAACGGATCATCCAACATCTTTTGTGTGTTCGTACCAACATCCAACGTAATTGGTAAACACTGGTGTGGTTTAATCCCTGCTAAAGCAGTGTATAACGCCAATTTACCAACAGGAATCCCCATACCATTGGCCCCTAAATCGCCCAACCCCAAAATCCTCTCCCCATCCGTAACAACAATTGCTCTAACATCACTTTCTGGCCAATTCCGTAGAATCTCATAAACATGTCCTTTATCGTGAATCGTGATGAATAAACCACGAGGTCTTCGAAAAACTAGCCCAAACTTTTGGCAAGCTAAGCCTACGACTGGGGTGTACACTAAAGGCATCATACGTTCAACATTTTCAGATACTAGACGAAAGAATAGTTTTTCATTACGATCCAATAGACCCATTAAGTAAATATATTTATTTAAATCATCATCTAAGCGATCTAAACAGGCTAAACAGTGCTCCAGTTGTTGTTCTTGAGTTTTTACTCGAGGAGGTAAGAAACCGTGGATGCCCAAAGCTTGACGTTCCTCCAACGTAAAAGCCATTCCCTAAAAAAATTTTTTATTATAATTTTGATTAACGTTACTTGAAATTTTATAATAACTAAATGAGTTACGAGTAATTTTGTGGTTGATTTGTATAAATTAAAGAATTATGTAAAAATTAAACACGAATTTGTTGAAAAGTTCTAAGGGAAACATTAAAAATTTTAAGATTTTGTAAAAGTTAAATTTTTTTACTTGTTGCTGTAATATGATTTTTGAAAATTTTTTAAAAAATAACTGAATGTGTTAATTTTGTAGTTGATTTGAATAAATTAGAGAATTCTGTAAAAAATGGGCTCAAGTTTGTTGAAAAATTTCAAGGGGAACATTAAAAAAATTGAGTTTTTTAAAAACTGCAATATTTTAGTTGCTGAAGCAGTAAAATGATTTTTACAAAATTATAAAAAAATAACTACATAAGCTAGAATTAATTTTAAGGTCGATTTAAATAAATTAGAGAATGCTGCGAAAAATAAATCCGAGTTTATTGAAAAATTTCACGGGGAACATTAAAAAAATTGAGTTTTTGTAAAAACTGCAGTATTTTAGTTGCCGAAGCTGTAAAATGATTTTTAAAAAATTATTAAAAAGTAACTACATGAGCTAGAATTAATTTTAAGGTCGATTTGAATAAATTAGAGAATTCGGCGAAAAATAAATCCGAGTTTATTGAAAAATTCCAAGGGGAACATTAAAAACATTGAGTTTTTGTAAAAACTGCAGTATTATAGTTGCTGAAGCTGTAAGATGATTTTTAAAAAATTATAAAAAAATAACTACATGAGCTAGAATTAATTTTAAGGTCGATTTAAATAAATTAGAGAATTCTGGGAAAAATAAATCCGAGTTTATTGAACAATTCCACGGGGAACATTAAAAAAATTGAGTTTTTGTAAAAACTGCAGTATTTTAGTTGCCGAAGCTGTAAAATGATTTTCAAAAAATTATTAAAAAATAACTACATGAGCTAGAATTAATTTTAGGTCGATTTGAATAAACTAGAGAATTCGGCGAAAAATAAATGCGAGTTTATTGAAAAATTCCAAGGGGAACATTAAAAAAATTGAGTTTTTGTAAAAACTGCAGTATTATAGTTGCTGAAGCTGTAAGATGATTTTTAAAAAATTATAAAAAAATAACTACATGAGCTAGAATTAATTTTAAGGTCGATTTAAATAAATTAGAGAATTCTGGGAAAAATAAATCCGAGTTTATTGAACAATTCCACGGGGAACATTAAAAAAATTGAGTTTTTGTAAAAACTGCAGTATTTTAGTTGCCGAAGCTGTAAAATGATTTTCAAAAAATTATTAAAAAATAACTACATGAGCTAGAATTAATTTTAAGGTCGATTTGAATAAACTAGAGAATTCGGCGAAAAATAAATGCGAGTTTATTGAAAAATTCCAAGGGGAACATTAAAAAAATTGAGTTTTTGTAAAAACTGCAGTATTTTAGTTGCTGAAGCTGTAAGATGATTTTTAAAAAATTATAAAAAAATAACTACATGAGGTAGAATTAATTTTAAGGTCGATTTAAATAAATTAGAGAATTCGGCGAAAAATAAATCCGAGTTTATTGAAAAATTCCAAGGGGAACATTAAAATATTGAGTTTTTGTAAAAACTGCAGTATTTTAGTTGCTGAAGCTGTAAAATGATTTTTAAAAAATTATAAAAAAATAACTACAAGAGCTAGAATTAATTTTAAGGTCGATTTAAACAAATTAGAGAATTCTGCGAAAAATAAATCCGAGTTTATTGAAAAATTCCACGGGGAACATAAAAAAAATTGAGTTTTTGAAAAAACTGCAGTATTTAAGTTGCTGAAGCTGTAAAATAATTTTTAAAAATTATTAAAAAATAACTATATGAGCTAGAACAAATTTTAAGGTCGATTTAAATAAACTAGAGAATTCTGCAAAAAATAAACCCGAGTTTGTTGAAAAATTCTAATGGGAACATTAAAAAAATTAGATTTTGTAAAAATTACACTATTTTACGTGTTGAAGCTGTAAGATGATTTTTAAAAATTTATACATAAATAACCAATTGAGCTAGAATTAATTTTGTGGTTGAATTGAATAAATTGGAGAATTATGCAAGTAATAAACCCGAGTTTGTTGAAAAATTCTAAGGGGAACATTAAAAAAAATTGAGATTTTGTAAAAATTGCACTATTTTACGCCTGGAAGCTGTAAGATGATTTTTAAAAATTTATAAAATAATAACCAAGTGACCTAGAATTAATTTTGCGGTCGATTTAAATAAATTAGAGAATTCTGTAAAAACTAAACGCGAGTTTATTGAAAAAATCCAAGGGGAACTTTAAAATAATTGAGTTTTTTTAAATTGCAGTATTTTAGTTTCTGGAGCTGTAAAATGATTTTTAAATTTTTTTAAAAAAATAACTAAGTACGCTAGTATTGTATTTTTGGTCGGTTCAAATAAATTAAAGAATTCTGCAGAAAATATGCCGAAGTTTGTTGAAAAATTCTAAGGGGAACATTGAAAAAATTGAAATTTTATAAAACTGCACTATTTTTTTTTTCTCGGGGTTACAAAAATTAATATAAAATTAGGAGTAATTTTATTTTAATAAATCAAAGAATTGCGGATAAAATAAGCCGAAATCTGTTTAGAAAATTGCAAAGCTATTAAATTTCTTGTCAACTTTCGTGTGGTTTGCAATTAAAGTAGCAAAAATGATGCGAAGTGACGAAATAATTAAAAAATGAGAAGTAAAAAGTAGAAACTCCTACATTTATATAAATTACGACATTGATATGTCCCCGAGGTTTGTCCTAATCATCAATTTTAACGTGCTGATTGTATAAACAGTAATTTTCCTTTTGCTTAGCGCTTAGCCCTGGGCTAAGGTGGGGTTCCTCAAGTCATGGTCATTAGGACTGATTTACTTTCAGATCAACCAACTTATTAATATATACTTTCAAATCAGCTAGGAAAAATCGTGATAAGGGAAATAAATATTTATTATTTTAAGGTGTTGACCTAGTGATGCACGAATGGAAATATTTTTGACCTTCATGCGGTAAAAATAATCACACGTTGATTGAAGTGCAACGAAATGATCACATCGGTGGTTTAGTTATACAATAACAAAATTGATAAATGATTTTATCGCTAAAATTTAAAACCACACCGTGGTATGATACTTCCAGCCTTAATTATCGCACTAATTATTTATTAGCTGCAATTAATTACCATTAGTGGTGATTAAATTGTAAAAAATTTAACTAAAAACAATTGTTTTAGTACTAAAATATTTTTATATTCCTTAAAAAACAACTTTGTTTTGTTTCAAACTATTTATTACTCACTACTCATGACTTTATTTATACAAATTGGTTTTAATTATAATTTATTACAAAAAAACAATTATACCATATGAAAACGTATTGAATTCTACGTGTAAAAAATTAAAAATCATTAAAATCGATTGTAGGGTTTAAAAGTTACAGCGGTTTAAAACGCCATTTTTTATGCCCTCAAACTAACAGTGTTAGATACAACGAAATTTCACCCACTTATCGTTAAGATAAAATTATAAAAAAATCACCTTATATTCCCCCAAAAACGCTGTAAACGCTAGATTTTAGTTTTTTCGAAAATATTAATGCCTTAATTTTTTATGGAGATTTTTGTAAGTTGGGAAAAAAACATGGTTTTTATTACATTGCAGTTTTTCGAAAAAAAATCATAATAAATATTAATTTATAATAATATAAATGATATATTTAAAAAGCTTATTTATTTCTACGTAATTTAAAACAAAATTTATTTAAATTGGACTTGTTGTTAAAAAGTTATGGCGAAAAGTTTGTCTCTGTTACGCGCAGGGTATTTTTTAATTAAAAATTTAATGATCATAAATGAGGCTAAAATATACAGGGTGATTAAAAATGATGGGGTAAAATGCAATTTAAACAAACGAAAACTCTATATAATTATGTTTCATAATAATCTGATCATTTTAGGAGATTAGAATTTTAAATTACAGTGGAAGTTTTGTAAAAAATTGAGCAATAATTACCAAATTATGGCGTTGCGCCCACAAACAAACGAATTTCGTAGAAACTTTCTACAATTACAAGAAAATAACAACACAAAAATTAATTACCCTTCCAATAACATCGATTAAATTATCAGGAATTGAAGTTTTTCGCGGTTGTGGAGTTAAACACCACCAATTTTGATCATCACACATTTTTCTTCAGGAAGTTTTTAGTATCTCGATTGTTTTTATGCACTGAAGGGTTGAATACCCTAAGGTTTGATCATTTTTATTGGGTAACTAGGTTGAAATTTGAATAAATCTGAGTCGACGCCTTGCATTTATTATTTTAACGTTGCAAAATTAATCAATAAAATTTATTCCTACGTAAGCTTCATTGATAAAATAAATAAACAAAAAGTGTGCCAAAATATTAATCACCGCTTAATCGGAATTCCCACACAAATATTATTTAATCGCAATTTTAGATGGGAAATTAAAAATAAATATATACAAATTTTTTAAAAATTCGAAGTGTGATTTTAAAAATTATTTAAAAATCAATAAAAAATGATAAAACAAATTTTATGGTCGTTTCAGTTAAAGTGAAGAATTTATTATATTATAAAAATTTTTATTAAAAAATTCCGAGCGGAACATTGATATATTTTGGATTTTAAAATTTTGGTTTTTAAAAATTATTTAAAAATTAACTAACGTTCGTCCAATTAATTTTATGCTTAATTCTATTAAAATTAGGAATTTTGTAAACCGTAAAATTTATTTTATTAAAAAATTCCAAGTGGAACATTAAGAAAATTCAAAAATTACATACTACATTACATATTGACCTTTTTTTGTTGGAAAAAGTAGAAATTCGAGTTTTAAAAAATAATTAAAAATAAACCAAGGGCACTAGAGCAAATTTTATGGTTGATTCTATTAACACCAAGAAATTTTTAAATAATAAGCTTTATTTTATAAAAATATTCCACGTGCATTAATAAATAATTGAGTTTTTGTAAATGTCGTACCATTTTTTGGTAGAAAAAACAGAATTTCCGCTTTTAAAAATTAATTAAAAATCAACCAAAGGTACTAAAGCAAATTTTATGGTTAATTCTATTAAAATCATGAATTTGGTAAATAACAAGCTTTATTTTATGAAAATATTCCATGTGGATCATAAAAAAATGAAGTTTTGTAAATGTTGCAACTTTTTTGCTGGAAAAACAGAAACTCAATTTTTAAAAATTAATTAAAAATGAACCAAAGGCACTAAAGTAAATTTTGTGATTGATCCTCTTAAATCTAAGAATTAAGTAACTGATAACTTTATTTTTGTAAATGATAAGGTTTATTCCATGTGAATCATAAGAAAATTGGGTTTTTCTAAATGTCGCACCTTTTATTGGTGGAACAAACTGAAACTCCACTTTTAAAAATTAATTAAAAATCAACCAAAGGGGCTAGAGCAAATTTTATGGTCAATTCTATTAAAATCAAGAATTTTGTAAAGAACAAGCTTTATTTTATGAAAATATTCCATGTGGATCATAAAAAATGTGGTTTTGTAAATGTTGTATTTTTTTTGCTGGAAAAGCAGAAACTTCATTTTTAAAAATTAATTAAAAATCAACCAAAGGGACTAAAGTAAATTTTATGGTGGATTCTCTTATATCTAAGAACTTTGTAAATGATTAGGTTTATTTTATGAAAATATTCCATGTGAATCATAAGAAAATTGAGTTTTCCTAAATGTCGCACCTTTTATTGGTGGAACAAACTGAAACTCCACTTTTAAAAATTAATTAAAAATCAACCAAAGGTGTTAGAGAAAATTTTATGGTTAATTGTATTAAAATCAAGAATTTTGTAAAGAACAAGCTTTATTTTATGAAAATATTCCATGTGGATCATAAAAAATGATGGTTTTGTACATGTAGTACCTTTTTTTGCTAGAAAAACTGGAACTTCAGTTTTAAAATTAATTAAAAATCAACCAAAGGCATTAAAGCAAATTTTATGGTTGATTCTCTTAAATTCAAGAATTATATATCTGATAAGCATTATTTTATTAAAATATTCGATGTGGAACTTAAATGAAAATTTGTAAATTTCGCTCCAGAAAAAGCAGAAACATCGGTTTTAAGATTTAATTAAAAATCAACCAATGCCTTTAGAGTAAATTTTATGGTTGATTCGTTTAAAATCAAGAATTTTGTAAATAAAAAGTTTAATTTTATTGAAATATCCCATGTAAAACTTTCAAAAAAAACCAATATTTCTAAATTTCTACCTAGAAAAAGCAGAAACTACACATTTGAAAATTAATTAAAAATCAACCATAACCACGAGAATAAATTTTAAGGTTGGTTCTCTTAAAACCAAGAATTTTGTAACTGATCAGCTTTAGTCTATAAAAATATTCCATGTAGAACTTTAAAAAAATGAAAATTTGTAAATTTCGCTCCAGAAAAAGGAGAAACTCCACTTTTAAAAATTAATTAAAAATCAACCAAGGCCACTAGAGCCAATTTTATGGTTGATTCCTTTAAAATTATGAATTTTGTAAGTAATAAGATTAATTTTATTGAAATATTCCATGTGGAAATTTAAAAAAATTAAATATTTATAAATTTTTCCCCAGAAATAGCAGAAACTCCACATTTAAATAATAATTAAAAATCAACCAGGGACACTAAAGCAAAGTTACTGGTTGATTCTATTAAACCTAAAAATGTTGTAAATAATAACCTTTATTTTAATAAAATATTCAATGTGAAACTTTAAAAATACTGAAAAATTGTAAATTTCGCTCCAGAAAAAGTAGAAACTGCACTTTTAAAAATTAATAAAAAATCAACCAAAGCCAATAAAACAAATTTTATAGTTGATTCGTTTAAAATCAAGAATTTTGTAAATAATAACCTTTATTCTATGAAAATATTCTATGTGGATCATAAAAAAATTGAGGTTTTGTCGTACCTTTTTTTGCTGAAAAAAAAACAGAAACTACAGTTTTAAAAATTAATTAAAAAGCAACCAAGGGCACTAGAGCAAATTTTATGGTTGATTTTTTTAAATTTAAGAATTATGTAACTAATAAGCTTTATTCTATAAAAATATTCCATGTGGAACTTTAAAAAAAAGAAAATTTGTAAATTTCGCACAAGAAAAAGCAGAACTCCACTTTTAAAAATTAATTAAAAATCAACCAAAAGCACTAGAGCAAATTTTATGGTAGATTCTTTTAAATTCAAGAATTATGTAACTGATAAGCTTTATTCTATAAAAATATTCCATGTGGAACTTTAAAAAAATGAACATTTGTAAATTTCGCTCCAGAAAAAGCAGAAACTCCACTTTTAAAAATTAATTAAAAATCAACCAAGGCCACTAGAGAACATTTTTTGGTTGATTCTTTTAAAATTATAAATTTTGTAAATAATGAGCTTAATTTTATAGAAATATCCCATGTAGAACTTAAAAAAATTGAATATTTATAATTTTTTCCCCAGAAATTGCAGAAACTTCACTTTTAAAAATTACTTAAAAATCAATCAATGCCATTAAAGCAAATTTTATAGTTGATTTTTTTAAAATGAAGAATTTTGTAAATAATGAATTTAATTTTATAGAAATATCCCATGTAGAGCTTTTAAAAAAATTGAATATTTCTTAAATTTATCTCTAGAAAAAGTAGAAACTCCACTTTTAAAAATTAATTAAAAATCAACCAAAGGCACTAGAGCAAAGTTAATGGTTGATTCTCTTAAAACCAAGAATTTTGAAAGTGGAACTTTATAAAATCTGAAAATTAGTAATTTTTTTCTTGCTTTTTTGCTATAAAATAAAGAAAAAAATATTAAACATGTTTCGAGCTTTGAATAACATCCTCAGGTACTAAAATAAAATGTTGATTTGAATTATTTAAAACTTTACATAACAAATTGCGTGATTTATGACATAAAACGTCATTAACTTGCGTCAAATAACGATTTTTCCTATGGAAAAACATAATTACTCATACCTCGTAAATGATAAATGAATAAACAATTTCATCTACCTTTGCATGACAAAACAAAATTACATAAAACAAAACCTCACCTTATTCAACCCCGGTGCTTTGAGACGATCGACGCCACTGGTGATGCTTGGACAAAAACCATCCCCATTCGCCCAGCTCCCCAATTTATCCCTCTTCAACGAAGACATCTCCTCGACTTTTGATTTGAAATTAGCAGAACTCACCTGCCTCAAAACTGGCGATCGACTGTCACTTGCAACAGGAAAATCGCCTTTTATTTGAAAGCGCAGGCGCCTTTTAAAATCACGCGTGTTATTTTCTAACCGCGAAAAAATATAACAAAACCGCTTTATTATATCAGAAAAACTCGCGAGATTAAGCATCACGCGTTTATTTGAATTTACAAAAAATTTTACCGCGAAAAAACGCGTGGCGTCATCTATCAACGCGAGGATGAACTATCGCGTATATGCAACTAAATTTACAGGCATGTCTTAAATACGCGTGGCGCCAGCTATCAACGGGTTGCTAAACTAATTTTTTTTTTTTAATTTTGAAAGTTAAAACCTTGAGTAATTTAATTTTATTTTATTAAACGTGTAATTATTAAATTAATTTTAGCATTTACCTGCTAATTATCTTTACGATGAATCAATAATAAATTATTAACGCGTTTAATGTCAATAATAATTATTTAAATAAATAATTCACGTTCAATCGATTTAAACCGCGTTTTTTTTAAACAAAAATACTCACGTGTTTATTTTGTTATTTTTCTGTTGATTCTCGTCGATGTCTTCACAACAAAATTTACTAACTGAAGCGGTGTTTCCCATGGCATATCTGTTCACTTTCGCGTAATTCCAGTTACTGAATTAAAAAACCGTTTCTAATCATTGCATTTAAAATTAACGTTGAGCAATCGGAATTTTTATTTTATTGCGCTAAATTCTGTCCTCACTTTTCGTAATCAACCGTCGTCACGCTCACCTGCAAAAAAACAACACAAAAATTACCGAAAATTAGTTGTACGTGACTTGTGTTTTAATAAAGCAATTATTTATTTAATTAAATTGAGTAATTTCATGATAATTTTCACGATCAATTCGAAAGTTTTTTGTTAAAGTAAGTTTGGTTGCTTGTTTTATGTAGATATCCAAATAAGCGTTGCGCTCTTATGAATTAAATTAAAATTAGTTTTTTTTTATTTTGTTTGCTTAAAAATTAATTTTTAAATAAATATAATAATTATATTTAAATTATAAATATGTTATTTTTTATTTTCGTTGTTTAATTGCTTGTTTTGTATAGGCAACCAAATAAGCGTTCTTTAATGTAAACTTAGTTGCCTACACAAATTTTAAAATTTTATTTTTTTTATTTTGGTTGCTAAAAAATGTTTCTAAATATATAAAATGATTATTTAAATTAAAAATGTGATATTTTTTATTTTTGTTTGATCAAATTAAATATTGTAAGAAAAATGTTATTTTTTTGTTTAATGAGTAAAAATATTTTATTGAATGGTTTTGATAGTTAAATAATTAATATCCTCCTCTATTATATTGTTGATTACCAAAACTTCTATTTTGTGGCCTAAAAATAAAAAAAAAATTATAAAAAATTAAAAAAAAAAATTTAAAAACTAACATTGTATTATTTCTTGGTTGTGCTAAATTAGCTAAAGGATTTCTTTGTCCTTGGAATGTAGATGGTAGAACTCTTGGTATATGTGGGTCCATTCTCTTCGGTTCTCCCCCAAATCGAGGTTCATCTCGAGTTCGAGGCTCATCCATACGCCATGGTTGTTGCTGTGGTTCATCGAATTGAAACCCAGGGTTTCTATTTTGGAATGATTGTCTTAAATTTTGTGGTGGATTTTGTGGGGAGGTTGGGGGTTGAAGATGTGATGGGCTTGGATTTTGCCAACCATACGGATCCTTAAAAGAGGTACCAACTTCTTCGAAGCCATCATCAGAACTAAAAATTAAAAAAAATTTAATTAATCATTATTTTTATAATACTGAATCTTACTCATCGTCCTTTTTATTTCTAAAAACCCTCAATTTTTCAACATTTTCTGAAAGTTTTTTAACTTTCCTTCGTAAATTGTAAACGTAGTACGCCAAAGTGCAAGCGATTATTAAAGTTATTAAACAAACTATTCCTACACCTCCAGAAGTATAATATATAAGATTTTCTAAATCCTTATTTGATTTCTGAAATTTAAAAATTTAATATTTAAATTATAACCAATTAAATGCAATAATTACCGCCATTTTTTGTAACTTTTTTTGATTGCAGAAACAAGAATAAACTTCAATAAATTAATCAGCATGAAAAATAAAAGCACCTGAGATAAAATTTATATTTTTGTGATAATCTCGCTTAAGCAATGATGATTATTAAGTTGTTTGATTATTGATAAGAAAAATTATTAAATAGTTATTAATACATTGACTTTTTTCTATGTTATCGCTTTTTATTATCATCAATGAAATTTTTGAGTAAATTTAATTATGTTATCATTAAAAACAAGAAATTTGCACCTAATAGTTTCAGTTTAATAAAAAAAAATCCTTGTCAAACATAAAAATTTTTGTAATATTTTTCTAGGAAAATCTGAAACATGAACTTTAAAAATTTATAATAAATCGACTAAAACCACTGAAGAAAATTTTTTGCTTACTTCTATTAAACCCAAGAATTTTATAAATTTTAAGCTTTATTTTATTAAAATATTTCAAGTGGATCATTAAATAATTAAGTTTTTGTAAATTTCGCTTTTTTGCTGGAAAAACGAGAAACGAGAACTTTAAGAAACTGAAAATTTGTAAATTTCGTTCCACAAAAGAAGAAACTGCACTTTTAAAATTTAATTAAAAATCAAGAAATGCCATTAAATTAAATTTTATGGTTGATTCGTTTAAAATCAAGAATTTTGAAAATAATAATTTTAATGTTATTGAAATATCCCATGTGGAACTTTCAAAAAAACGAATATTTCTAAATTTCTCCAAAGAAAAAGAAGAAACTCCATATTTGAAAATTAATTAAAAATCAACCATGACCACGAGAATAAATTTTATGGTTAATTCTCTTAAAAGCAAGGGTTTTGTAACTGATAAGTTTTATTTGATAAAAATATTTCATGTAGAACTTTACAAAAAAATTATTATTTCTAAATTTCTCCCAAGAAAAAGCAGAAACTTCACTTTTAAAAATTAATTAAAAATCAACCTACAGCAAATTTTACGGTTAATTCTATTAAAACCAAGAATTTTGTAAATAATTAGCTTTATTTTATTAAAATAATCCATGTAGAACATAAAAAAATGAGAATTTTTAAATGTTGTACCTTTTTTCCTGAAAAAAACAGAAACTCCAGTTTTAAAAATTAATTAAAAATCAACCAAAGGCATTAGAGCAAATTTTATGGTTGATTCCCTTAAATCCAAGAATTATGCAACTGATAAGCTTTATTTTATTAAAATATTCCAGGTGGAACTTTAAAATACTGAAAATTTGTAAATTTCGTTCCAGAAAAAGCAGAAACTGTAGTTTTCAAAATTTAATTAAAAATCAACCATGACCACTAGAGTAAATTTTATGGTTGATTCTCTTAAAACCAAGGATTTTGTAACTTTTAGGTTTTATTTTATATAAATATTTTATGTAGAACTTTAAAAAAATTGATTATTTCTAAATTTCTCCCAGGAAAGCAGAAACTCCACTTTCAAAAATTAATTAGAAATCAACGTAGACCACTAGAGTAAATTTTATGATTGATTCTCTTAAAACCAAGAATTTTGTAACTGGTAAGCTTTTTTCTATAAAAATATTCTACGTGGAAAATTTGTAAATTTCGATCCAGAAAAAGCAGAAACTCAACTTTTAAAAATTAATTAAAAATAATCAACCACGGCTACTAGAGAACATTTAATGGTTGATTTTTTTTTAAATTATCAATTTTGTAAATAGCTTAATGTTATAGAAAAAAATCGAATATTTAAATATTTTTCCTCAGAAAAAGCAAAAACTCCACTTTTAAAAATTAATTAAAAATCAACCAATCCCTCTAGAGCAAATTTTATAGTTAATTCTTCTAAACTGAAGAAATTTCTAAATAATTGGCCTAATTTTATTGAAATATCCCATGTAGAACTTTAAATAAATTTAATATTTCTAAATTTCGTTCCAGAAAAGACAGAAATTAATTCCACTTGTAAAAAATAACTAAAAATCAATCTAAGCCACCTGCTAGACCAAATTTTATGATCGATTCTTTTAAAACCAAGAATGTTGTAACGAATAAGCTTTATTTTCTTAAGATATTCCATGTGGATCATAAAATAATTGAGTTTTTGTAAATTTCGTTCTTTTTATGCTGGAAATAAACAAAAACTCCACATTTAAAAATTTATTAAAAATCAACCAAAGGGATTAGAGCAAATTTTTTGATAGATTCTCTTAAATCCAAGAATTATGTAACTGATAAGCTTTATTTTTTTAAAATATTCCAGGTGGAACTTTAAAAAAATTAAAATTTGTAAATTTTACTACAGAAAAAGCAGAAGCTGCACATTTAAAAATTAATTAAAAATCAACCAACGTCACTGGAGCAAATTGTTGATTGTTTTAAAACCAAGAATTTTGTAAATGTTGTTTTTGAAATATCTAATGTAGAATTAAAAAAAAAAATTGAATTCGCTCCATAAAAGGGTGAAATTTCACTTTTAAAAATTAATTAAAAATCAACCAATAGCACCAGAGCAAATTTTATGGTTGATTCTCTTAAAACCAAGAATTTTGTAACTGATAAGCTTTATTTTATTAAAATATTCCGTGTGGATCATAAAATAATCGAGAATTTGTAAATTTATTCCATTTTTCGATAAAAAATAAACAAAGTCCACATTCAAAAATTAATTAAAACTCAACGAAAGGTACTAGAACCAATTTTATAGTTAATTCTTTTAAAACTAAGAATTTTGTAAATAATAAACTTATTTATTATTATTTAGAAGCATATCGGAACAATTTTTTGGTTTATTTAATTAAATCCAAAAATATTGTAAATTATTAGCTTTATATATTTTATTAAAATATTTCATGTGGACCTTAAATAAATTGGGAATTTGTAAATTTCGTTTTTTTATAGAAAAAGCAGAAACTCGACTTTTAAAAATTAATTATAAATTAAAGAAAGTCATCCAAGCAATTTTTTAACTTGATTCTATAAAATTGAAGAATTTTACATATAAAAAAAACTATATTCTATTAAAAGAATCCGTTAAAAACATTTTAAAAAATGGGAATTACCAAACCTGGTTTTTCTAAAAATTCGATTTTTAAAAATTTATAAAAAAACAACCAAAGTCACTAAAATTAATTAATAAAACAAAAAATTTTGCACAGAATAAGCCTTGTTTATTAAAATATTCCATCTTTTCATTTTTCATTCCAGTTTTTTTTTAAAAACGCATAAATATCAATTTTTTAAAATAAAAAAGCGAGCATAGCAAATGTCTTGTTGGCTTTTATTAAAACTTCAAATTTTTTTATATAATAAAATTTAGTTTGTTCAATAAATCTATGGGGAACATTAAAAATTTTACAAAAATTTTTAAAAATTATACAAACATTTTTAAAAATTAGTCGAGCAAATATTAGGGTTATTTCTATTAAAACTTACAATTTTATAAATCATATTTTATTAAAAAAATTCTTATAAAACATTAAAAACTTTTAATTTTTTAAAATTAAATTATTGTCCCGCCATCTCTTGGTGACGTACGTGAACCAAACGTGATTTAGTAGATTCCTGTAATTTTAATTGTCATCTGTCATTAGTAAACATAAAATTTGCATAATTTACATCATTATTTTTGTTTTTGTTGGAATTATCTTAAAAATTAATCAAAAACTAATCCCATAAGATGCTCTTATCGTGTTAAGATGGTGGAACCAATCTTCGACTACCAATTCAGGTTAATTTTAATAGGAGACAGCACCGTTGGAAAAAGTTCCTTGCTCAAATATTTCACCGATGGAAAATTTGCTGAAGTAATGCTTATATCTTAATAAAACTTGTGTAATAATCATTTTTTAGATATCAGATCCTACAGTTGGTGTGGATTTCTTTGCGAGGTTAATTGAGGTGAAAGACGGGACACGGATAAAGCTGCAATTATGGGATACCGCAGGTCAAGAGCGGTTCCGCTCGATTACTAAATCTTACTACCGTAACTCCGTAGGTGCTTTATTAGTTTACGATATTTGTAAGCGTGATAGTTTTGAGCACATCCCGCAGTGGATGCTTGAGGCAAAAAAACATATAGAACCCCACCGGCCGGTTTTCGCTCTCGTCGGCTGTAAAGCCGATAAAATCAGTAGTGGAAGCCAGCGAGAAGTCTCAAAAGAAGAAGCTAAGACGTTCGCTGATGCAAATGGTTTATTTCACGTTGAAACTTCAGCAAAAACTGGAATGAACGTCGAGGAAGCTTTTAAATCAGTCACTCAAGAAGTGTATAATCGGATTCAAACAGGGGAGTATAAGGTTGAGGATGGGTGGGATGGGATTAAGACTGGCTTCACGCGGCCTAGCGGCCAGGATTTTAATTTAGTCGAAGCTGAAGCCGCTAGATCGTCCTGTTGTTAATTTATTTTTATTTATTTAAGAAAGCACAATGTGTTTAAAGGACGTTTATAATATTTTTAATCGAAAACCAAAGATAAACACTAACGTGTTTGTTGTAAATATTTAAAAAAAAAATACATTAAGTTGTAGGATTGTTCTTTTTTTTTCGAAAATTCATTAAAGTGCAAAAAGATATTTTAATTAATTATAAAATATTGATATTGTTAAATTACTTAGGGGTAGTTTAGTTGTAAATTATTAAATGTTCTTTTCTGATAAATTAATAATTAGCTCATATTATTAACTGGAACAATGTTACTGTGTTTTATACTCAGTTTTACTTAACTGACTAATAATAAAACCTAAATTTTTAATTAATCTTTCATTTAAATTTTACAAAAAATCGATTTTTTTAAACCTTCCCCTTGAAACTTTTCAACAAAATTAGCCTTAAATTTTGCGCAAATCTCTAATTTATTTAAATCATAAATTAGATAAGTCCTTGCTGCTTTGGTTGATTTTTTTTGAATTTTTAAATATTTAACAAGCACACCGAGTAAAAAACTGTAGGATTTTACAAAAGTCGATTTTTTTAAACCTTCCCATTTGAATTTTTAAATAAAATCAGGCTTAAGTTCTGCACAAATCTCTGAATTATTTGAATCAAAAATTAAATTAGTCCTAGTTGCTTCGGTTGATTTTTTATGAAATTTTAAAAATCATATAACAACTACACAGAGTAAAAAACTGTAGGATTTTACTAAAGTCGAGTTTTTTAAACCTTCCCATTTGAATTTTTTAATAAAATTAGGCTTAAGTTCTGCACAAATCTCTGAATTATTTGAATCAAGAATTAAATTAGTCCTAGCTGCTTTGGTTGATTTTTTATGACTTTTTAAAAATCATATAACAACTACACCGAGTAAAAAACTGTAGGATTTTACAAAAGTCGATTTTTTTAAACCTTCCCACTGGAACTTTTTAATAAAATTAGGCTTATGTTCTGCATAAATCTCTGAATTATTTGAATCAAGAATTTAAAAAAGTCCTAGGTGCTTTAGTTGATTTTTTATGAATTTTTAAAAATCATATAACAACTACTCCGAGTAAAAAACTAGAATTTTACAAAAGTCGATTTTTTTAAACCTTCCCATTGGAATTTTTTAAAAAACTTAGGCTTAAGTTTTGCACAAATTTCTGAATTATTTTAATCAAGAATTAAATTAGTCCTAACTGCTTTGGTTGATTTTTTATGAATTTTTAAAAATCATATAACAACTCCAACGAGTAAAAAACTGTAGGATTTTGCAAAAGTCGATTGTTTTAAACCTTCCCATTGGAATATTTTAATAAAATTAAGCTTATGTTCTGCACAAGTCTCTGAATTATTTGAATCAAGAATTAAAAAAGTCCTAGCTGCTTTGGTTGATTTTTTATGAATTTTTAAAAATCGTATAACAACTACACCGAGTAAAAAACTGTAGGATTTTACTAAAGTCGATTTTTCTAAACCTTCCCATTGGAATTTTTCAATAAAATTAGGCTTATGTTCCGCATAAATCTCTGAATTATTTGAATCAAGAATTAAAAAAGTCCTAGGTGCTTTGGTTGATTTTTTATGAATTTTTAAAAATCATATAACAACTACACCGAGTAAAAACCTGTAGGATTTTACAAAAGTCGATTTTTTAAACCTTCTCATAGGATTTTTTTAATAAAATTAGGCTTAAGTTCTATACAAATCTCTGAGTTATTTGAATCAAGAATTAAATTAATCCTAGCTGCTTTGGTTGATTTTTTATGAATTTTTAAAAATCATATAACAACTACACCGAGTAAAAAACTGTAGTATTTTACAAAAGTCGATTTTTATAAACCTTCCCATTGGAATATTTTAATAAAATTAAGCTTATGTTCTGCACAAATCTCTGAATTATTTGAATCAAGAATTAAAAAAGTCCTAGCTGCTTTGGTTGATTTTTTTATGAATTTTTAAAAATTATATAGCAACTACATCGAGTAAAAAACTGTAGGATTTTACAAAAGTCAATTTTCTTAAACCTTCCCATTTGAATTTTTTAATAAAATTAAGTTTATATTCTCCACAAATCTCTGAATTATTTGAATCAAGAATTAAATTAATCCTAGCTGCTTTGGTTGATTTTTTATGAATTTTTAAAAATCATATAACAACTACACCGAGTAAAAAACTGTAGGATTTTACTAAAGTCGATTTTTTTAAACCTTCCCATTGGAATATTTTAATAAAATTAAGCTTATGTTCTGCACAAATCTCTGAATTGTTTGAATCAAGAATTAAAAAAGTCCTAGCTGCTTTGGTTGATTTTTTATGAATTTTTAAATATCATATAACAACTACACCAAGTAAAAAACTGTAGGATTTTACAAAAGTCGATTTTTTTAAACTTTCCCATTGGAATTTTTTAATAAAATTAGGCTTATTATGTTCCGCATAAATTTCTGAATTATTTGAATCAAGAATTAAAAAAGTCCTAGCTGCTTTGGTTGATTTTTTATGAATTTTTAAAAATCATTTAACAACTACACTGAGTAAAAAACTGTAGGATTTTACAAAAGTCGATTTTTTAAACCTTCCCATTGAAATTTTTTAAAAAAATTAGCCTTAAGTTCTGCGCAAATCTCTGAATTATTTGAATCATGAATTAAAAAAGTCCTAGCTGCTTTTGGTTGATTTTTTATGAATTTTTAAAAATCATATAATAACTACACCTAGTAAAAAACTGTAGGATTTTACAAAAGTCAATTTTTTTAAAGCTTCTCATCGAAATTTTTTAATAAAATTAGGCTTAAGTTCTTCACAAATCTCTGAATTATTTGAATCAAGAATTAAATTAGTTCTAGCTGCTTTGGTTGATTTTTTATGAATTTTTAAAAATCATATAACAACTACACCGAGTAAAAACCTGTAGGAGTCGATTGTTTTAAACCTTCCCATTTGAATTTTTAATAAAATTAGGCTTAAGTTCTGCACAAATCTCTGAATTATTTGAATGAAGAATTAAATTAATCCTTTGGTTGATTTTTTATGAATTTTTAAAAATCATATAACAACTACACCAAGTAAAAAACTGTAGGCTTTTACAAAAGTCGATTTTTTTAAACCTTCCCATTGAAATTTTTTAATAAAATTAGCCTTAAGTTCTGCGCAAATCTCTGAATTATTTGAATCATGAATTAAAAAAGTCCTAGCTGCTTTTGGTTGATTTTTTATGAATTTTTAAAAATCATATAATAACTAGACCGAGTAAAAAACTGTAGGATTTTACTAAAGTCGATTTTTTTAAACCTTCACATTTGAATTTTTAAATAAAATCAGGCTTAAGTTCTGCACCAATCTCTGAATTATTTGAATCAAGAATTAAATTAGTTCTAGCTGCTTTGGTTGATTTTTTATGAATTTTTAAAAATCATATAACAACTACACCGAGTAAAAAACTGTAGGATTTTACAAAAGTCAATTTTTTTAAACCTTCCCATTGGAATTTTTTAATAAAACTAGGCTTATGTTCTGCATAAAGCATAAGCCTGAAGTCGAAGACACTGCTTTAGTAACTCGATGGAATAAGTAAGATCATAAAAATGATTATACACAAGTCAACGGGTTTAATAATTATTTTATAGGCACTGGCTTTTTGGTGAAAAAGTACAAAAGGGTTTATCAGAAGAAGAACAAGCTTCGAAGCGAATAAGAGGCTGGTTTCGAAGAAAATGTGTAGTGCAACTCGTCGAACCGAACGAAGACAAGATTTTAATAAATAAAAAGACGAAATAAAGAAGATATTTATATTTTTAACTCTAGTCGATTATTTTAATCATATCAAAAAAGCATAATCAACGTTGTAATTAATTTAATTAATAAAAAAAGCACATTTTGATAATACTACATGAATTTTTGTAAGTTATTATTAATTAGTTATTATTAATTAATTACTTAAATAATTATAGCAAATTATAATAATTTAAACAATTTTGTTCGTTAAATTTTCTTACTTAGTTTAATTTTTACTACATTGGTGACACTGCGTCATGAAGTTAGCCACAAGTAATCTTCTCGTGCGTTTTAATTCCATTAACTTGTCTTAATTCAACCGATTTTTTTTAATAATACGCGTTAATAATTTATTTTTAATTATTATTAATAAAATTGTTTAAAAATAATTAATAATTTTATTTAAATTTAGGTTGGTAACACGTGAAAGCGCGGTTGTCCGTGCTTCATTCAAGAACCGCGAAATTTAGCTTAAAACGTGCGGGTTGTAATAAAAATCAACGAATTTCCACTGAAATAGTAACAATTGTAATTATTTAATTAACATAAATTGTACAACATTATTAATTAAATTCGCGTGTATTGTTAAATCAATTAAAAATTGTAAAAAAGCTGTAATTACATGAAAATCGTTGAAGTTGAAATGCTTAAAATTGCGACGTTGACAGGTTTAAAAAAAGTACTTTATAATTTTATACGAGAATTATTAATTAACGCATGTTTTTATAAATATAAATTGTTTAAATTTAGTATTAAATTAATCTAAAAATAATTAATTAACCCGATTATTTTGTTTTAATAATTTTTTTATTTCGCTTGAATTGGTAACACTGCACGAGTTTGTGCAGTTTTGAAGTAAATGTTGGAAGTTGTTTCTAGCGTCTTGCCATTATTTTCATTAATTTACAACGATTAAAGTGGTAAGTATTATAATTTTTGTATCACAAATTAATTACTGAATAATAATTAACGCGTTGATCACTTTTTTACCCCCGCACATTGCGGATTAATACTGAAAATACCGTGATTTAACTCGCGTATTTTTGGGTTAGAAAGAGATTTTAATGGTGAATTGAGCTACAACCGCAGTAACACCAACATTAAATAAATAAATTCTTATAAGAATTATTTAATAAAATTTTTTTTAATATTAAAAATTTGTTATGAAGGGAAATATTAATCGCAGCCCTACTTCGGTGACTCACATCAAAGCGATGTGATGTTCGGGTTATAACTAGATTTTTTTTTTTTTTAAATTAACCGCGGTTGGTTAATTTTTAATCTCGTTTATTGAAAATATAAAAGTGGTACGATATAAATTTTATTTTAATTTTTAGTTCGTTTGTAGTTACGAATAGTAGAAACGTTTCATCGGCTAAAAAATTTGATATTAAAATTGGGTATATCGTATTATGCCTTGTTCACAATTTATTTTTTGCCCGAATTCTTGTAATTAAAGTGTGATTATAAATATTTGATGCAAGCATACGATGAGCACTATTTTAATAATGTAATTTCTAATTTTTTTAGAGTGTGTCATGCTTGGATCTTCAAGCTGCGATTTGACTACACCGAGAGATTGATCCAACATCCTCTAAGTTTACGGTGAGTTATTATATTTTTATTCCACGTACAACATTAAAAATTAAAAAATTTGTAAATTTCACTTTATTTTTCTAAGATAAGTACAAATTCGATTTTTAAAATTTAAATATAAATTTGAACATTTTGGAACTTCAGTTTTATCAGTTGTAAAACTTGCTAAGTCAATTGAAATATCGCAATCTGGCTTTTTTTCACTTAACTGAAGTTCCAACACTTCGGCCCTTCGAAAAAATTTGAAGGTACTTCAGTTTCATTAATAGAAAAACTGGGTAATCGTTTCTTTGGATTAAATTAAAGTTATTTCATCAAAGTTAGTGAAGTACCAAAGTGTCAGAACTTCAGTTAAGTGCACAAAAGCAAGTTTTTAACCGAAGTAACAAGTTTTATATGATTGATAAAATTAAAGTATTATCAAATTTTTTGAAGTGCCAAAGTGTTAGAACTGCACTGAAGTGAAAAAACGTCATATTTAAGTTTTTAATCAGAGTAGTTATAGTTTTGCCATTAATGAAACTCAAGTAATAACTTCAAATTTTATGGAAGTGCCGAAGTGTTGGAACTTCAGTTAAGTGGAAAAAAGTCAGATTGTGAATATTTTAATTGCACGAGCAAGTTTTACTATTAATAATGAAAGTTAATGAAGTGTCGAAGTGTTGGAACTTCGGGAAAGTGTACAAAAGCAACAATTTGAAGTCGTTAATTAAAGTAACAAATTTTACGATTTTTTATTAATGGCAAAACTAGCTACTCCAATTAAAAACTTCTAAATGTGACCTTTCACTTGGGTGAAACTCCAACACTTTGGCACTTCAAAAAATTTGATAATACTTCAAATTTATCAATGATAAAACCTGTAACTTCAGTTAAAAAGTTTAAAATGTTACCCCTTCTTCACTTAACTGAAGTTCCAATACTTCGGTACTTCAACAAATTTAATGAAACTTTATTTTCATTCATGGTAAAATTTGTTACTTTAATTAATGACTTCAAAATGTTGCTTTTGTACACTTAGGTACCTGAAGTTCCTTCAAATTTATTTCAAAGTGTTGAAACTTCAGTTTTATGTGTAAAAAATCCAGATTGTGAAGATTTTAACTGAATTAGCACGTTTTACCATGAATAGTGAATGTTAATGTATTGTTGGAACTTCAGTTAAGTGAAGAAGGGGCAATATTTTAAAGTTTTTGTACGAAATAACAAGTTTTATCATTGATAAAAATTAAGTATTATAAAATTTTTTGAAGTGCCGAAGTGTCGGAACTTCAGTAAAGTGCACAAAATTAATATTTTAAAGTTTTTAACCAAAGTAACAAGTTTTATATCATTGATAAAATTAAAGTATCATCAAATTTTTTGAAGTGCCAAAGTGTTAGAACTTTACTTAAGTGAAAAAACGTCATATTTAAGTTTTTAATCAGAGTATAGCTAGTTTTGCCATTAATAAAACTGGAGTAATAACGCCTTCAAACTTTATCAAAATGCCGAAGTTTTGGAACTTCAGTCAAATTCAAGTGAAAAATAAACAGATTGTGAATATTTTAATTGAACGAGCAAGTTTTACTATGAATAATGAAAGTTAATGAAGTGTCGAACTGTTGGCACTTCAAAAAATTTGATAATACCTCAATTTTATTAATGAATAAACTTGTTACTTCGGTTAAATACTTTAAAATGTTGCCCCTTCTTCATTTAACTGAAGTTCCAACACTTTGACACTTCATTAACATTCATCATTCATGGTCAAACGTGCTAATTTAGCTAAAATCTTCATAATCTGGCTGATTTCCACATAAAATTGGAGTTTCAACACTTCGGCACTTCCAAAAAATTTGAACGCACTTCAGTTTTATTAATGGCAAAACTAGCTACTCCAATTAAAAACTTCTAAATCTGACCTTTTATCACTTAGGTAAAACTCCAACACTTTGGCAGTTCAAAAAATTTGATAATCTTCAATTTTATCAATGATAAACTTTGTTACTTCTTTAATATGTTGCCCCTTCTTTACTTAACTGAAGTTCCAACACTTTGGAACTTCAACAAATTTAATGAGACTTTATTTTCATTCACGGTAAAATTTGTTACTTTAATTAACGACTTAAAAATGTTGCTTTTGTACACCTACCTGAAGTTCCTTCAAATTTTTTTCAAGTGCCGAAATGTTGAAACTTCAATTTTTTGTGGAAAAAATCCAGATTGTTTAGATTTTAACTGAATTAGCACGTTTTAACATGAATGGTGAATGTTAATGAAGTGATGGAACTTCAGTTAAGTGAAGAAGGGGCAATATTTTAAAGTTTTTGTATGAAGTAACAAGTTTTATCATTCATAAAAATGAAGTATTATCAAATTTTTTGAAGTACTGAAGTGTTGGAACTTCATTTAAGTGAAAAAGGTCACATATAGACGTTTTTTAATTGTAGTAGCTAGTTTTGTCATTAATAAAACTGAAGTACCTTCAAATTTTTTTGAAGTGCTGAAGTGTTGGAACTTCAGTTAAATGGAAAAAAGCTAGATTTTAACTGAAGTAGAATGTTTTATTACAAGTGATAAAACTGAAGTTCCAAAAATCCAAATTTCAACAAAAAAATCAAGTTACCATTTGAATAGCGGTTTTAATAATGTGCAGCTTTTTATTATTTTTACTATACAGGGTGTACAAAAATCATTAAAACTTTTGAATCAATTTAGGTAGTTTTTTTTGTAATTTTTTGGTTTAAAGTGTGAATTGAAAATAAAAAAATGTTTTATAGATGCTTTAATTATAAGAATGCTATAGTTTGTATAAAAATAGTATTTAAAACTTCAAAAAACATGTTGTACTTGTAATTATTTTCTAGTCAACGTTAGTTAAATCGAATTTGAAGCTGTTGTTTGTTGGAGAGTTGGTGTTGTTTGTTAAGGCACTGATTATTTCTGCTAACGTACTTGGATCCGATGATCCTAGAAGCGATATCCAACCCTTCGTAGCCATAACCGCTGCTCCGTTTCTTTTAATAAACTCCATCACTTTATTTTTCAAATCTGTTTTTTTATGCGAATATACAAATTTATAAACTTCTGCTGCGTTATTGACATTAAGTTCACAAAACAATCTTTCTTCAAATTGTTCTTTCAATTTCATTTTATCACCCGCTAATAATAATCCTTCTTGTATTGTATTTATTGTTTCTCCGGTGTATAAAAAATGCAATATATCTTGAATCGCTTTAAGCGATAAATTAGTTTTTGTGTTAAGTGAAGCAATTAGGTTCGATTTATTAGTAAGTTTAGTCGAAACGATAAATTTACCTTCAAAATGAATACTTATAGTATCTTTAATTGTTAGAAGTTTATTAGAAATATCGTTATAAGTTCGTTTACGTGGATTATAAATCTGACCACAGAAATTACTCCCGAATGACTTTTTATTCTTACCAAAACTAAAGCTGAGTTCTTTTGTTCTATCGTTGTTTAAAACAGTGAATTGATATTCAACAAGAATTTCATCATCTACTTCATCAGACTCTAAGTTTAACGATATTTCTATTTTTCGGTAAACACCATCATCATTTCGAGTTAACTTGAGAAACCATAAATATGTATCGGTTGTGGTTACAATTGAAAAAGTAGGGGATTTAATACTGGCATCTTCGTAATGTTTAGTACTGCAAAATAATTCGAAGCTTTCGATTATCCACTCGTATTCAAATTTAATAAAATTCAATTTTGTGCTTCCTTTATTTTTCGGTAAATTAACAAGTTGGTTCATTTCTTCTGCCATAATTTTTTTAAATCGTATTTAAGGTGTTTAAAAAACTGAAGTAAATTAATTTAAATTTTCAATTAATATGATTTTAGGTTATAAGCACGTTACGCCGCGCAAAAATTTTTGGCGTTATCAATCACTGTGGGCAAGATTTTGAATAGATTACAAAATTATGAAAAGAGTTTGTTCAAAATTCCAAGGGGAATATTAAAAAAATTGAGATTTTGTAAAAAGTGTACTATTTTACTTGTTGAAGCTGTAAAATGATATTTAAAAAAATATAAAAAAAATAACTAAAAGTGAACTAGAATTTGATTTGAATAAATTAGAGAATTCTGCAAAAAATCAACTTTAGTTTATTGAAACATTGCGAAGGGAACATTAAAAAAATTGAGATTTTTGCTTGGCTTAATGCATTGCCAGTGTCATCTTTGGGTACTTTATTGGATGATAACTGTTTTAGAATATCAATTGGTCTTCGTCTTGGTACTTCTATTTGTGTTCCACATACATGTTCTTGTGGTACTTTGGTTAATGAAGATGGTTTACATGGTTTAAGTTGCAAATTCAGCGCAGGGAGATTTTCTAGACATCATGAAGTTAATGACTTAATTAAAAGAGCTCTCATTTCTTCGGGTATTCCTTCTATTTTGGAACCATTGGGAACTAGCAGGGATGACGGGAAAAGACCTGATGGAATGACCATGATTCCGTGGAGTATAGGTAAACCTTTGGTATGGGACTTTACTTGTGTTGACACAATGGCTCCGTCATATATAAAATCTTCATCAAATTCCACTGGTGCAGTTGCTTTAGTTGGAGAAAAAAATAAAATATCTAAATATAGTAATCTTTCAAGGAATTTTATTTTTTATCCAATTAGCATTGAGACTTTTGGCGTTTGGGGATCCCTTGGATTACAATTTATAAAAGATTTGGGAAAAAAAATTAAAAACGTAACCAAAGATGCAAGATCAACATCATTTCTCATTCAAAGAATTAGCATTGCAATACAAAGAGGAAATGCTGCATCTGTTTTTGGAACTCTTCCCAAAGGAAATTCTCTGGAAGACATTTACTTTCCTCCAACTCACTTTTCATCAAGAGTTTCTTCAGATTCCAAGAATTTAACATCTTTGCCAATATTAAATTTACTTTAAATAATAAAAAATTCAGATTTAAATATAGTAGAACATTAAAAAAATTGAGATTTTGTAAAAATTGTACTATTTAACCAGCTGAAGCTGTAAAATAATTTTTAAAAATTTATTAAAAAATAATCGAATGAGCTAGAATTAATCTTGTGGTTGATTTGAATAAATTAGAGAATTCTGCAAAAAATAAACCCGAGTTTGTTGAAAAATTCTAAAGAGATCATTAGAAAAAATGAGATTTTGTAAAAATTGTACTATTTTTCTCGTTGAAGTTGTAGGATACTTTTTAAAAATTTATAAAAAAATAATTGAGTGTGCTAAAAATTGCATTATTTTACTTTTCGAAGCTGTAAAATGATTTTTAAAACTTTATAAAAAAATAACTGAGTGCGCAAAAATTAACTTTCTGATCGATTTGAATAAATTACAGAATTCTGCAAAAAATAAACTTGAGTTTGTTGAAAAATTCCAAGGAGAACTTAAAAAAAAATTGAGATTTTGTAAGATTTTTAAAAATTTATAAAAAAGATAACTAAAAGTGAACTAGAATTAAGTTTGTGGTCGATTTGAATAAATTGGAGAATTCTGCAAAAAATAAACCTAAGTTTGTTGAAAAATTTCAAGGAGAATATTAAAAAAATTGAGATTTGTAAAAATTGAATTGCATCATCTTACTTGTTGACGCTGTAAAATGATTTTTAAAAATTTATAAGAAAATAACTAAAAGTGAGTTATATTTTGTGGTCGATTTGATTAAATTAAAGAATTTTGGAAGAAATCCATCTTAAGTTTGTTGAAAAATTTCAAGGAGAAAAATAAAAAAATTAAAAATTTGTGAAAATTGCACTTTTAAATTAAAATTAAATTATGTTTAAAACTGTAAACTTTGCAGGTTACAATGATGAAGGTAATTAAAATATATATTTTTAAAAATGTTTTTATTGATATACAAAAAATATTTATTTAAAAAAATACATAACTTTATAAAAAATTTGATTATTAAAATTACAAAAACAAATATTAATAAAAAAGTTAATTATTGTAATTATAAGGGATAATATCTTCCTTAACGTAATAATTGTTTCTTGACTCGTTTGCCAAGGCAGCACTAATGATTTCTGTTATCATAGCTAAATCAGATAATTCCATAAGTGCCCTCCAACCCCTCGTAGCCATAACTGCTGTATTATTATTTTTAATAAATGTCATTACTTTCCTCTTTACTTCAATATTACCATGCAAAAATAACAGTTTACAAATTTCAGCTGCGTTTTCGATGTTAAGTAAAGACAACAATTTTTCTTCGAATTGTTGTTTTAGTTTCAAATTATCATCAGCTATTAGTAATCCTTCGTGTAAAATCATTACATTTGTTATTTGTCCAGTGTATAAGAAATTCAATATATCTTCAATCACTTTTAGGGATAAATCAGCTTTTGTTTTGAGTAAATCAGTCGTGTTGAATTTATCAGAAATTTTAGTTGATAAAGTGCATTCACCTTCGAATAAAATAATTATATTATTTTTATCAGAAAGTTGAGTATTTGTAATATATTCGTTCTGTTCATTTTTAAATACAGAGCCTATCTTATTTCTATCTTTATCAAGGAATCGATCTTCCCCGAAACCTGTCCTAATATTAAAGGATGTTTCACCATTAATTGATCCAGTATAGTTACTTTTAACAATAATTTCATCATCTATATCAGATTCTAAATGTAAAAATATATAACAACCCTTATGTTCATTTTTGTTAATCTCAAGAGACCACAAATATGTATGAGTTGATGTTACCATTGAAAATATAGGAGATTTAATCTTTGGATCATCTTTCGTACATAAATTGATATTGTTAATTGTCCACTTGTAATTAAACTTAACTACTTCATAATTTGTGCTGCCGCTACTTTTCTGTGCACCTTCATCTAGTAAATTACCTAATCCAGCCATTTCATCTACCACAATTTTTTTTAATTTTGAAATTTAAGAATAACGAAAAACTAAAATACAAGCAAATTATTGATAAGAGCACCAAACACGTGCGAAATTATAAGGTTAAAGTACCTAATTTAAATTATTATAAATAAAAATCAAAGAGTATATTTAAAGAGAGAGCCAACAGATTTTATTTATGAAATTATATGTTTTCGGGGACGGACTGGCTCATCAGATCGGCCCGGGAAATAAACTCAACACCGGCCTCATGTTCTCCAAATTTTTGTCTCGTTAGCCGGGTCAACTTTCGGAAAGCGCGGTTTAACAAAAATAATTTTTTTTTCAAATTTTATTAAAGTACAACCTTCTGTGACGCTTGGCGGGCTGTAAGAACTCATTTTTCTGTTAATTAAGTCTATGGTCGTGTTCGTGCCTTTCTGACGTAAATCCGGTATAATCGGGCGGAGTAGAAATTCCATTTTTACTCCGCCTATTTGACAACCCAAATAAACCTTTATTTTATAAATTTCGACATTTGAAGAAAAAATACATGCTCGCCACAAACTGTTAAAACTTGTTGAAGCTGTAAAATGATTTTTAAAAATTTATAAAAAAATAATTAATGCCCATTTTCACCAACGATTCCTAAAATTTAGGCATTGCTTATAGCACTAGTTGCTAGGTATTTTTAAACTTTTAATAAAAAATAATGAAAGTGAACTATGGGAATTCATCAAGAAAACGGTGTAAAAAAAGAATTTTAAGAAGAAAGTGTGAAATTGGGACAAATGGAAGAAAGAAGGTATGGAGGGCCATCGGTATGTGGAAGATAAAGAGGATGAAGACTTATGCGAATACACTGAAATCGGCAAAGAAGAATTCAAAAGGGCTTTGAGAAAAATAAAAATAAAAGCCGCCGAACCAGATGGATTAGAAGGTGAGACCTGGATCCATTTGGTAGAAAACAAAAAAGAAGAAATGAGATGGCACTTCAATAATATCTGGGCAGGAAAGATACCCTGACCAGAGACCTGGAAATGGGGAAATATTGTATCCGTGTATAAAAAGGGAAATAAAAAGAATGTAAATAGCTATAGGGGAATTACAATAATGGATGCTAGCTGCAGACTCTACGCCAGTATCATAAAAGAAAGATCAGAAACGTTCTGCAATGACCAGGGTATACTAAAGGAATTTCAAGCCGGGTTTTGCACTGGCAGAGGGACAACCAAGCACTTAGTAACGCTAAATTATATAATAGAAGAAAGCATAAAGTGTAAAGGGGGACAGGTCTATTCATAGACTTGAAATCTGCATTCGATAGAGTGAACAGAAGCATGCTAATAGAGACAATGATGGAGCTAGATGTGCCTAGTGAGATATTAGCACAAGTTAAAAGAATGTATATAGGATCAACAGGTTGTCCAAAGGTGGGTTCTGAAGTAGCAGAACGATGCGATATTATTGGAGACCTAAGGCAAAAGGTTGCCCACTAAGTGCAACACATTTTAACACATACATATCAGATCTGGAAGAAGTATTGCGTAAAGGACAAGACAGAGGGGTTGTGATAGGGCCTCTGAAAATAATAGTATTAAGTTATACGGATGATTTGGTGCTTTATGCGAAGGATGCAGGAGCAATGAGGAGAGTAATTGAAAGAGTTGGAAGATACATGAACAAAAGGAATCTGGAATTGAATGTGGGTAAGACCACAAGGTAATGGTGTGCAAAAAAACGGGGAGAACGGGTAAAGAGGAAACATTTGAATGGAATAGAGATAAAATTGAGGTGGTCAAACAAATGAAATATCTGGGTTACATCTTCGGAATGCATGGAGGAACAGGGAGGCATATTGATTTTGTTGTGGGAAAAGCAAAGGTAGCAGAAGCTAAATTGGGGAAAGGTCTTCAGGGAGTCACTAAAAGCGAAGCGGGAAATAATGAACGCATGTGTAAAATCTATAATTTTGTATGGATGTGAGGTGTGGGGCATTAAAGAGGAAGAAAAGATCCAAAGGTTGCAGATAGGATGGATGAAAAAAATACTAGGGGTAGAATGGTCAACACCATGGTACATAGTACTACAGGAACTGAATGGCAGTAAAGTAAGCGTAGAAGCTATGGTTAGAATGGCGGAATTTGAAAGAAAAATATTAGAAAGGGAAGAGGGAAGTTTCATCAATTAAGTATTTACATAGAATAGCAAAAGGAAGAGATAAATGCTATGTAAGGAATAAGTGGGAGGAAGCTAGATGTATAATGTATAGAGAAGTAGGCTGGTCGGAGGAAGAAGTTAAGAGAAAAATTAGGGTAAATGTCTTTAAACATAATTTTAAGGAAAGGCTAAAAGAAGTTGAAGGGCAAATATGTTACAGGGAAATAAGGGATAGCTGATATAACCCAAGATATAAAGATATTTGTATATATGGAAGAGAACCCACCTATGTGCAGAGACAGAAATATGGTGAAGAAGAAAGAATGATTGCCAGGTTCAGATGTGGAAGTGTGGAGAAAGGAATGAAGTACTGGATGGACAATAGATAGAGATGATGTAGATTTTGTGAGGAAGGTTGGAATGAATGGGAACATTGGGGAAGTGAATGTAAAGCTATAAACTGGAATGAAATGGAGAAAGAGAAAGTGTGGAATATAAGATTTGTATTAAGTTTGGGTTATTTATTGTAATTAGCTGGGAATTTTTGTATTTAATTTTATGGCAATAAAGGTCTATACAGGGTGATTCACATTTATGTGAAAATCTCTCGGAAGGCTATTCCTTAGATAAAAATAAGAAAAAAAGTTCATATAAACATATGTCCAAATTCCCCTTCCTGGGTGAGTTAGTGCTCTTCAAAAGTGCTGACAGAGAAGAGGTTTTTGGCCGATTACTTCAGAATGGATACTATAGTAAAGCATTCAAATTTGGCATAACTCTTAATATGCGTTGGACTCATGTCCCTGATTATTTGAAATGTTTTTATTCGTTCTAAGTGGTATTTTAAGAGAGGTGGTAAAAACAATGGCAAATTTTTTAGTACTGCATTTTTATGAGATTTTTGTTCAAAATATTCTGTAATCAAATTTACATAAAAATGGTGCTCTTATATAAATTCGATAGAATGAGCCGTTTAAGAGAAAAGTGAATCTAAAGATGTGCTTTCCAGGACAGTTGTCATGGTTACCATACTTAACATTTTTGTAGGCCTATTATTTTACCAAAATTATTCCATAATTTATGAAAAAAGGTTCCTATGTAACGTTTGGAATAATTTTGGTAAAACAATAGGTCTACAAAAAATTTTTGTATGGTAACCATGACAACAATCCTGGCAAGCACATCTTTAGGCGCACTTTTCTCTTAAACGGCTCATTCTATGGAATTTGTATAAGAGCACGTTTTTTGTGTAAATTTTATTACAGAATGATATTCTGAAAAAAAATCTCATAAAAATGCAGTACTAAAACAGTTACCATTGTTTTTACCACCAACGATCTCTTAAAATAACACTTAGAACCAATAAAAAAATTTCAAAAAAATCATGGACGTGAGTCCAATGCATATTAACAGTTATGCCAAATTTGAATGCTTTACTAGTATCCAGTCTGAAATAAATGGCCAAAAACCTTTGAAGAGCTGTAACTCTCGTAGGAAGCGGAATCGGACATATGTTTATTTTTATTTATTTTATACAATTCACGGGCAAGCCCAATTACAAAAAACAAAACACAAAGTATGTGTGCTTAAAAATAATACATAATAAACAAATTAATGAATTACATATATTGTGAAGCAACAAACAAATTATCGTAACTATGTGAAAACAATTGTGCGCTGTAGAGCTCTTTTAAGAGAAAACAAAGATTTATTAAAAAGATCAAGGTTGATTCTATTAGCATTAGTAGTGAGTCTGGCCAAGGGAGAGTTTAATCCATAATTAGTTTTATGAACGATATTGTGGGTAAAATAAGGTAGTTGTCTAATATTTTTAGGTGGATTATAAATACCTATTTGTGAACTTTTTTTCTTATTTTTATCTAAGGAATCACCATCCGGGAGATTTTAACATAAATGTGAATCACCCTGTATACTACTAAAAAATACCTAGCAACTAGCGCTATAAGCAATGCCTAAGTTTTAGGAATAGTTGGTGAAAACGGGGATTAGTGAGCTAGAATTAATTTTGAGGTCGATTTGAATAAATTAGAGAATTCTCCAAAAAATCAACCCAAGTTTGTTACAAATTTCCAAGGGGAACAACTAAATTTGTTAAAACATAGAAATAATTTTATAAGCGATTTGAATAAATTAGAAAGTTTTACAAAAAATGTACCTGTTATCGTTGAAAAATTTTACGGGGAACATTAAAAAAATTGAAATTTTGTAAAAATTTCACTATTTTACTTCTTGAAGTTGAAAAATGTTTTTAAATTTATAAAAAAATAACCAAGAAGCTACAATTAATTTCGTGATCGATTTGAATAAATTAAAAAATTCAATCTGAGTTTGTTGAAAAATTCCAAGGGAAACATTAATAAAAATGACATTTTGTAAAAATTGAAATATTTTACTTGTTGATGCTGTAAAAGGATTTTTAAAAATTTATAAAAAAATAACTAAAAGTGAGTTATAAATTATTTTGTGGTCGATTTGATTAAATTAGAGAGTTCTGCAAAAAATCAATTTTAAGTTTGTTGAAAAATTTCAAGGAGAAAAATAAAAAAAATTACAAATTTGTAAAAATTGCACTTTCAAATTAAAATTAAATTATGTTTAAAACTGTAAACGTTACAATTTACAATGATGAAGGTAATTAAAAAATATATTTTTATAAATGTTTTTATTGATATACAAAAAATATTTATTTAAAAAAATACATAACTTTATAAAAAATTTGATTATTAAAATTACAAAAACAAATATTAATAAAGAAGTTAATTCTTGTAATTACTTATAAGGGACTTTATCTTCATTAACATCATCATTGCTTCTTGCCTCGTTTGCAAAGGCAGCACTAATGATTTCTGTTATCATAGCTACATCAGATAATTCTATAAGTGCCCTCCAACCCTCCGTAGCCATAACTGCTGCATTATTATTTTTAATAAATTTTATTACTTTCTTCTTTACTTCAGTATTACCATGCAAAAATAACAGTTTATAAATTTCAGCTGCGTTTTCGTTGTTAAGTAGAGATAACAATTTTTCTTCCAATTGTTCTTTAAATTTCAAATTATCACCAGTTATCAATAATCCTTCTAGTAAATTCTTTGCATTTGTTGCTTGACCTGTGTATAGGAAATTCAATATATCTTCGATCGCTTTTAGGGATAAATCACCATTTGTTTTGAGTAAATCAGTCGTGTTCAATTTTTCAGTAATTTTAGTTGATAAGGTGCATTCACCTTCAAATGAAATAATTATATTATTTTTATCAGAAAGTAGAGCGTTTGTAATATATTTGTCCTGATAATTTTGAAGTAAACCGCCTTTGGTTTTTCTATCATCATTGAGGAAACGATATTTCCCGGTAGCTGCTTTTATATTAAAGGATGTTTCACCATTAATTGATCCAGCAAACGTATATTCAACAAAAATTTCATCATCTATATCAGATTCTAAATGTAAAATTATATAATAACCCTGATGTTCATTTTTATTAATCTCAAGAGACCACAAATATGTACGAGTTGTTGTTACCAGTGAAAATATAGGAGATTTAATCTTTGGTTTATCTTTCTTACATAAATTGATGTCGTTAATCGTCCACTCATATTGAAACTTTAACACTTTGTAATTTGTGCTACCGCTAATTTTCTGTACATCTTCATCTGGTAAATTGCCCAATCCAGCCATTTCATCTACCACAATTTTTTTTTCAATTTTGAAATTTAAGAATAACGAAAAACTAAATACAAGCAAATTATTGCTAAAGAGCGCCAAACACTTGCGAATTTATAAGGTTAGGGTAAACAAAAATCACAGAGTACATTTAAAGAGAGCCAACAGGTGGCCAAGTGGCCAACCCCAACGTGGCCAACAGTTCTAAGAGCTGATACTCAACCATAAATATTTATGAAATTAAGTTTACTTTTTTTAAATCAAAAAGCTCGGTTAGCGTACACAATTTGGGCGCGTTCCAGTAATGAACACTAAAGCCCACGACCACGACCGCAAAATTTTCCCGTTCCACTAGCTCAAAAGGTCACCATTCAACAAACAACCACGGAAACCCACGAATAAATACGGTCGTTGTGAGCTTCTTGCGGTCGCCATCTATGCACGAAAGAAAAAATCGCGGTCTTATGTAGAACGATTTTGCGGTCGTCGTGGGCTTTAGTGTTCATTACTGGAACGCGCCCTTTATAAACAAAAATCATAGAGTATATTTAAAGAGAGCCAACAGATGGCCAGCCTCAACTCACCCCAATGTGGCCAACAGTTTTAAGCAGTTTTAAGAGTAAAATCAAGTAAAATATCCTATATGTGCTGATACTCAACCATAAATATTTATGAAATTAAATTTTTTTGAAAAATCTACTTTTTATACAGGGTAATCTAAGCATACGTCCCTATTATTACATACAGAGGGATCCACAAAAAAACGGGCAGGCTCAGCGATTTTTTTATTTCTTATCCGATTTGAACAAAAATTATTTTTTCTTCAAACATCATTAAAGTACAACCTTCTGTGACGCTTCACGGGTTTTGTAACATATGATTTATCTGAGATTGAGTCTATTTTTCTATTTTTACTCCGCCTATTTGGCAACCCATTTTTTCATAAATTTCGACGTTTGAAGCAAAAATACATATTCGCTACAACCGGTTAAAACTTGTTGAAGCTGTAAAATAATTTTTTAAAATTTATAAAAAAATAACTAAGTGAGCTAGAATTATTTTCAGGTCGATTTGAATAAATGAGAAAGTTCTTCAAAAAATCAACCCAAGTTTCTTAAAAATTTCCAAGGGGAACCTTAAAATAAGTAATTGAGATTTTGTAAAAATTTACTAATATTTTACTAGCTGGAAAATATTTTTTTTTAATTTATAGAAAAATAAGTACTTGGGCTAGAACTAATTTTTCGGTTGATTTAAATAAATCAAAGAATTCTGCAAGAATTACATCCAAGTTTGTTGAAAAATTCTATGGGGAACATTTTATACAGAGGGGTGCAGAAAAAACGCCCAACGATGTAGCTTCGTTATTTCTTATCCAATTTTAATAAATTAAATGTTTTGAAGAATACTACTATCAGATAATAAAAGATAAATTTTATTTTTGTAAATAACAGAGGAGTAGGGGGCAACTTTTCTTTTTCAAATGGCGACATATTTTTTTCGATTGAAAAAAATCATTAACAAAAATAATCTAAACCAATTATACCAATAATTTTTTTTAAATTAATTTAAAACATTTTTTTTTTCTAATATTTTTTTTTTATTATTAATAATTTTTTTTTAAATTTAATTCAATTGTTTTTTTTTTGTTTCTGAGTTTTCAGTTTTTTATTTTTTTAAGTTTTTTTTTTAATTTATTATTAATAAATTGAAAAAGTATTAATAAATTAAAAAGTATTAAGAATAAATTAAAAAACAAAACTTAAAAAAATAAAAAACTCAAAACACAAAAACAAAAAAAAAACAATTGAATTAAATTTAAAAAAAATTAATAATATTTTTTTTTTATAATAGGTGTTTCTTTTACCAAAATTTGACTGATTTGCTCGAGCAAATCACTTCCTTCTCCTTTTAGTTCTATATTAGGAAAAAATGAGACAGCATATGATTTGCTCATATTTGCTCGAGCAAAGTATGTAAAAAAACACAACTTATATCTTACAGCATGATACAATAATATATATTAATACTGGTCAAGCATGACCAACCATTAAATTTTTTCTATCCTAACTACTACTTAAAAAAAAACTTAAAGCTTATTGTTCCCCCAATGGCCAATGGCGTCCAATAGATTGTTCTGTTTTGCTTATTGCACTACGCTTATCCCGCACTTGGAATTTAACACTCACAATTTACACTAGTTCAAAAGGTTTCTTTCTTTTAAGTCTTCTAATTATTCCACTGTTATCCAGGAGCTGGCTAGCCTCAGGATTTATGTGGTCTAGGTGTCTGGATTCATAATTGCCAGCAAATCGCTTGATTTCGCTGGCCACATCAAGAACGTTGAGGTCACGATGAATATCACTGTTCTGTACAAACCAATGTTACAAAGAACTTTATTTTGGAACGTTTGTATTTGTTTAATATGGCATTCTTTAGCACACCCCCATAATTGTAAGCCATAGAGCCATATTGGTTTTAAGGTTTGGTTGTAAATCAACACTTTATTGCTAATGGACAGCTCCGAGTTTCTACCCAGGAGCCAGTACATTTTTCTATATTTTATATTTAATTCTTCTCTCTTCTTTTTTACATGCACCTTCCAACGTAGTTTCGTGTCTAAGGACATCCCTAGGTATTTGGCATTATTTTCATAAGGGATAATATTACCATTTATTGTGACTGGCGGTAACGTAGTTACTTTTTTGTTGGTGAAATTTATACGAGTAGATTTTATTTCATTCAACTTCATCTTCCAGTTTTCAGTCCATTTTAATACTTTGTTACAAGCTTGCTGAACTTTTTCTGTTGAAATGATATCATCTTCTCCTACTGCCAGGATTCCAGTATCATCAGCAAATGTGGTAATCTTGGTATCTTTCGACTCTGGTATGTCACTCGTGTATAATAAGTACAACAATGGGCCTAGTACACTACCTTGGGGCACCACAGCTTTTATTTCTTTGAGTTCGGAGTACTGTTCTTCCAATTTAATTCTAAATACCATATTAGAGATATATGTTTGTATTAGCTCGCAGTACTGTGAGGGAAGGATTTTTTGTGACTTATGTATTAAGTCCTCATGCCAGACCTTATCAAACGCTTGTGCGACGTCTAGGAATATTGCTGTGCACACTTGTTTTTCTTCTAAAGCTTTTTCTATTATATTTGTGATTCTGTGCACCTGGTCAATGGTTGAATGCTTGGTTCGAAAGCCGAATTGGTGATTGGGAATCAGTTCTTTTGTTTCTATTATTGGCTTTATTCTTTTGAAAAGTAGTTTTTCAAATAACTTTGATATTGCAGGTAGTAATGAAATTGGTCTGTACGATTTTACCTCGTTTGGGGGTTTCCCTGGTTTGGGTAACATTATAGCCCAGTCAATTAAGCAAAAAAATGGGGTTAACCTCGGAATGAGAGATAATAAGCTGGAAACTCGTATACATTTTGGCGTTCTACAAGTTGTCTCAAAAGTCTCATAAAATCTCGTGAATGCGTCGTCAGTTATTCAAGGTCAATGGTCACAAAAATCGGTTTTTCGCGATTATCTAGGTTTCTATAGCTCCAATGATATTAACATCTATTATAAAAATTGTAGAGCATAAAATTTGTGACAAATTTTGTTCCAAACATTTTTTCATGTGTTCAACCATTTTTAAGATAGAGGGCGGAGAGCGTGCAGCTCTCAGCCAAATACATAGTGTGAAGGGCTTGGGACAAGCTAAAGTTTTGTGCCAGAGCTGCCCAGAGGCGTGCAAACCCATGTTAACCCAAAACCCATGACAAAGTTTCTGCCATAGTGAGGAGAAGCACTATGCCAGATGCTTTTTCTCACTCTGGCAGTCACTTTGTCGTGGGTTTTTACACACCTCTGATAATATCTGCTCTGGCAAAAAATACCTAGAGTGTCCCATACCCTTAATGCAAGGTAAACTGTGAAGGCGGCTGCACAATTGATGGAATGCATATGTTAAGGTTATAAAAAAGAGAGATAAAACATCCGAGTTCCTTGTGAGTGAGAGAGTAAGCATGCACAATTTGCTCTCTATTGCTCTCCGCCTTCTATCTCAAAAACGGTTGAGCGCATGAAAAAATGTTTCAAACAAAATTTGTTACAAATTTTATGCTCTACAATTTTTATAATAGATGTTAACATCATTGGAGCTAGAGAAACCTAGATAATCGCGAAAAACCGATTTTTGTGACCTTTGATCTTGAATAACTAACGACGCAGACACGAGATTTTATGAGACTTTTGAGAGAGCTTTTAGAACACCAAATTGAAGGTGTATACAAGTTTCCAGCTTATTATCTGTCATTCCGAGGTGAAACGCTAATTTGACTGGGCTATTATTACTTCTGCCACTTTCCAACACATTGGTACATGTTTCAATCTGAAGGCTGCATTTATTATGTAAGTTAGCATTACTATTCCTTTTTTAGGAAGCTGTTTTAATATTTCACCAGTTATGAGGACAAATCCTGGGGCTTTCTTTGAATTTAGGTTACATTTTATCTCGTTGGCTACTTCTTTGGGGGTGACTAGTGGGATGTTTTCCTTTTCATCGTTAAGGGTTTGTTGTGGTGCTAGATTTGATTGCATATCATTTGGTTTGAATGTTTCTTCAAGATGATTGGCAAATAATTGCGCTTTCTCTTAATTACTGATTCGTTTTTAATTTTGGTAAAATTAAACATCTTCGCTGGTAGAAGAATACGAATTTTTATAAAGAAGATTAAGCCTGACTTCAGAAATGACTCTTTTAACTATCTTATCAGAATAACCGTTATTCTTACCAATAAGTCGAATGACGCTCACTTCACTTGATAGTAGTATTCTTCAAACCATTTAATTTGACATATCACTTATTTAAATCGGATAAGAAAAACCAAAAAGCTATATCGTTGGCCATTTTTTGTGCACCGTTCTGTATAAATTGAGATTTTGTAAAAATTGTATTAGTTTACTTATTGAAGCTGTAAAAAGATTTTTCGAAAATTTATAAAAAAAATTATAAATGTTTTTTTTTTGATCTGTTTGAATAAATTAGAGAATTCTGCAAACAATCACTCTAAATTTGTTAAAAAATTCCAAATGAAACATTATAAAAATTGAAATTTTGTAAAAATTGCATTATTTTACTTGTTGAAGCTGTAACATGATATTAAAAAAATTATAAATAAAATAACTAAAAGTAAGCTAGAATTAATTCTGTGGTCGATTTGAATAAATTAGAGAATTCTGCAAAAAATCAACTTGATTTTATTGATATACAAAAAATATTTATTTAAAACAATACATAACTTTATAAAAAATTTGATTATTAAAATTACAAAAACAAATAATAAAGAAGTTAATAATTGTAATTATAAGGGACTTTAATATCTTCATTAACATCATCATTGCTTCTTGACACGTTGTTTGCAAAGGCACTTATGATTTCTGTTATCATAGCTACATCAGATAATTCTACAAGTTCCCTCCAACCCTTCGTAGCCAAAACTGCTGCATTATTATCTTTAATAAATCTCATTACTTTCTTCTTTACTTCAATATTACCATGCAAAAATAACACTTTATAAATTACAGCTGCGTTTTCAATGTTAAGTTCAGTTAACAACATTTCCTCTACTTGTTCTTCAAATTTCAAATTCTTATTAGCTATTAATAATCCTTCATGTAAATTCATTACATTTGTTGGTTGCCCTGTGTATAAGAAATTCAATATATCTTCAATTGCTTTTAGGGATAAATCACCTTTCGTTTTGAGTAAATCAGTTGTATTCAATATTTCAGTAATTTTAGTTGATACGGTGCATTCGGCTTCGAATAAAATAATTATATTATTTTTATCAGAAAGTTGAGTGTTTGTAATAAATTCATCCTCATCATTTAGAAATACTTAAAGAACCTGTAGAATTTCTAACATTATCAAGGAAACGATCTTCCCCGAAACCTGTCCTAATATTAATGGATGTTTTACCACTAATTGATCCAGTAAAGTCAGCTTCAACAATAATTTCATCATCTATATCAGATTCTAAATGTAAAATTATATAATAACCCTGATGTTCATTCTTAGTAATCTCAAGAGACCACAAATATGTATGAGTTGATGTTACCACTGAAAATATAGGAGATTTTGTTTATCTTTCTTACATAAATTGATGTTGTTAATTGTCCACTCGTATTTAAACTTAACTACTTCATAATTTGTGCTACCACTACTTTTCTGTGCACCTTCATTGGGTAAATTACCAAATCCAGCCATTTCATCTACCACAATTTTTTTTTTTAATTTTGAAATTTAAGAATAATGAAAAACTAAATACAAGCAAATTATTACTAAAGAGCGCTTAATCACGTGCGAATTTGTAAGGTTAGGTTACATAATTTAAATTATAAACAAAAATCAAAGAGTAGATATTTATTTAAAAGAGAGAGCCAACAGTTTTAAGAGCAAAATCGCAAAATATCCACGGGGCTGATTTTACCAAAAACTACAATTTTTAGTAATTTTATGTTTTTTACTCAACCATAAATTTTATTTATGAAATTATATAATTATATGTTTTTTAAGCCAAAAAGCTTGAATTTCTTATGATAAATTTTTCGTTTTAAATTATTGAATTTCTTGTTTTTAAACTAAATATGACTAAATGAAATCTCATGAAATTTATACGGGGTATCTCAAAAAATTATTAAAATTTTGAATATACAGTTGAAAAAAATATTGATTCATAGAAAATGTTTGTTCAGAATGACATTTAGTATTTTTACCGTGCATTTTATTAGGTTTTTTACTGAGCATTTGAATAAATACTGGGAAAGTGTACATTGCAATTTTAAAAATAATACTTTTATGATATGAGAGGGTATTGAAGTTTCATGCAGGGCTTAAGGTGCGAATTGTAAATAAAAAAATATTTTATATATGGTTTTATTAATATTTCAAATATTATTTATAAAAAATACTAATATTAAATAAATTTACAAATGCTGGTTTTTTAATCACAATTACCGAAAATAATTGAAACAAAATTGAGTAAATTTATTTTTTATTAAATTTGGGTTGAATAATCAATGGAATCTTCAGTTGCCTTAAAAACTTGAGCATCAGTTTCATCATCACCATTGCTTATTGAAAGATTGTTTGCGAAGGCACTAAACATTTCTGCCATCATAGTAGCATCCGATGAACTCAACAGTGACATCCAACCTTTTGTTGCCATAACTGCTGCACTATTTTTTTTAATAAACCTCATCACTTTATTTTTCAACTCAGTTTTTCCATGCAAATATAAAAATTCATAAACATCCCCTGCGTTCTCAACGTTAAGTTCAGAAAATAATTTTTCCTCAAATTGATTTTTTAATTCTAGATTTTCACTAGCTAACAATAATCCTTTTTGCAATTTTATTAAATTTGATGCCCGGCTCGTATAAAAGAAATGCAAAATTTCTTCAATTGCTTCAATCGATAAATTACTTTTCGGGTCAATTAATTCATTGGTGATTAACGTATCACTGTGTTTAGATGATGTTGTGATTTTACTTTCAAAGTAAATACTTAAAGTATTATCGTTGCTTAAATAAACATCAAAAGGTCCTGTATATTGTCCGTAATTTGTATCATCTTCTTGATAAAAATATCCCCTACCATACGTACTTATTTCATCAAAATTTGTAAATAAGTTATTTGTTCTTATATAGCTTAAAGTTTTGTCTTTATTTAAAATAGTAAACGAAAATTCTACACGAATTACATCATCTAAAGGAGAAACTAAATTTAAAACAATTTCTTTTGATGAATCTGAGTGGTAAGATTTTCTATTCCGAAGATTAAGCCTGAAAAACCATTCGTATGTTTGAGTTGAAGTTGTCATTAAAACTGGAGGAGATTTAATGTACCAATCATAGCCATCTTTGTTTTTGGTTATCACATCAAAGTTTTTTATATTCCACTCGTATTGAAATTCGAGAACATTTAAATCGGTAACACCACTACATTTTTTTATTGGGAAATCATCAACTTCAAAATCATTTGTGTAAGTTAAAACAAGTGTAAAAATAGCACAAAAAATTAAGAAAATTAAAAAATGCATCTTCAATATAGGATTTACTTTAAAGTAATAAATGTGAAAACAGGAAACAGGAAAGAATTTACTTAAACAGATAAACTTGATAAAAGATAAGATAAACGCACCAAAACGTGCTTTTAGAGTTCTTAGCTTTTTTTTAAATCTTGGATAAAAAATGATAAATCAACGTTTTAATCTAAAATTATTGTTAAATCTAGAGGGTGTTTCATTCTTAAGGCATTAAAAAAACAGTAAGTACTCGATAAAAATAAAAGTAACTTCTGGAAAATCAACTTTTTTTTAAATTTAGGTTTTTAATTAATTTTACAGTCGAAAGCGTTTTATTAATTTTATTGAGCGTTTAGTTATTTCAATGAGCGTTTAGTAATTTTATTGAGCAATTAATATTTTTACTAGACGTTTAAAATTTTGCAGGATTTAAATTCAAATAAAATATTTTAGTTTAATTACATAAAAGCTTTTTTTATTTAAGACAAGAATATTTAAACAAAATAAATGGTTTTAATTCCTATAAAAACTTAAAAAAATGAGTAAATATTTAAAAAGTGAATTAATCTGATGAATTATTGAAATAAAATTCATTGTTTGTAATGCCACTGATTATTTCTGCCAACATAATTGCATCCGATGATCCTAGAAGTGACATCCAACCCTTCGTCACCATAACCGCTGCTCCATTTCTTTTAATAAATCCTAGAGCTTTCTTTTTCAAATCTGTTTTCGTATGCAAATATAAAAATTTATAAACTTCAGCTGCGTTCTCAATTTTAAGTTCAGAAAATAATTTTTCTTCTAGTTGTTCTTTAAATTTCAAATTATCACCAGCTATTAATAATCCTTCTTGGAAATTCGTTGCATTTATTGCTTGGCCAGTATATAAAAAATGCAATATATCTTGAATCGCTTTTACGGATAAATCAGCTTTTGTGTTGAGTAAATCAATCGTGTTCAGTTTATCAGTAGATCTAGTCGAAACAATAAATTTACCTTCAAATAAAATAATTATAGTATCTTTAATTATTAGAAGTTTATGCGAAGAATCTGCAATCATCTCAGTATGGTATCTACGAGGAGGGATCCTCGGCTCATGTATACTCAGTACTTCGTCTTGGAACGGTCTACTATATGATTTTTTATTCTTGCTAAAACTATAACTTAGTTCTTTTGTTTTGATTTCGCTTGAGGTTTTATCATTATTTAAAACGGTAAATTTAAATTCAGCAAGAATTTCATCATCTACATCGGATTCTAAATTTAATGATATTTGTATTTTTCGTTCATTACCAACATCCTGTCGACTTAACTTCAGAAACCATAAATATGTGCCAGTTTCGGTTGGAATTGAAAATGTAGGAGATTTAATATTAGCATCTTCAAAAACTTGGGTACTGCAAAATAAATCAAACTTTCCAATTGACCACTCGTATTGAAATTTAACGAAATCTAAATTTGTGCTTCCACTGCTTTTTAGTACATTTTTATCTGGTAAAATAAATTGATTCGTTTCTTCTGCCATAACTTTTTTAAATTTGTATTTTAAGAAAGGTGTAAAAAAGGCACAACTAAATTATTATTGTACGTACAGTTGATAAGATTTATAGGTTAGAAGGTGATAACTAAATTAGTCGAAACAAAAACCAAAGAGGACATTCAAAAAGAGTCAGACTTTAGCAAATTTGCTTATCAAGATACATCTAATGATGTATCTATGTTATGAGGAAAAGACATTTTCCAAAATTATTAAAACAATATGTGGTGTCCTTAAAAATGTAAAGATTAAAATTAAGCATATTTTCTTAGACTTGTTGATAAAAAAAAAACATCCGCATATCCATAGCATATCTTGAGATTGGTGTACCATTGGAAGGCATATTGGGAATTTCGATTACCAACAGATGGCGCTGTTTGGCCCTCTATGCCAGTTTTTGTACTAAAAGATATAGTAATTGTCAAATTTTATCAGGTTATGATTGGTTAGGATTACTATAACTTTTAGTTCATAAATTCGCACCAGAGGGCGTATCTGATCTTAGAAATCCCCAATACCTACAAAAACAAACAAAAAATTTCTGCACTTTTCTTGCTATTTCGGCTTGAAATTGAAATATTCAATTTATTTCTGCATTTTTTTGTCTAGGAAAGTCAAAAACAAAATTTTCGTGTTCTTTTTTACTAAATCGGTTAAAAATTGAAATTTTCAATTTATTCCTGCGTTTGGAATTGATTATAGCTTCCTGGGACTGTTGTCAGTCGAGTCTAATCTCCAAATTTGATTCTGTTGGAAACAGACCTGGTTTATCCATTAGGCCAACCTAGGCCATTGCCAAGGGCGCCAAGTAAAAAAGGCTGCCAAAATCTAGACTAATTATGCAAAATTAAAACTTGACTCCTAATAGCTTAACTTATTGAGTCGCTTATATTTTAAAGCTGCATGGTGTTTGGGTATGGATACAACTGTATCCATACTCCATGCTTTGGGCTAGTTTTAATTTCCACATGTAGCGGCCCTAAAACCACCAAATCTCCTTTCTTGTTTGCGCAACAGATAGAATTTGGACATGAACCTTATTATACAGGGTGTTTCTGAACAAGTGTTGAATAATAGGACTGGGTTTTTGGACCAACTTTAAGACAAAAAGTAAGAATAATTTTTTTCGCTAAAATGCTCCATTTCGGAAATGCCGGGTATTGAAGTTTACTCATTTTTTAACACAAAATCTACATTTTTAAAAATATTTGGCTCAAATTTTACACATACCTTACTATTGGCAGCCGCCTTGAGATGAATTAGCAAATTTTCAAAAAAAAGTTTTGCTTCCGGCTGAGAGCTATAAGCGCTCCTGCTTAAAGAGTGGGGATGAGCCTTAGTGGATTAGTACCCGATAAAGTCCCAAACTCACTCGAATGATTTTTAATATCAGAAGATTGAAATTTGAATGCAAATAATCAGTTCTTGCTATTTGTGATTCCTATGGAAGGATTGGTCTTAAGAAGATACTCGGTGAAATGTTTGAAAAGCCTAGTTTTCGCTAGTAAACATTGTTTTTTGGGCATTTGTAATCAAAAATTTAACAAAAACGATGCCTAGTGCCAATCAAATTGAATTTAGTTTTCATATAGAATTTTTGTTTTTCATGTAGAGTGTATGATAGGGGCATATTTTTTGAACAATGATAAAAAAATGCGTTTTTATTTTTATTCATAAAGTACGCCCCCATCATAGACTACATACTAGATTATTCTGTGATAATATATGTATAAAATTTTATAATTATGTGTTTTATCTACTGTCTACTGTAGAAATGTGTCTTTTTTTAAACGAAAATATTGAAAAAAACATGGGAATTTGGCATGGTTTTAAAATGGTCATTTCTAGTGTAAACTTTTCTTGGGATATCAATATTAATTATATAAATTATAATTAAATTGCTTCTGGAATTATAATGCCATTTGCTAGTTTATTTTCACGAGAAATTGTATTTTTTAGGTTAAGTTGAGTTTTAAGCGCCGATATCGACGACTTAATTTTAAGTTCAACTTAGGCTTTAAGTTCGCCTTTCCAATGACGGTGAGACCCGATAAGGACTACTTAGACATTTAAGTAGTTCTTAAAGTTTAAGTCGTGTTGGTGAGATCGGCCATGAGTCTATATGGACGTGTTCGTGCATTTCCGACGTAAATCGGATATACTTTGTACTTCAAGGAGTAGAAATTCAATTTCAACTTCGCGTATTTGACAACCCATATTATTTTATAAATTTCGACGTTTATAGTATATCTTTTACTCCTAATAAAACATATATGTATGTACAATTGTCTATTGTTGTTTCAAGTCATACTTTTATGTTATTTTAAGGAAAAAAGATTTTTATTTATAAAATATACAGGGTCTCACTTTTTTCGAGCAAAAATTCTTTTAAATAGTAGGAGTAATTGTTATTCTGAACCAAAATTTTCCTATGAACCTAATATTTTTTTGACTCCTTTTAATATTTTAAAACTAATTTTTTGGGCACTCTGAATAATTTCATGAAATTTTAAAATAGTCCACTGCTTAGTTAAAAAACAGCCATTAATGTTCAAAAAGGCAAGTTGACAAAGACGAAATCCAAGCCATGTAATTTATTTAGGTAAATACAAAAATGATAATAAGAAAAATTATACAAGGTGTTCCACAAAAATCATGAAAATTTATCAGTTTAAATTTGCTGTAACTTCTTAAGGAGTAGAAAAAAAAGTTAAGTAGTTTGTATTTTTTGTTCAAAATGACATTTACTATCTAAAAAAAAATACTGGTAAAAAATTAGATGCACCCTGTATAATTATTACTAAAATATTCCGGCGGATGGTGTCTCATGAAAATGGAGAGGTATCAATCCCATAACTAATACTGGGAGTTTTCTTTTTTATTTATTTTTGGATATTAATCTAAAATTAGCATTCATCCAATAACTGATGTGGTATATTTTTGAAAAATCCAATACCAAGTTTTGTTTCTCAAGTGTCATCAACTGTGATAAAATTAATAAAACTATAATTTAAAATCATAAATTTAAAATTAAAAGTATAATCCTGAAAATCAAAATATGCCTGGTGTTTTTAAAATGATGGTCAAGCAGGTTTCATGTGACTATACTTCTAAAAAAATAAGATAAAAACTCTTAGAAACATCAAAAATTCAACTGTTTTCATTGAGTGATTTAGTAATTTTTACTGAGCAGATATTATTTTTACTGGTCGTTTAGTAATTTTATTGTGCATTTAATATTTTGATTAATTTTATTGTGCATTTAATATTTTGATTAACCCCCAGTATTATCAACAGACATTTAATTTTAAATGAGGTTTAATTTGACATCAATTTTTATTGATTTTACTAGTGCTTTTGATAGTGTTAACCATGAATTTTTATTTTATAAACTTGAAAAACTTGGTATACGAGGAATTGCACTTAAACTATTCAAAAGTTACCTAACTAATCGATATCAATATGTTCTTCTTGGAAATTTTAAAAGTCCCCAAAGAAAAATTAAAATAGGTGTACCTGAAGGGTCAGTTCTTGGACCTATTTTATATAATTTATATGTTCAAGACATTATGAATCTTGATTTAAATTGTACATATTATTCGTATGCCAATAGTATAGCATTAATATTTTATTCAAATAATATAGTAGAAATTGAATCAAAAGTTAATGAAGATTTAAAATGGCTATTCCACCTTTTTTTTAATGGAACACCCTGTATATTTTTTTGATATTTGGCGGCTTAACACTAAGGGCCGGTTGCACAGTTGAAGCTTAAGCGACATTTAAACTAAAAAATTGACAGATTTGTCATATTTTTAGTTTAAGTGTCACTTGAAGCTTAAGCTTGAACTGTGCAACCGGCAAGAACTCTCTCCAGGGGCTGGATTCCTGAAATCTCAGACAGTGAATGTTACATTCACCTTCCTCGAAGCGCATGCGTCAAAATCTCATCAGCGAATCCAAATTCACTTGGTCTGAACCAGGCGAATCAAGATTCACGAGTGAAAGTTTGCGCATGCGCTCGAGGAAGGTGAATTTAACATTCACTGTGTGAAAGTTCAGGAATCCACGTCCTGGACGTCGATTCCTGAAATCTCACACAGTGAATGTTAATCTCACCTTCCTCGAGCCCATGCGCAAAATATCACCTTGGTTCAGACCAAGTGAATTTGGATTCGCCGGTGAGATTTTGACGCATGCGCTTCGAGGAAGGTAAGATTGAGATTCACTGTACGAGATTTTAGGAGTCCACGTCCAGTACGTTATTGAATACATATGTGTTAAGATTTATTTTACATTTAATATTTTAAATAGTTACATTTATGTTATTGACAATTTACATCTCTAGCGCCCACAGACATTTAATTTTAATTGAGGTTTAATTTGACATATATTGGGAATTTCGACTACGGATAGATGGCGCTATTTTGACGTAAATTTGAAAAAAAAAACATATAGGAAAAAGTAATAAAAGATTTTTGCGCCGATTTAATTTTTATTGGTTTTAGTAACTGCGCCTGTGTTTAGATCAAGTTTTTTGTGTTTAAAAATTGTGTTTATCTTTTATTGACCAGTGTGTGTTATTTCTTACTTGCATAATTGCATAAATACATTTTTTGGGGTAAGTAATAAATTACAGCCTCTAAAATATATTATTATTTTAATATAGTAATAATAAACTGAAGGAAACTGATTTATAACTGCACGGAAATAAATTTTACTAAAACAGGTTATGTCAGGGTAGACCTTTTCTAGCTTCAGCAAATAACTCCCAGAGGGCGTATCCCAAGTCGAAATTCCCAATAGTCTATTTTGCAGCTAAATGTCATTTAAACTATATTTAAACTTCCTAAAAATACTATATATGTCAAATTAAACCTGATTTAAAATTAAATGTCTATTGATAATACTGGGGGTTTAGTCCAATGTTAGTTTGTAAAATCAAATAATTTTATTTTCTTAAATATGACATATGGTATACCAAATTACTCAGAAAAAAATACTGATCCCGAATATGTGTAAATCCAATATGGCTGCCATAAGAAAAAAATAAGTTTGGTTCATTTCCGGTCAATCCGTTAGCGAAAAAATATATTCATTTGTTTTACGGCATTGTACACAGAAAATTATCTGTATTATGTCAAAAAACTTTTTTGGTTCCACAGAAAATAAAGAAGTTATAGCCATATTTTAATAATCGCATTTTCTTGTTTTTTCAAGATAGCGTTGGAACGATGCGATATTCAAATTTTTTGTAAATCTCTACTACTTTGTCCATTTAACCGACTTTCTATCTCCAATAATAACAAAGATACCCATTCAGTCCAACGTCAAATGGGACACCCTGTATAGATAAAAATTAAGTGCAGGACAAAATAGATTTTTTATAATGCATTAGACTAGGGTTAATGGTGAATATGTCATCATTATATTGAAAGTGGTGATATCCATGGTATAATTTATTCAAGGGTGAGTGAAGGTGATTATTAGTGTGAGGTGTCCCAGTAAACACAAAACGATCATTTACGTAACTGTTTTATCATAACTAAAGAACTGTGTTACATAACAAGAGTTTTGTAACTGTTACAAACAATATAGTTCACTAGCTCTTAGACTATTACTGCAACGCAACTGTATCAATACATGGTAACATTGCATGTTTCCAGGAAACATTTATAAGATATTTTCAATGTTATTTTGATTACTGGGTATACATATTCTTGTTTTTTTCTTTTGAAATTGGACAAAGTCAAGAATCAGATTATTGAGTTACCAACCCAATGCAATGAAACGTTTAAAATACGTAACGAAATATTACATGTTTACTGGAAACTCTTGGTTTGAAACACCCTGTATATTCCGAATTTGAATAATAGCAAGTCAATACATTTTCACGGTTATAACGAGTAAAATTCACCGTCCCTTAATGCTCGTTATAACCGAGTTCGACTGTAATTTCGAAATCCTTCTTAACAATATCAATATTTTGGGCTTCAAAATTTAAAATTACCTAAGGCCTCATAAAGGCATAACGCGCCACTGTTTATGACCAGTGTAGCCGCTGAGGAAGTTGGACGTCACTATGTCGCAAGTATACAACACAAAAGTATTATTTTTATTTTCAGTGACAAAAAAACGAAAAATTAGTGGAGAATGTATCGAAATTTCCGTGTTTATTTGATTTGGCAAAATCTCGAAATTTTTTTTCGTCTATTAATCAATTAATTAATGTAATATAGGGTGACGCACTAAATTGTCGAACCTAAAAGTGTCGAAACGCAAACGTGTCGAACTACTAAATTGTCGAATCGTAAATACGTCTACCGCAAAAACGTCGTTCGCAAAAATGCCGAAACGCAAATTGTTGAATCGCAAATCCGTAAAAAAACTTCGACCTCAAATCCGTAAAAACGTCGACCGCAAATCCGTAAAAACGTCGAAATGCAAAATCGTCGAAAGGTAAAAATGTCATCGGAAAGGACTCAAGAAAAAACAGGATAATTAAATCAAAAATTAAATCAAACAATCTAATTTAATAAATTCAATTTTTGCTTTTACAAATAAGGAAGACATTAATAAGTATCTCTGGGGTGCCCATAAGTGTTATATAGATTTTTCCAAAACATATAACCATCTTGTTTGGGGTTTTCAATTATTCCCAAACTTGCGTTAATATTCAAACATCTTGTGGTTGCCCTTGTAAGTCTAGGTACTTGAATATTTTCCAAAAGGTTATCTTTTATAGGCGTTGGATTACTAAAATAAAATCGGTTTTAAAATTCTATTACCCCCAGTATTATCAACAGACATTTAATTTTAAATGAGGTTTAAGTAATTACTTAGGCATATATAGTATTTTTATATATACAGGGTGACCCAGTCATCTGCCCACGGTCTATAGTTTCTTTGCTATAAAACATATCGACTTGCGGTTTCCATCAACATATAGATACATGCATGCCCCACAATTTAAAAATATTTTCGATATATACATGGTGTCCCATTATGGTCTACTGAACCAAAGTTATATTTTTTAAATGGAACACCCAGTATATTATGACATTCTTGGATTCCTTATCAAAAAATAATTATACTTTGTATAAATTTTTATCGGTCTATCATCACTCGTTTTGCTGATATTTACCATTTAAGCCAAAAAAAGATCAATTTTTGAAAAATCACTGCTCTAAAACAGATGAACATTTTGGCTTGAAATTTTGTCAAAAATTTTTCAACATCGTCTAGTCTACAACTATCATGTCAACTTTAAGTTTGTGATATTTTTTATCAGGGTAATTGAACAATTAAACGAAATTTTCAAATGGAACACCCTGTATATTTTAAAATCAATCGATGGCATTTTTTATAAGCATTCTATTGATATAATGTTTGTATGGTCGCTTATCAATGGTTTAGGAGATATTAATATCCAAACTGAGAAACAGTGAAAAATTGACAAAATAGCGCTCTTGATGTTTTTCTTGAGGATTTTTTTTTATATTTGCCTATTATTTATTTCTGTCTTTCTCTATTTTGCTTTTTAATAATGTTGTTATATTACAATAGCAGTTTTTGTTGTTTTACAACACAAATAAAATCGAAACTTGCAATTCTAAATTTCAGTATGTTTTGAAAATGATGTTACCAAGGAAATCCCTATTTTGTTGAATTTCGTTTTTATGCTTTCTTCTGATAGCTAGAAGCGGATTTCTTTAAGCTTCACCAAGTGCTTACAACATATTTACCATTTCTTCTTTATAAGAGTTCACTATTTCGGTTTAGTTATTATCAAAAGTACAGAAAAAGGCGTTAAAACAAAATTCAACAAAATAAGGGTTTCCTTGGTAACATGTTGCTAAATTTTCAAAGCATACTAAATGGCAAATGTCAGCAAAACGAGTGATGATAGACCCATAAAAGTTTATACAAAGTATAATTATTTTTTTATAAGGAATCCAAAAATGTCATAATATACTGTGTGTTCCATTTAAAAAATATAACTTTGGTTCGGTAGGCCATGATGGGACACCTTGTATATATCGAAAATATTTTTAAATTGTGTATCTATATGTTGGTGAAAACCGCAAGTCGATATGTTTTATAGCAAAGAAACTATAGACCGGTGGCAGATGACTGGGTCACCCTGTATATTGTATATTTTAAATTAAACCTCATTTAAAATTTAATGTCTGTTGATAATACTGAGGGTTAGTAGCAGAGTTTTAAATCTCGCTTACAGGTTTCAGCATACATTTTTTTACGCCCTTAATACTTAATTTCTTGAATTTGCCCTATCCGGGAAAAATCCCAAATTCAAGAAATTTATTTAAAAATGTTCATTTTAATTTACCCAGTTTTAACAAAATTTGTCCAAATTTTTAACATTCGTTTCCTGACTACAAAATCGTGCGGATCAAAATTTTTAGCTGTTTGAAAAGAAGAATCAAACAAATAATAGATTTCAGCTCCGTGCCCAACACGTTCTGTATCTAAAACGAACAGTTTAGAACGGTTTTATAATTTTTTTAATTTTATACCTGGGTATTGATTTGTTGATATAGAAGACCCTCCCATTTTTCCAGGGTACGAGAAAATATAGCATAAATAGGAACCTTATTTTGAACCAACCTCAAATATTCTCTCATCGGGTTATTAAAATCATTATCACTTATAAACTAAAAAATATTTCTATAAATTTCCATATGAATGATATAATGTCATAATGAGTGACATAATTGCATTCTTTATCGAACTAAGTACCATAATGAATTCATTATAGTCCTAAGATGTTCATTATTGTCCAAGGATCATAATAATTTTTTATGGTACACTATGATAATGATAATTATGATAATCACAGGATTTTCTATCAGCAGGGTATTATACAGGGTGTCCAGAAATTATGTGGCAAAATTTTAGGAGGAAAAAAACTTGCTATAATCAAATGTCCGATTTCACTTCCCAAGGGCGGTACAGCCCCTGAAATATTGTGTCCAAAAGTAGGTTTTTCGTCATTTATTTGAAAACAGATTGTATTAGAGATTTGAAATTTATTGTGAATCATAATACACTGAAGATGTAATTTTATGATTTTTTTCAGATTTTTTGAACCCTCCGAAAGGGTAGTTTTGCGGAGGGTTAGATTTAAAAATAGCCTTAAGTTTTTTATGGTTAACATAAGCTAATATTTTTTTTTCTTAATATTATTCTTCATTTAATTTTTGACAAAAAAGGTACTCCTATAACAACTCGATAGAATGCACCCTTTTCGAGAAAAATATACTTAACAATTCACATGCAGAGTTCCAATCATATTTTACAATAGAATGATTTCGTTATTTTTGTTCTACAATAGTACAATACTCGACTTTTATTATTAGTTACTTAATGAAATTTATTTATTTATTTACTTACTAACGGGAACAGCCCAATACAACAATACAAACAATAATAAGAAATGATAAACAAGACAATAAATAATAGTGATATAACAGAAAAAGATAACAAAACAAGAAACAGTCAGTTCACAGATCGCGCAACACACACTCACTTCAATAACCTACATAGCGATTGAAAGCTGTCGGAGAAAAAGTCGAAGTCGTCCGCAACTGAATTTGCCATGCGAGCCATTCTTGCCATAGCAGAATGGAAACCGTAATTTGTGGCATGTGTAGGTACAGAGAAGTTCCTCTTGCTACGAAGGTCACAGAAAGGCACTTGAAGGTGCACCATCTCCAGCAGCAGGACAGTCTAGGGAGTTGTTCAGCAATTTGGCCATGGTGAAGATATCACAGTTTCTTCTTCGAGCTTCAAGCGTTTTTAAACCAAGGTGTTCCTCCATGAGCCGGTAATCAACATCCGCCTGACTTATTCCTAGTTTGAATACTGCATACCGCAAAAATTTATGTTGAACACGCTCAATCTTCTTAATATGTACATCATAATAAGGGGTCCAGATACATGACGCATACTCCAGGTGAGAGCGAACTAAGGAGACATATAAAGACTTAACGGCGGAGATATCATCAAAGTTGCTCGTATTCCTCTTGATAAAACCAAGCATCCTCATGGCAGTATTACATTTTAGGTCAATATGGCGATTGAATGAAAAGTTACTTTGGAATGTTACTCCAAGATCAACGATACTAGGACATGAAACCAGTTTAACCCCATTAATAGAATAGGAACTATCTACTTTTCTTAGCCCCTTGTAGAACGAGACTTGAAAGCATTTATTACGGTTGATTGGAAGTTTGTTACAGCGACACCATTCAACAAAATTGTCCAGATCAGATTGAAGATCAGCAGCCGAAGTATCGTCGTGCACAATTTGAAAGAATTTGATATCGTCAGCAAATATTAATAGTTCAGAGTGCTTAAAGCAGCAAGGGACATCATTAATAAAGATATTGAACAGTAATGGACCTAGGTGAGATCCCTGCGGTACCACAGAGGTCACCGGGAAGAGATCCGACTTGAAGTTACCGACCTTAACATACTGCTTTCTGCCATTAAGGTAGGAAACAAGCCACTGAAGAAGAGAACCATTGAAGCTAAAAGTGCGAAGTTTACTAATTAGTAAATGGTGGTCAACTTTGTCGAAGGCCTTTGACATATCCGTATAAATTGTGTCCACCTGGTGGCCTTTCTCAATGGAGTTTGCTAGAAAGCTCTCAAAGACAATAAGGTTAGTCAAGGTTGAGCGGTTCTTTCTGAACCCGTGTTGCTCATCAGCAAGCAAGCTTTTAACAGTTGCAGTCAGAAAGTCAGTGACAATAGATTCAAAAACTTTAGGTAAGGCAGATATTATGGAGATGGGTCTATAGTTTAGAACATCACTTTTATCTCCTTTTTTGTGAATAGGAATAATATGGGCTAACTTCCAAATATCAGGAAAGATACCCTCAGCAAGTAGTTAAAAATCAGCCAAATGGGACGACTCAAAGAAAGAGAACATTCGCGCAGAAACAATGGTGAGATACCATCGGGTCCACTTCCTTTCCTACCATCCAAACTATTAAGTTTCTCGAGAACGGTTGAAATGTCAATTGAAAAATTATGAATGTTGATAGCTGAATTGCCATCTACAGCAGAGATATTCAGAGCATTAAGCACATCATCATTGGCACATGCGTATACAGAAGAGAAATGACGGCTAAAGAGGTTAGATATCTATTTGTACCGACAATATTTAAAGGGCTGTAGCTTCTTTAGGATGCGAAAAGGGACATTTTCAAGGGAAGTTTTTTTTCTTAAAATCAGCTGTAGAATCGCCTCCTAAAATTTCGTGGCTTAATTTCTGGACACCCTGTATACAACTTTAAAACAGGAAATCTTTAAATTTACTAATTAAACCAAAGTTTTATATTTTTTAGAACGGGTTTTAAATAAGTTTTCAGCCAAAAAAAGAATAATTGTTATCTTTTTGAGTTCTGAACAAAAATGTGTAAAACCTCACTTTCGATTAAAATTTTTTGATTAATCAGAAAAAAGTTAATTTCTTGAAAACTATACGGGGTAAAAAAAGGGTTTAGCGCTCAAAATTTTAGAAAAGAATTGTACTTTCAGAATATTCTAATAAAATATTGAAAGTCTTCAAATAAGCTCTTCAGGGCCGGATTAGTGCCCAAAATTTAGAAAATATTTTGCCATTTTAATATGAAAGAAGTAATCGACTGATTTTCACCAAATATTTTTTAAAATACATCTAGGTTTTATGTTTTTGGAATAAAATTTAGGTGTTAAGAGGATATGGAGTCTGCAAAACTATATGGGGTTTTCCCTGTTTTTATACAGGGTGTCCCATTTGACGTTGGACTGTATGGGTATCTTTGTTATTATTGGAGATAGAAAGTCGGTTAAATGGACAAAGTAGTAGAGATTTTTTCGAATATTAATAATAGCAGCCATATTGCATACACAAATCTGTGTTGTTTTATGAGAATTTATATGAATTAAATTTTATTTTTATTCATATTCATAAAATATTTCAAAAATATAATGTATTTTTTATATATCAATGTAATTTTTTGAAAATCCACCCTTCTTTGAATTTAAAAGTATCGCTTAATTGAAAGCAGTGTAAAAAAATATGGTTAATCAACGTTCCATTGTAATATTTAGGAAATGTTTAATTTGAAACGTTTCCGTGACATCATTGCTGCGCTACGACATGTAACCGTTTATGAAACGTTACTGCAACGTAATTGTCTCAATACATGGGAACATTGCATGTTTCCAGGAAACATTTATAAGATGTTATTTCAATGTTATTTTGTTTACTGGGCAGTAAACATGATGTAATGTTTCGTTACGTATTTTAAATTTTTCATTGCAACATTAATGCAGCGTTGCAATGAAACATTGAAAAAATGTTATTCAATAAACATGTAATGATACGTTACGTATTTTAAACGTTTCATTGCAACATTAATGCAACGTTGCAATGAAACATTGATATCTTGTAAATAGTTAAACATGAGATGTTTTGTGATATATTTTAAACGTTTCTAAATTAAATTAATGTAATGTTTTTTTGTGATGTATAGGAAATGTTTTGCAAACTACTTTTTTTAAAGTTTGGCAAGCAAAATAGGGGTGCGGTTATTATTTACATTACTTTTATTGTAATTTTTATTTTTTCATTTACAATTCAATGAAACATAAATTTTCATTGATCATTTTTTTTTTATCAAAATTTCAACACGATTATCTCAAAAATTAATAATTACCAATGAATGTAAAATGAAAATTAGTTAAAAGAAAATTATATTTAAAATTATTAATGTTATGATAAGGGAAATTAAAAAAAAAATTTTATTGATTTACAAAAAAATATTTATTTGTGAAAATACATCTTTAGAAAAAATGTGATTATTAAATTAAAAAAAAAACAGGTAAATATTAAAGAAGTTAATTATTGCAATTTGGAGGGGAATTCATTATTTTCAGGAATATCATCTTTTTCTGCTGAAAAGTTGCTTGCAAAGGCACTAAATATTTCCTTTATCATAGGTACATTAGATGATTCTAGGAGTGAAGTCCAACCCTTCGTTTCCACAAATGCTGTACCATTTTCTTTAATAAACCTCATGACTTTTTTCTTCACTTCAGATTTTTCGTGCAAATACAAAAATTTAAAAATTTCAGCTGCATTCTCGATGTTAAGTAGATTTAACAATATTTCCTCTACTTGTTCTTCAAATTTCAAATTCTTATTAGCTATTAATAATCCTTCATGTAAATTTGTTACATTTATTGCTTGACCTGTATATAAAAAATGCAATGTATCTTCGATTGCTTTTAGGGAGAAATCACCTTTTGAATTGAGTAAATCAGTCATGTTTAATTTTTCAGACGTTTTAGTTGATATGATGCATTCAGTTTCGAATAGAATTATTATATTATTTTTATTAGAAAGTAGATTGTCAGTAATATTTTGGTTCTGATTATTTTTAAGCCACTGACCTGTAGATTTTTTACTTTTCTTAAGAAAACGAAATTCACATTTTTCTGATTTTATATTAATGGAAGTTTCACCATTAATTGATCCAGTAATTATATAATTAGCAACAATTTCATCATCTACATCAGATTCCAAATTTAAACTTATAAAATAACCCTGGTCAGGTTGTTTATTAATCTCGAGAGACCACAAATATTTACAAGTTGAAGTTAGCATTGAAAACTTAGGAGATTTAATCATTGGATTATCTTTCTTACATAAATTGAAGTTGTTGATCGTCCACTCGTATTGAAACTTGAACACTTCGTAATTTGTGCTACCTCTACTTTTTGGTACATATTCATCTGATAAATTACCGATTTTAGCCATTTTTCGTCTACCACAATTTTTGTTCAATTTTGTAATTCTAGAAAAAGGAAAAAGTACGTAATCACGTGCAAATTTATAAGGTTAAAGCAGGCGACAGGCAAGATTTATTTTTATAAACAAAAACCACAGACTACATTTAAAGAGACTCAGGAGTTTGCGCGGTGAGGATGCTGATCACTGGTGCTGATTTTATTGGCTAAAATTTACCATCATTTTTTCCTCAACCATAAATTTTATTTATAAAATTATGTTTTTTAAGCAAAAGCACGAATTTTTATTCAAATCATAGAATCGTTAAACCATTAATAAAAAATTGAAGTTTCAAATGTTGAAATGTTGCAATAATATGAAAAACTAACAATTTGAAAGATATTTGACAAAATATCAACGTTTTATAGTACGATTAATGATTAATAATAAAAATGAAATTCCAACAAATGTACTGAAGTTCGAATTACACAAAAAAACTTCATGTAAATAAAAACAATAAGAATTTTAAAGTTGCTAATCAAGTTAAAAAATATTTAAGAAAATATTAACTTTTTAAATTAAGTACCACAGATAATTGTTAATAAAAATGAAGATCCAACAAATATACTGAAGTTTCAATTACAAGAACTCAATTTAAGTAAAAAAAAATCCAAGAATTTTAGTTCAATTTATGAAAATATTGGCTTTTTAGCTGAAGTACCATTGGTGATGAGACCATCGATTTTTAAAGTTTATTGAAATTCCAAGTGTATAACTTCGTTTAACAATTTGAACGATATTTGAGAAAGTGTTAACTTTTTAATTGAAGTACAATTGCTGATTCATAATAAAAATGAAGTTTCAACACATTTACTGAAGTTCCAAGTATTGAAACGTCACTTAAATAGGAAAAAACTAACAATTCAAATTATATTTAAGAAAATATTAAATTTTAATTGAAGTACGATTGCTGATTAGTAATAAAAAGTAAGTTTAAATAGATTTACTGAAGTTCCAATTATAAGAACTTCGTTTAAATAAAAAACTCCAAGAATTTTGAGGTAACTAATACAAGTATTGGCTTTATTTCCTGAAGTGCTATTGATAAAATTGAAGTTTCAACAAATTTATTGACGTCCCAAGTATTGAAACTTCATTTTAATAGCAAAAAACTAATAATTTGAAGGATATTTAAGAAAATACTAATTTTTAAATAAAGCTTCATTGATAATTAATAATAAAAATGAAGTTTCAATTACAAAAACAGTATTTTTATAGGAAAATCCAAGAATTTAAATGAAATTATGAAAATATTATATTTTTGACTAAAGTACTATTTATAATTATTACAAATATTGGCTTTTTTCTTGAAGTACTGTTGACGAGAACAATGATAAAATTGAAGTTTCAACAAATTTATTGAAGTTCCAAGTATTGAAACTTCATTTTAATAGAAAAAAACTAATCATTTGAAGGATATTTAAAAAAATACTAATTTTTAAATACAGCTTCAGTGATAATTAATAATAAAAATGAAGTTCCAATGACAAAAACATTATTTATATAGGAAAATCCAGGAATTTAAAGGAAATTAAAAATATTATACTTTTGACTGAAGTACTATTTATAATTATTACAAGTATTGGCTTTTTTTCTAGAAGTACTATTGATGAGACCAATGATAAAATTGAAGTTTCAACAAATTTATTGAAGTTCAATGTATTGAAACTTCATTTTAATAGCAAAAAACTAATAAATTGAAGAATATTTAAGAAAATACTGATTTTTAAATAAAGCTTCATTGATGATTAATAATAAAAATGAAGTTCCAATGACAAAAACATTATTTATATAGGAAAATCCAAGAATTTAAAAGAAATTATGAAAATATTATACTTTTGACTGAAGTACTATTTATAATTATTACAAGTATTGGCTTTTTTTCTAGAAGTACTATTGATGAGACCAATGATAAAATTTAAGTTTCAACAAATTTATTAAAGTTCCAAGTATTGAAACATCATTTTAATAGCAAAAAACTAATAAATTGGAAAATATTTAAGAAAATACTGATTTTTAAATAAAGCTTCATTGATGATTAATAATAAAAATGAAGTTCCAATGGAAAGAATATTATTTATATAGGAAAATCCAAGAATTTAAAGGAAATTATGAAAATATTATCTCTTTGACTGAAGTACTATTAATAATTATTACAAGTATTGGCTTTTTTTTCCTAAAGTACTATTGATGAGACCAATGATAAAATTGAAGTTTCAAGAAATTTATTGAAGTTCCAAGTTCCATGTATTGAAACTTCATTTTAATAGCAAAAACTAATAATTTGAAGGATATTTAAGAAAATATTAATTTTTAAATAAAGCTTCATTGATAATTAATAATAAAAATGAAGTTTCAATTACAAGAACATTATTTCTATGGGAAAATCCAAGAAATTAAAGGAAATTATGAAAATATTATATTTTTGACTGAAGTACTATTTATAATTATTGCAAGTATTGGCTTTTTTTCTAGAAGTACTATTGATGAAACCAATGATAAAATTGAAGTTTCAACAAATTTATTGAAGTCCCAAGTATTGAAACTTCATTTTAATAGCAAAAAACTAATAAATTGAAGAATATTTAAGAAAATACTGATTTTTAAAAAAGCTTCATTGATGATTAATAATAAAAATGAAGTTCCAATGACAAGAACATTATTGATATAGGAAAATCCAATAATTTGAAAGAAATTATGAAAATATTATATTTTTAACTGAAATACTATTAATAATTACTATAAGTATTGGCTTATTTTCCTGAAGTACTATTGACGAGACCAATGATAAAATTGAAGTTTTAACAAATTTATTAAAGTTCCATGTATTGAAACTTCATTTTAATAGCAAAAAAGGATATTTAAGACAATATTAATTTTTAAATACAGCTTCATTGATGATTAATAATAAAAATGAAGTTACAATTAGAAGGACATTTATTTCTATCGGAAAATCCAAGAATTTAAAGGAAATTATGAAAATATTATATTTTTGACTGAAGTACTATTTATAATTATTACAAGTATTGGCTTTTTTTCTAGAAGTACTATTGATGAGACCAATGATAAAATTTAAGTTTCAACAAATTTATTGAAGTTCCAAATTTTGAAACTTCATTCTAAGAGCAAAAAACTAATAAATTGGAAAATATTTAAGAAAATACTGATTTTTGAATAAAGCTTCATTGATGATTAATAATAAAAATGAAGTTTCAATGACAAAAACATTATTTCTATCGGAAAATTCAAGAATTTAAAGGAAATTATGAAAATATTATATTTTTGACTGAAGTACTATTAATAATTATTACAAGTATTGGTTTTTTTTCCTGAAGTACTATTGATGAGACCAATGATAAAATTGAAGTGTCAACAAATTTATTGAAGTCCGACGTATTGAAACTTCATTTTAATAGAAAAAAACTAATAATTTGAAGGATATTTAAGAAAATACTAATTTTTAAATACAGCTTCATTGATAATTAATAATAAAAATGAAGTTACAATTAGAAGAATATATATTTTCATAGGAAAATCCAAGAATTTAAAAGAAATTATGAAAATATTATATTTTTGACTGAAGTACTATTAATAATTATTACAAGTATTGGCTTTTTTTCCTGAAGTACTATTGATGAGACCAATGATAAAATTGAAGTTTCAACAAATTTATTGAAGTTCAATGTATTGAAACTTCATTTTAATAGCAAAAAACTAATAAATTGAAGAATATTTAAGAAAATACTGATTTTTAAATAAAGCTTCATTGATGATTAATAATAAAAATGAAGTTCCAATGACAAAAACATTATTTATATAGGAAAATCCAAGAATTTAAAGGAAATTATGAAAATATTATACTTTTGACTGAAGTACTATTTATAATTATTACAAGTATTGGCTTTTTTTCTAGAAGTACTATTGATGAGACCAATGATAAAATTTAAGTTTCAACAAATTTATTGAAGTTCCAAACTTTGAAACTTCATTCTAAGAGCAAAAAACTAATAAATTGGAAAATATTTAAGAAAATACTGATTTTTGAATAAAGCTTCATTGATGATTAATAATAAAAATGAACTTCCAATGACAAAAACATTATTTCTATCGGAAAATCCAAGAATTTAAAGGAAATTATGAAAATATTATATTTTTGACTGAAGTACTATTAATAATTATTACAAGTATTGGTTTTTTTTCCTGAAGTACTATTGATGAGACCAATGATAAAATTGAAGTTTCAACAAATTTATTGAAGTCCGACGTATTGAAACTTCATTTTAATAGAAAAAAACTAATAATTTGAAGGATATTTAAGAAAATACTAATTTTTAAATACAGCTTCATTGATAATTAATAATAAAAATGAAGTTACAATTAGAAGAATATATATTTTCATAGGAAAATCCAACAATTTAAAAGAAATTATGAAAATATTATATTTTTGACTGAAGTACTATTAATAATTATTACAAGTATTGGCTTTTTTTCCTGAAGTACTATTGATGAGACCAATGATAAAATTTAAGTTTCAACAAATTTATTGAAGTTCCAAGTTTTGAAACTTCATTCTAAGAGCAAAAAACTAATAAATTGGAAAATATTTAAGAAAATACTGATTTTTAAATAAAGCTTCATTGATGATTAATAATAAAAATGAAGTTCCAATGACAAAAACTTTATTTATATAGGAAAATCCAAGAATTTAAAGGAAATTATGAAAATATTATACTTTTGACTGAAGTACTATTTATAATTATTACAAGTATTGGCTTTTTTTCTAGAAGTACAATTGATGAGACCAATGATAAAATTGAAGTTTCAACATATTTATTGAAGTCCCAAGTATTGAAACTTCATTTTAATAGAAAAAAACTAATAATTTTAAGGATATATTTAAGAAAATACAAATTTTTAATTACAGCTTCAGCTAATAAAAATGAAGTTCCAATTTTTTAAGGAAATTATGAAAATATTATCTTTTTCACTGAAGTAATATTTTAATATCCAATGATAAAATTGAAGTTTCAATAAATTTAATGAAGTTTAAACTCTTTGAACTTCAATCTAATGGAGGAAATCAATAGTCCCTACCTAAAGTAGAAAATTAGTGAAGTGCCAAATAGTTCTACCTTTAGTTATGTGCAAAAAAACAACAAATTTAATGTTTTTGATTGAAGTAGCAAGTTTTACTGTGAATTTAACAAAAGTTAGTGAAGTACCAAAGTGTTGGAACTTCAATTATATGCATAGAAGCAACATTTTTAAGTTTTTAATTGAAGTAGCAAGTTTTAGCATGAATGGAACCAAAGTTTCATCGAAGTTAGTGAAGTGCGTAAATGTTGGAACTTCAGTTAAGTGCAAAAAAGCAATATTTTAAAATTTTCAATTGGAGTAGCAAGTTTCACCATGATGGAAACTAAAAGTTTTATCAAAGGTAGTGAAGTTTTATCGAGTTGCAGCATTTTCAGGTAAATGCACAATAGCAACTTTTTCATGTACATAATATTTGACTAAAAAAGCGAAGTTTTTTAATCAAATATTTTTCAAATTTTAACTATCATCTAGGATGATGATTTTTTAAGATAAAATTACCAAAATTTCCTTAATCGTAAATTTTCTTTATAATAATAAAATAATTTTTAAACCAACAAATATTATATAGATTTAAAAAATTAGCCATTTCTATAAAAATTTTTGAAAAATCTTTTTATACAGGGTGTTTCGAAACATACGTCCATATTTTACATACAAACAAAAAGAGAGCAGAGCAGTAACACTTCCTTATTTTTTATAATTTAAAAAAAAATATATGCCAAATTAACTTAATGCATAACTATTTTATTTTTCAAAAATCAACATTTTTTTAAATTAAAAAATATATCTATGAAATGTAATATATTATATATTTTTAAATTTTTATTTATTTCATGGAATTTTTAACTAAAATGTAGTACATATATTAATAATAAAGTTATTTTTTTTATATTTTCTTAAACGTTTATTGCGCCGAAGCACGAAACGGTTGTTTTTTCTTCCGATTTTAAAAATTTGAGTGGCACGTAAAGGAAAATGTTTAATGTAAGTGGGATACGAATCTTTAATTTTTTGGAGCAGGGAAAAATTCTGAAAAAAATTCCAGAAAATTTTTCTTGAAAAGAGCCCTTTTTTGATATCTCAATTTTTTCTGTACTTTTAACGCCCTCAAAATTACGGTTCGATATTCGACGCCGGCTTTGATAATTTGTATCTTCTGCCTTCTTGTTTTATTCCCTTTTCAAGAAAAAATCAACATGATTAAATTTTACCTCTGGACTTGAAAAAAAATTTCGATTGCTAATTGCGCCGTCCAGCGCCGTATTTGTACCACAATTTTGGCAAAACTTTGCGATTTTTTCCGCAAAAACTAACCTACGGATTTTAACCAAATATTTTTTAAATTGCGTCTATCCCCGGTATTAACCTGCGGTAAAAATTTTAAACCGCTAACTTTTATAGTTTTTGAGAAAAAAAATAAAACCGGATTCCCATAAAAAAATTTAAAACCCACAAAAAAATCTAAAAATTTCAAGAAAACTCTATTCACTTTTTATTAATTCTTCCACAGTTTTTGTGAATAAAAATCTGGATTTTGTATAATTTACAGAAGGTATCCCATTTTTTTTCTAAATAAAAAATATGTTACTGGAAACAAATTTTATTTTTATCAAAATAAAATTTTTAAATATTTAACAAATACCTTTATTGATATTGTAAGTAATGTATATAAATATTTTAATTACTATTCAAACTAAAAAAGATTAATTATCAGTGGAATTTTCAGTGGAATTTTCAGTTGCGACTTCAACATTTTCAGGAAAATCCCCATTGTTTGTTGGTGCTGGTGAATTATTTGCGAAGGTAAAAATTATTTCTGCAATCATGGGCCCATCAGATGAACTTAAAATTGACATCCAATCTTTCGTCACCATAACTGCTGCACTATTCTTCCTAATAAATCTCATCACTTTATTTTTCAATTCAGTTTTTCCATGCAAGAATAAAAATTTATAAACTTCAGCTGCGTTTTCAACATTAAGTTCAGAAAGCATTTTTTTCTCATATTGTTTTTTTAATTCAAGTTTATCACTACTCAATAATAATCCTTTTTGTAAGTTTATTAGGTTTGTTGCACGACCTGTGTATAAGAAATGCAGGATTTCTTCCATTGCTTTCATGGATAAATTACTTTTTGGATCAATTACATCATTATTAGTGAATAAAGTATCAGAAAGTTTAGAAGGTATTATGCTTCTACCTTCAAAATGAATAATTAAACTTTTGTTTTCCGTCAAAAAATCATCAAAAGTTCCAGAATACTTATAACCATTTGAACTAAGTAAGTATGTTTCATAAGACATTGAGGTTTTACCAAAATTTCCATTATTTTTACGTTTTATATTGCTTAAAGTTTTGTCGTCATTTAATATAGTAAATGTAAATTCTGTACGAATTAAATCATCTGAAGGAGAAACTAAATTCAAAATCACCATTACCCCTTCATTCGTATTAGCATGAAATTGAAGTGTAAAAAACCATTCGTATATTTTTGTTGAAGTAACCATTGAAACTGGAGGTGAGTTAATGTACCAATCTCTATCACTTCTAGTTCCCATTATTAAATCAAAGTTTTCAATCGTCCACTCATACTCAAATTTAACAACTTCCATATTTGTTCTACCAGTACCCTTTTGTACTTCTTCCTTTGCCAAATCGCCACTTATTTGAACAATTTCTTCGGTCACATATCTTTTTTGAATTGATTTAGCTAAAGCAGTTGCAAAAATAGCACAAAAAACTAATAAAATTAACGAATTCATCTTGAAAGTACGACTTATTTTAAAGCAATTAATGTAGAAACTGGAAATAATTCACTAAAAACAGATAAAGTTATATTAAATAGAAGAGATAATTTTAATTTAAGTTCAAAGTTTATTGATTATTGTTTTATTTAAAGGATTAAAATCAAATACAACATAAAATAATTATACATTTTTAGCGTTAAATTCATATTTAAGACAATTGTTAAAAAATAAATTTTTAGTAAAAGTTCACAAAATCATCTCCCAAAAATTATTGAAGCCTGTTAGAAAATTGCACTTTAGTGCATTTTAAAGAAGCTTCTTTAAGATTTAATTCAAGTCATTCCCCGTGTTTTCATTTAGGTTTAAACCAAAGTTATTAACCAAAATGTACTCGAGTTAAATTTGTGATTTTTGCAATATTTTACAAAATTGGTAATAAAAAATTGCTGACCTCCGTTAGAATAATACGATTTTTTCTATCTTAAAAGGGATTATTGTAGCTTTAATTTAACACCTTAATTGTGCTTATATTGGCGGTCAAACCCGACTTATATTAAAAAACGTAATGCTGTTGGTAAATCTCATATTCTGAGTGGGTGAAAAAATCGTCTTCAGATTTTTTTAAGAGCGGGTGATAGTTTTGCCAACATAATTTCTTTATAACAACTCTAAAATCACTTTAATATACGTTTTTTAGTATAAAATTAGAATTTATGATAATTTTTATAAATTGCCTTTTTTGGTAAAGGTTTACAAAATCATCTCCCAAAAATTATTGAAGCACGTTAGAAAATTGTACTTTAGTGCATTTTGAAGAAGCTTCTTTTATATTTAATTTAAGTCATTCCCCGTGTTTTAAATCGCGTTTATTAACCTAAATATACACGAATTAAGAATTGTGATTTTTGCAAGATTTCACAAAATTCCCAATAAAAAATTTTTGACGTCCGTTAGAAAAATGCTGTTTCTTCTATCTTAAAAGGGACGATTGTAGCTTTCATTTAATATTTAAAGAGGGTTGATTTATGTTTAATTTGAGCCCTTAAACATGACTTTAATCACATTTTTTTATAACTCAAATTATAGTCGAAAAGTGTGAAACATAAAACCTAACTTCATAGTAGGTATCACCCTTAAAATTGCTAATAAATTTAATACCATTAAATTAATCATTCAAATAAATATACAGGGTGTATCAAAAATTTACATCAAAAAGTTAAATCCAAAAGTTTTTTAGTTGCTTCAGGAGTTATGGTGGTGGAAAAGGGCAAGAAAATGGGTTTTTCCAAATATCTCGGTTTCTATCAATCCTACGATAAAATTATTTAGTATCAATCTTATAGAACATAAAAAAGATACCTATCAAAGCTCTACTTATCGATAATGCAATGTGTCATGGGGTAATTGAAAATGAAAGTTTCAAAATTTTGTTTTTCCCTCCCCTCGATCAGCACATAATCAAATCTCTTAAAGTTCGTTACCGCTAGCATTAGTTAACAACAGTAGCGTCCCAATTTGTGGACATTAACATTGGTTTAAACAGAATTTATTTATTTATTTATTTAATCACCTTTAACCTAATCGTATATAATACTTTACAAGGTTTTTGGTATAATACAAAAGATATAAATAAAATAAAAAAATACAAAAAAAGGAACAAAAACAAAAAAAAATAAAATAAAATACGTACGAACAATAAAATCACATATAATAAAAAATAATCAATAGAAATAATTATTTAGTTATCTAAATACAATTGAAACATAAATCTTTTAATTAAAGTATTAAAGTTATTTATTTCTTTTATTTTTTTTAAATCTTCTGGTATCTTATTATATTCAAATTTTGAAACATTAATTCTTTTGCCAAATATATTATTTGCCTGTGTAATATGTAAATTATTAATACTTCTCGTTTCATGTTGATATATATTTTTATTAAAATTAATTTTTGTATTACATTTAATTAATTGATTGTTAATTTTATGTTGAAGTTTTATATTTTCAATTTTGTAAGATATTTCAATATTAAATATTTTATAATTTAAATATAAAAATTTTGTTGGAGTGAAATGATCTAAATTATAAATTAATTTAATTGATTTACTTTGAATTTTTTGTAGTTTATTTAATAATTTTTTATTTGCAGATCCCCAAATATTAAGTCCATATTTTAAATGTGAATCTATTAATGAAAAATAAATTGCTCTTTTCATATTTAAAGGCAATAATTTTGAACATCGACCTAATGCACCTATTGTAGATGTAATTTTTTTAATAATGTAGTTGACATGTTTTTCCCAATTTAATTTATTATCAATATATATTCCAAGATATTTAATACAATTAACTTTATTTAAAATATTATTGTTAATTTTAACATTTATATTATTATTTAAATTTAAATTTTGATGAGATTGAAAAATAATTGATTCAGATTTGTTTTCATTAATTTTAAGTTTTTTCTGTTCAAGCCAATTATTAAAAATAATAATATCATTATTGATTTCTATTTCTAATTGTTTTAAATTTTTGCCTTTATAAACAATAATGGTATCATCAGCATAAATAAAAAAATTACCTTTAATTTTAATTTTATGAATGTTATTAATATATAATGAGTATAATAAGGGACCCAGAACGGATCCTTGTGGAACCCCAGTTTTCACTATTTCAAATTTACTTAGATTTGTATCTACACACGTGGCCTGATATCTATTAGTTAAAAAATTAGTTAACATTTTATGAGGTGTACCTCTAATTCCCATTTTATATAGAATATTTAAAAGAATTTCATGATTGACACAATCAAACGCTTTTTGAAGATCAATTGAAATTGCTATTACAATTAATTTTTCATTTAAACCATTATAAATAAAATTAGTTAGATCAGTAATTGCAGCCTGTGTATTACTGATTACTGAAACTTATTTAAATCAAAGTCTTTATTTGTATTAAAAAAGTTGTTTAATCTAATATAAATAAGTTTTTCTAAAATTTTTAAAAATATTGAAATTATCGATATAGGTCTATAATTTTTTGGATCATTTGTATTTCCCGTTTTAAATATTGGAGTAATTTTATTTTTTTTTAAAATACTTGGATATTCACCTGTTATAAAAATTTTATTAAAAATTTCTACTAAATAATTTGAAATTAATGGTAAAATATTAATAATGTCTATTACTGAAATATTATTAACATCAGGACATGTGTTTTTATTTAAATTATGTACTATGTTAAATATTTCAATATCCGAACATGGTTCAAAAAATATAGATGATGAAGAATGATCATCTTCAAAATATATATTTTTATTTATTTTGGCAGCATTATTAATATTGTAACCAATATTAATAAAGTGATCATTTAATGCATTTGATATATCAATTGGATTTTTTAAATGATTGTTGTTATAGTTTAATTCTAAAATTCTATTTTTATTGTCGTAATTTTTATTTTTTAATAATTCATTTATTATTTTCCAGTTTTTTAATTTGTTTTGTCCCGATTTTTGAAATTTGTTTTCATAGTATTTCCCTTTTGTTTCTTTTACCATTTTTTTAAATAAAATATTTTGTGCTTTATATTTGTCTTTTAAGTCCATATTCTGACTATCTTGTTTTAATAATTTATATAATTTATTTCGTTTTCTAACGCAAATTAATAATTTTTTATTAAACCAAGTATTATTTCTAGACTTTATAATAGTTTCTTTTGTTGCTATTTTTTTGGCATTTATTATAATGTTTATAATAGTATCTATTTTTATTTCCTTTTCTTGATTTAATTTTAATTCAACTTCTTTGTAAAATAGTTTAGAATCAAATGAAATGCATTTTTTTGAAATTAGATTAATTTCTTTTTTAATTTGTTCAGTTTGAATATGAATTATTTTATGATCTGAGATTTCATTATCCATTAAATTAAATTTCATTTTAATATTTTTCATATCTGTTATAATATGATCAATTAAGCTTATTGAATTTTTATTTTCTCTAGTTGCACATTTCATGTTATTTTTTATTGAAAATGTATTCATTTTAATTAGATTTATGTAATTGGAAACTAATGAACTTTCTTGTTTCATTAAATTAATATTAATATCACCTATCAACAATAGATTTTTGTTATTTACCAAAATGTTTTCAAGGTAATTAATAAAATTGTCTACATTTCCATTAGGTGGTCGATAAAGAATCATTAATTTGTATGATTCAGTTTTATTAATTTTTATTAATATATATTCAAAATTCGAGGTAAATTCTGATTTTATAAATGAATAATTAAGTTCTTCTTTAATGTATAAAGCAACCCCACCACCCCTTTTATTTTCACGACATTGAAAAATAGAATTATACCCAGGCAAATTAAAATATTTGGTTTCATTTTGATATAACCATGTTTCTGTTAATGCAATTATATCAATATTATTATTAAGATCATTTATAATACCAGACAATTCATTTAGTTTATTTCGTAAACTTCTAATATTTATGTATATTATATTTAAAGCAATCTATACTCCGACTATCATGATTTGTATTGTAATTCGTTTTAAATTTATTATTCGACTTGACACAGTTCATACATTTTTTTATAGATTTTAGACAGTTTCTGAATTCATGTTCTTCAGAGCAATGTGGGCAAACTAGTTTATTTTTACATGTACTTTTTTTATGGTAAAACTCTTGACAATTAAAACATTGTGGTACTGCTAAATCTTCATAAATTGAATATCTCTGCCATCCAATAAAGATTTTCTTTTTATTCATCATTTTATTGAATAATTTTGGTGAGCATTCTCCATATATAATTGAATTTTCTTTATTAATTGGTTTTATAAGAGTAATTTTAAATTCATCAGTTTCTTCTATAAATGAGTTTTGATTTTTAATTGAATTTTCAATATCTTCCAGTTGACTGCTATTATTATAGAAATTTGGTATTTTTATTCTTGGATTTCTTAATTTTGGGATTTCAATATTATATTTTTTATTTAAATTATTATTTGCTGCCACTTGTATTTTTTCTATATCTTCTTTTGAAGGACATTTAATAATCATTCCTCCATTTGAAGTGCTTTTTAAGCTATTTACTTGTATTTTTAGATTTTTTGGATTAATACATTTGCAAATATCTTCTTTTATATTATTAATAATTTTATTATCTTTTGGTTTTATAATTACACTATGTACTTTCTTTGTATTTATAATGTTATTATTACTTGCGTATACTCTATTATGGTTTGTTTTGGTAGTTATGTCAGCATAGGTTTGAATACTTTTCTTAGATATTTGCATTTCAAGATTTTGAATTTTTTCAGTTAATAATTTATTTTTATCATCCATTTCCTTTATTAATCTTTTTAACAGTTCATTTTCATCAATTAAATTTTTATGTTCGTTAGTTGTGTTTAAATTCATAGTTTCATTCTTTAGTTGTAAAGTTTTTAAATTTAAAAATTCAATTTTACATGATTCGCACATCCAAAAAAAAATTTTTTTTGTACAATTTATAATGTCTTCATATTTTTTTATAGGTATTCTAACACATTTAATATGAAAAATCTTTTCACAAAATCCATCACATTGTAAAAATTTATCATTTTTTTGGATAATATCATCACATCCATTACATATCCTGCTATTTTCGTTTTTATTTTTATTATTTAAAGATTGACATTTTTCATTATTACAAAACCAATGGGTTGTATTATCAGCCATATCCGTACATTTTTTATGAAACCATTCATCACAATTTCCAGAACACTTCAATCTGTAATCTGATTTATTTAAATGTTTCATACAAATATTACAAATTGTATCTCTTTTCTTTTTTTTCTTTGAAGAGGTGGTAGCTTCTTTTTTATCTTGTGTATTTAAAATCCAATTAACATCTTTTGTGCCTTTTCCTGTATTCGGGTATTTAGTTGGCAAATATCTCTCCGAGTCACTATCATCTTCCATGATTATTCAAATTGATTTTTTATTTTTTAAATGGTTTGTTACACTGTTATATGTTAAATCCACTAGCGATATTATATTAAATCCTTTTATTTTTAATAAAAATTGCAATTTAATTTGTGTAATTTGAAAATATAACATATCAGAGATATCGTTTTGACATATTTTTTACACTTAAAGATGTAGCTTATATGGCAGTGGATGAGTCTTGGAACAAAGTTCCACAGAGTGTAATTGTAAATGCATTTAAGCTGTACTCATCATCTGAAGACTTTAATTTTAAATCATCAATTGACCATTTTACAGAAGAGGATGATATTCCTATTGCTAGATTATTCAATTCAGTAATATGAGAAAATGTCGCAACTTATGATGAAATAATGAAATGGGGGAAGGACAAAATGAACTATCACACGTTCATGATTTGGATTCCGTCATGAACATGGAACATGTCGAAAAAATATAGATGAGAGGAACAATGTTCAAATATTTGATATTGACAAAGTTATCAACTCGTTCAATTTAGTTATTGAGTGGTCAGATAGTGTTTGCCTTCCTATAAATGATGTTCTCCTCCCAAGAAAAATTTGAGAAAAAGCAGTTCTTCAAATACAAAATATGTTCTTTTAATAATAAAAACTCGTGTTACCTTCCAAACATTTGACTTTAATTATTTTTTTTTAATTTTGACTACTTACCTTGATATAACCAACTTTTTTTATAAAGGCAACTTTTTTGAAATTTTGTTGTCAGTCAAGTTGACTATATCGAATGTTCACTGTAATAAAATTAAAAAACGTAACTGCTGTACTATTTTTCTTAATAATTCTTATTACTTTCTTCTTTATTTTAGTTTTTCCAAAATTGCATGGTTTATATGTAGATGTGCGCATTACCAGAAAATATTTTTGTATATACAGGGTGTTTCGTAATTGGTGTGCAAGCTATTCCATCTTTTTTAAATGGAACACCCTGTATATTTTTTGATTTTTGGATTAACACTATCTTAAAGAATACAACGATATTTTTTGTTTTATGAAAATCTCAACGCGCACTTAATTTTTTTCGGGCATTTTCTGTAAAATTTATCAAATTCGACATATTTTTACAAAATTTTAGCGAAAAATGATTTGTATAAAAGTTAACCCTTTATAGGTTGTTGGTACATATTTGTACCATTTGCAGTTCTCTCAAATCAATTACAAATATCAATGTGAATTTTGGTATAAAGATAAATTTTTAAGTCCATAAACGATCCATGGTATCAGTTTGTACCTCATCGAATTCTATCTCCATCTTTCGGGCACTTTATGTATGAAAGTCTATAAAGTGGTAAACATTTGAACCACTAACCTTTGGTCGTTTGATTCTAAATAAACATGTGGTTTTCAATCGTTTTTTAAGTTTTTGCAAAAGTTTTCTTGTTAAATACAAACCAAAAAGGTAAGTATTATACTTACTATCTAAAGTACCCTATGTATTGTCAGTAAATTAATTTTCAATAGGGGTTACACCTCAGATTATTATAAATTTTACAACCAAATAAAGACTTATAAGTTTTAAACTAGTTGGGATTGATAAATAATCGATTATATAAATACCTTTTCATGAAAATGTTGCGGTGTTGATTTGCGCACACGTATTTTGTTAAAAAATGTAATGTGGTACATAAATTTACCAATGAACATTCCTAAAGTTTTTAGTAGATAATTTTTTTATTGTAAAATACACATCCCATTCACATATTTTTAGCCAACAAATTTATTTGACAATAGGAATAGCACATAAGTAGAGATTTTTTCCAGATTATGGATCAAAAACGAATGTTCAATTTGAAAAATCCTAAAGATGTAGAGTATCTTTTGTCCACACTAAATGACGATATGGCAATAAATTCTGATGTTGAAGGCGATTCAGATGCTGAAGATGATATTCCTTTATCCGCGTTCACGAGGTCTTCATATACTACTACTCCTGTTGATGAGGAGAGCGACGATGAAGTCCCGATAAATAACCCTGTCCCTAACACTGAGGGAGCTTCGTCACGCGTAATTCTTGAAGAGTATGAAAGTGGATCGAACTCACCAGAATCGTCTGAAGAAGAAGATGACTGGCGAAGAAAGTCAGAAACTCCAGTTCTATTCAAACAAAATGACCAAAATTATTCTGAACTATTTGACATAAGAAATATGAAAAGAGTCCATCCAGCATTTTTTAGGTGTTCTAACAAACATATTTTTGCAATACGTAGTAGTACAATCTAATATTTATACGAAATCAAAATTTGAATATGACTTTGGAAGAGCTAAAGGCGTACATAGGAATTTTAATCATTATGGGGTTTCATTCCCTTCCTAGTATTAGATTATTTTGGAGCAGCGATCCTAATATGGCAGTTCAAAGAAAACAAAATATCACAACAGTAAAGAGGTTCCTAAAAATCACTCGATTTTTGCATTTAAATGATAATCGTTTTATGCCGCAGAAGGATGAAGAGGGATACGACATACTGTACAAAATCCGGCCAATGTGTCTGAACGGTTCAAACTCATATTTATTCCATCAAAATTTCTAGCTATAGATGAGTCTATGATAAAGTTCAAAGGAACAAGCAGCCTAAAACAGTACATGCCCATGAAACCTATAAAGAGGGGCTTCAAGATGTGGGTTATCGCTTGTGCCATCACTGGTTATTGCCTTGGAATGTCACTTTACGAAGGAGCTGAACGAAATGTCGATAAAAATGCAAGCTTAGGAGAAAGAGTGATAACAAAATTGACAACTTTTTTTGAAGGCTGTGGATATTGCCTGTTCTTTGATAATTTTTTTTCATCGATTCCACTGGTTAGGAATCTTTTAGAAAAGAAATTCTTCTGCTGTGCAACTATCAGACAGACCAGGAAATTTTTTCCTAAACATGTATTGAAAGTCGACAATCAAATGGATTTAGGGGAAATAGATGGGGTATTTACAGGAAATGTGTCAATCTCCAAATGGAAAGATAGAGGCAAGAAATCGGTTTCCATTGTAAGCACAATGCACAACCCTTTGAAAAAAACTACAGTATTGAGAACACAAAAAACTGGTGAAAGAAAAAGTGTAGCTTGTCCCGAAGCTGTAGCAGATTATAATAAATATATGGGAGGAGTTGACCATTTTGATCAACTTCTTTCTTCATATAGCATTTCCTGGAAGAGTCGGCGTTGGTGGATGCGCATTTTTTATTACCTTCTTGATTCCGGTATTGTAAATAGTTACATTATTTATAAAA